>LR738715.1:703919843-704210222 GCA_902687465.1 Secale cereale
TAAGGAATAACCACCCGCAGCGGGGACGGGGGCTCGCCGGAGAGGTACCCCACTTTCTATCTTAGGATTCAGGGTGGGGGCGATGGGCTACAGGGTTGGCCGGGGCGGCGGCGGACTGGCGGTGGGGAGTTGTTTTGGGGCGGCGAAGTGGCGCTGGGGCCGGCGGCGAGGCCGGTGGTGGCTGGCGGCTCAAGGGGTGCATGTTGAAGATGAACTGCAGGCCCTCCCTAAACTACATGTCAAGTGCCTCTCTGCTGCCATTGTGTTCAGTTTCGACAGTAACATTCAGATTCCACAGTAAATTTCAGTTTCAACAGTTAAGTTCAGAGTCAACAATTTTTACCTCATCTGTTGTAGTCAGGTTGTTTTTGGTGACGTAAATTTTACATATATCTTACATCATCTATTGGAGATGCTATTAGAATCCCACTTGAGATTGATGATGTATGTCTTGTGCTGCTTCATCCTTGACGTCTTACGGCTCATCGGGGCTGCTCCAACAACAGAACGATCTATCACAATAGAGCAGTGCCCTGGAAGCCGTCTACAGATCTTCCTCCACACCTCCGACAACCACCTCTGCCTCAACTGCTTTAGCGACCAACCCAATGATGCTGAGGTCGACACGGCTACAGCAAAGAGGTTGTACACTTGTTGCATCACTTATTACTATACATTCATGTCGATCCATTGGGGCTATTTTGGTTCGACGGAAAAACATAGCAATAGGTAATTTTCCAATGGCACTCTACTATTCAATTATTCATGCATTTTGTTGAAAGGAATGAAGCAAAACATCCACCTCGACCTACTTTTCAAAATCCTATGCATGAAAACAAGACCAAGTGCATTAGAGGCAGAATAATATTCTAACTGTACACACTTTTATATGGTTTCACTTTATTTTGGCCATGTTTCTTTGCATTCCTCTGCTCTTCCAATTCCTGTAAACCAAACACTCAAGTTGACAGAAATCCTGTGTTTACAAATGCTCTGTTTACCATGTGCATTCCTATCCTATTCTGGTGTTTTTCCTATCCCTGCGTTTCTAGAATCATGCAAGCCAAATGAGCCCTTACATAATTAATTCATTTATAGCTAGGTGTCGAAGGGAACTTTGTGTGGTTTGTCCTGCTCCTGTCGCGATGTCGTCCACCTCAGCTGAGGTGCTCCATCGACAGAAACATCCACCAAACCAGACATCACGACTCCTGACCATCTTTCGCCACCTCAGATCTCCTTCCCTGCCGCCGGCACCCACCGCAGCGGCATCACCATCATCGACTCAGCAGATGAACCTGACAAGTACACGGGTCGACAAGAGAGGTCGCACCCTTTTGATTCTACTTATGTTATGCATTGCTTAAAATTACCTGCTACTTTATCGTCATGTTCACCTCTTGGACTCCAAGTCAGGTCCAAATTAATGTTCCAACTTGAGTTCTAAATTAGTTGTGGGGCACATATCGAGGAAGCAATGAATAGTATCTCTGTCTAATATCTAGTTCACCTAGGGTATGCCTATGTTGTTCATCTTGGGTGGGAAACAAATAGTAAAGCAATCATCATCTGTCTTTTTATTAAATTAAAGCAATCATCAGCCTGCTATCATTATTTTTGGATCCATCCACAGTTACCATCAATCTAAATTGTTGCATGCTCTCCTTACATAATCTCACCATATTTTTTTTCGTATGCATGTCAGATATTGTACACAGTCATGTTGGACATGTAGAGAAAAAGAGAAGAATTTGGCGCGGCAATACAATGTCATGCAGACATCGCTCCATGGTGGGTTCAATGGCAAACCCTCCCACCCCTCTCCATATTGTAATCCAGAGGAAGATATCTGTTCTGAGGCGGATTCAGACGCCGCTAACCACTCCTATTTACCCCCCAAGGTGTTTGCCCTACCTTGGCATGATGATGTTAGTCATATCACGCATATGTTGCCTTGCAGTGTCTACTTTTGACATCATATATGTCATTTGCTTAGTTTAGACATGTTCTGTCGCCACCTGTTTAGTTTCTATATCATATATGGGAATTATGTAGTCTCATGTCTTTTAGCCAGCCATAATATATGTGAAATGTGCAATGCCATCCTATTTAACCAGGCATCATATATTTGAATGATATCGTGCCCATCCTTTTCTTCATTATATTTCCATTTGTCGACGATGTTTGTACATTAAACTACTCTTCATGTGAATCAACCATTTGGGTGGGAGATTGAAAATTTTGGAGTGAAAACAAGGCCTTCAGAGCAGACAGTGCTACCTGTCGAAGCAGATCTCTTGTTGGGTCCCGATAGCTCCTCAGAGATGGATTCAGAGACAGATGGCCAGTCCTATTCCCCCACCGAGGTGTATGCTCTAACTTGGCACGGTGTTTTAGTTATTCATCACATCTTTGAATTATGTTATGCTATACTATCCAGTTTAGATAGACATCATATATGTGAAATGATGTCATGCTATCCGTTTTAGTTAAACAATATACATGTCAACTATTTCATGTCCTCTTTTTTCCACACTATCTATTGCATCTGTCTCTCATACAATGTCTGTACATTCAACTATGTTTCCTGTTTATCAGGCATTTGAATTGGAGCAGGTGATGCCAGCATCTATCGGACTAAAAACACGGTCTTCAAATAAAACAGTGCTACCTCTTGGTGGAGATAGCACCCCGGTTGTACATGCACGAGAACCAGCCCTACCACACATACCCCAAACTCTCACAGATTGTACCCCTACTGCGATGGATAGAGAACCAGCTTCACCCAATCTAACCCCAATCCCAGCAGATAGTAGCCTAGTTCCTGTTGACACAACACCATCTCCACCACAGAGCTCCCAAACAAGAGCAGTTAGTAAGGCAGCTCCAGTTCCCAAAGGGCCAGTACTACCACGGTGAACCCCAACTCCACCAGTTAGTACGCCTATTCATGTGGAGGAAGCACAACCAGCTAGTCGTACTTTAGCATCCATCGCGTTTGATGTTGTTAAATCGTATGTGTGTCTCTTCCCATCTTGAAAATATTATACTGAAGATGAAGGAAAAGGTCAGTTGCAGGTGTTTGTCCAGGAGGTATATGTAAGTAATGTTATTCATGGCAATTACTTTGCTTTGTCCCATACATCCCACCTCCATGATGGTTATAATACAACAAATTTTCCCATTTTTCTCTATAAAGAAGGACCGGTTTGGAAACTCAGGATGAGGTAACCTGTGCTAATACCTCTGCTATCTTCAATAATGCTTGGTGGCAGTATCGGAATTACCTGAAGAAAACATACTTCACCGGCAAGGAAACTCATCAAATTCCCGTATGTTCTCTTGAGACACATTTACTGGACGATGACTGGGAATGCCTTGTTCTGTACTGGTCCCGAACCAGGAATGTGGTAAGGTCTACAAGCTCATTTTCTATTTTTAAGTAATATATTCTTACGTCTTACTGTACTCTGTTCATGTAGAACAAGTGCCTAAACCTGAAGAACAACTGTTCTAATTTAAGATTCCATTGCTATCATAGTTCCAAAAAGCGCTAGGCGTTAATTGTGTGTTTTGCCACCGCCTTGCGGTTTACTGACCAAAGCGCATGCTTATGCGCAGTTATGCACAGATCAAGCGTAGTTATGTGCAATGCGTTTCGCCAATGCCTAGAGACTAGGCGCGCTTAAGCGCTCGCTTAGGCGTGCTTTTTTTAACTATGATTGCAATCGTGCATACTGCTTTGCTCTTGTATCACTGTATTTACTCATACAAACATATTCTTAAATTGAAGGATCCAATCGAAACTCCAATGGCACAGCAGGTATGTTCACGCATGTTTCTTTAACAGGCTTGCTCTTATCAATAGCTCTGTTGATTTAAATTTCAATTGTGTGTATACAGTTGACTTCTCATATCATGCACATTACTAGCATCACAACAAAGCAAATAGTGTTGTTGTACATGTAGACCCGTGGTACCCATCTGAAATCTTGTTGTGTCGTGTAGTTTCCCACGCTTTGAATTCTTTCACTGCTGCTTTGTCTTGAACAGATATGATTTGAACCGTGTCTCTATTTTGATTTGGCAAGACAATGCAGTGACCATAGGGCATAGATATATGTTTGTTTGATGCTTTTTTTATGTAATAGTACTTGGCAATAGAAGACTTGTAGTTTAATCATGTCCACCTTACTAATGAACTGGTTCACCGAAATGAGTTTCATTTACTAGTACATGCTAAACTGTTATGTATCTGCTTGTTTCTTCTTTTAGAATGCTGACAGAATATTGGGAAAGAGTGCCTTATTAAGCAATGGTAAAGGAAGTAATGCAGATAACGTTCAGGATAGTGATACATCCTTGTTGGTCTCCAACAAAGCTGATAAAACAGCTAAGGAAGACTATCTCGAAGATAGTGAGACAACCCCAAAGTCCTGTGTTGTTTTAGTGTTGGAGTTAATGGCCACTACCGCTTGCACAAGCTATTCAAACTCACTGTCTGAATTAGTTCGGTTTCTTGAGTCTCAACTACAAGCTTAAAGACATCGATCAGCTGTGCTGCGACAAGAAGCCGAAGGACTGCGGAAGTCCCTGGAGCATTCAGATGCATACTTTCTGGTGCAATAACAAGCGTTGGAGGATTTTAGCGCCAATCAGTACAAAGCTAATAAGCTTGCTAAGCTTATTGCCAGCATGGTGGATACCATGTTTCTTGAGCTCTTCTGAAGTTGTTTCAGTTATGCTCTTGTTTTGCTGTCGCATTTATTTGCACTGGTGGCCAATTTTGACGGTCAGTGTATGTAATATGCTGCTTTGTTCCCTATATTTGCACTGGTGGCGAACTTTGATGCCCGGTTGATGTAATATGTGTAATAGCGGTAATAGGCTAGCGTTAATTGCTTGCTTATTTATTACCTTATTGTCTTGTTTAGTTGCTTGCTTGTAGTCACTTCAGTCCTTTTTCTGTGTTTTTCTAGTGGCCACGATAACCTATCTTTGGAAACTAGGCCGAAATAATCATGGCAACACACGGACTGTTGTAACCATGGGCCTCGTGCGGGCCATATGATCCATGGGCCTTCTACGGGCCGTAGGATCCATTGGCCTTCTATACGGGCCATAGGATCCATGGGCCTTCTACGGGTCGTACGATTCATGGGCCTTTTACAGGCTATAAGATCCATGGGCCTTCTATGGGGCGTATCATCATTTCGCGAATCATGGGCCATACTATTCATGGACAATAACGGGCCGTTAATAGGCCGTATTTGATAACTCTATGAAAACATCCCAACGGGTTTTTTTTCACATGAAAACGGCCCAACTTATTATCGGGCCACAAACGGGCCGACTATAACCACGGGCTGAATTTGGCCCACGAGCAGAAAATGATAGTAATGGGCCGTAAGTAAACGAATGTGGAAATGAGCCCAAGAATAAATGGGCCCCGAGAAGTCCGAAAGATAACATGGGATGGAAACGGCCCAACGGAATAATGGGCCATTAATGGGTATAAATTGATACACTATTCATTACGGCCCAGCTTCACCACGTGCCGTTAATGGGTATAAAGTGATACACTGTACATTATAGGCCAGTTTTACCACGGGCCATTAATGGGCCGAGAGTAACGAGGGCCTCATATGGGCCGAAAGACGTCATGGGCCATACATGGGCCGGAAGTTAGAATGGGCTGGAATTATATTGGACGGCCCAGATGACTCTACTCGGCGTAATTCGGATAGGCCGTAAACGGGCCCTGGGTTAGTGGGTTGTAAATGGGCTATATGCGAACAGGCCGTTAACAGGCTTGCCGTGGGCCGACCCGCCACCTTTTGACCAAGTCAAACATGACAGCCTTATCACAGGAATGGGCCTCTGTTGGGCTATGCCACGTGTCGACGAATCATAGGCGCTTTGGGTCCAATGAGTGGATGACATCTGTCCCAACGGCGAGCCGACACGTGTTCCCTCCAGCCTATGATGATTTTACATGTGGAAAATCCCCATTGGTAGAGGCTGTTAATGGGTTATCGGATCCAAAACCGGAGCCGATAGCTTAACGGCGTTCCGCTACGGTGGATGCCACGTGTCGGTCACCCTTGACGAAAGCACTTCTGTGACACGCGATTTATCGTCATGGAAGTTTACACATCCGTGATGATAATTTTGGTAATGTCATGGAACACTTCTACGACAGCACAGGTATGACTATCTTGATTCTGTCAGAAATTTGTCGTGGATGTACATGCATGACAGAAAACGTGACCTACTGTGACAAACACGTATCATCACAGAAGTGTATTTTTTTGTAGTGTGTATTGGAAGTAATTCCAATATTGATATGATCATCATCGCACACTCCCTGTACTTTCAGGATTAGTGTTAAACCTAAATAAATGTTCTTTGTTTTTTGCGTTGAGCATGAACAAGATTGGATCGTGTTTATTGCAATACGATTATTCATTTAAGTCAGAGAATAATTATTATTCTGTTTACATGAATAAAACCTTCTATGTTCATACACCCAAGGTGAATGGTTTATTGAATCTCGATCGTAGTAATACACATATTCGTAATATTGAAGCCAAAAGATGCAGAGTTGATAATGATAGTGCAACATACTTAAGTCATATTTGTGTAAAGCGCATGAAGAAACTCCATGCTCATGGACTTTTGGATTCACTTGATTATGAATCATTTGATTCTTGCGAACCATGCCTCATGGGCAAGATGACTAGAACTCCGTTCTCCGGAACAATGGAGCGAGCCAATGACTTATTGAAAATAATACATACAGATGTATGCGGTCTGATGAGTGTTGAGACTCGTGGTGGGTATCGTTATTTTCTGATCTTCCCAGATGATTTGAGCAGATATGAGTATATCTACTTGATGAAACACAAGTCTGAAACATTTGAAAAGTTCAAAGAATTTCAGAGTGAAGTAGAGAATCATCGTGACAAGAAAATAAAGTTTCTATGATCCGATCGCAGAGGCGAATATTTGAGTTACGAGTTTGGTTAAAACAATGTGGAATAGTTTCGCAACTCACGCCACCTGGAACACCAGAGTGTAATGGTGTGTCTGAACGTCATAACCGTACATTATTAGATATGGTGCGATCTATGATGTCTCTTACTGATTTACCACTATAGTTTTGGGGTTATACATTAGAGACAGCTGCATTCACGTTAAATAAGGCACCATCTAATTCCGTTGGGAGGACACCGTATGAACTTTGGTTTGGCAAGAAACCCAAGTTCTCGTTTCTTAAAGTTTGGGGCTGCGATGCTTATGTGAAAAACCTTCAACTTAATAAGCTCGAACCCAAGTCGGAGAAATGTGTCTTCATGGGATATCCAAAAGAAACTATTGGGTACACCTTCTATCACAGATCCAAAGGCAAGATATTCGTTGCTAAGAATGGATCCTTTCTAGAGAAGGAGCCTCTCTCGAAAGAAGTGAGTGGGAGGAAAGTAGAACTTGATGAGGTAATTGTACCTTCTCCCAAATTGGAAAATAGATAATCACAGAAATCAGTTCCAGTGATTCCTACACCAATTAGTGAGGAAGCTAATGATGATGATCATGAAACTTCAGATCATGTTGCTACTGAACCTCGTAGGTCAACCAGAGTGCGTTCTGTGCCAGAGTGGTATGGTAACCCTGTTCTGGAAGTCATGTTGCTAGACCATGACGAACCTATGAACTATGAGGAAGCGATGATGAGCCCAGATTCCGCAAAGTGGCTTGAAGCCATGAAATCTGAGATGGGATCCATGTATGAGAACAAAGTGTGGACTTTGGTTGACTTGCCCGATGATCGGCAAGCCATTGAAAATAAATGGATCTTTAAGAGGAAGACTTACACCGATGGTAATGTTACTGTCTACAAAGCTCGACTTGTTGCGAAAGGTTTTCGACAAGATCAAGGAGTTGATTACGATGAGACTTTCTCACCCATAGCGATGCTTAAGTCTGTCCGAATCATGTTAGCAATTGCTGCATTTTATGATTATGAAATCTGGCAAATGGATGTCAAAACTGCATGGATATCCTAAAGAAGAGTTGTATATGATGCAACCAGAAGGTTTTGTTGATCCTAAAGGTGCTAACAAAGTGTGCAAGCTCCAGCGATCCATCTATGGACTGGCGCAAGCATCTCGGAGTTGGAATATATGCTTTGATGAGGTGATCGAAGCATATGGTTTTAAACAGACTTTTGGAGAAGCCTGTATTTATAAGAAATTGAGTGGGAGCACTACAACATTTTTGATAAGTATATGTGAATGACATATTGTTGATCGGAAATGACGTAGAATTTTCTGGAAAGCATAAAGGATTGTTTAAGAGGAGTTTTTCAATAAAATACCTCGGTGAAGCTGCTTACATATTGGGCACCCAGATCTATAGAGATAGATCATGACGCTTGATAAGACTTTCGATTAGTACATACCTTGATATAGATTTTGAAGTAGTTCAAAATGGATCAGCCAGAGAAGGAGTTCTTGCCTGAGTTTTAAGGTATGAAGTTGAGTAAGACTCAAAGCCCGACCACAGCAGGAAAATAGAGAGAGAATGAAAGTCATTCCCTATGCCTCATCCATAGGTTCTATTAAGTATGCCATGTTGTGCACCAAACTTGTTGTGTACCTTTCCATGAGTTTGGCAAGGAGGTACAATAGTGATCCAGGAGTAGATGACTGGACAGCGGTCAAAATTATCCTTAGTGACTGGAGGACTACGGAAATGTTTCTCGATTATGGAGATGATAAAGAGTTCGTCGTAAAGGGTTACGCCGATGCAAGATTTGACACTAATCCAAATGACTCTAAGTATCAATCTGGATGCGTATTGAAAGTGGGAGCAATTAGCTAGAGTAGCTCCATGTAGAGCATTGTAGACATAGAAAATTTGCGAAATACATACGGATCTGAATGTGACAGACCCGTTGACTAAACTTCTCTCACAAAGCAAATACATGATCACACCTTAATACTCTTTGGGTATTAATCACATGACAATGTGAACTAGATTATTGACTATAGTAAACCCTTTGGGTGTTGGTCACATGGCGATGTGAACTATGGGTGTTAATCACATCACGATGTGAACTATTTGTGTGAAATCACATGGCGATGTGAACTAGATTATTGACTCTAGTGCAAGTGGGAGACTGGAGGAAATATGCCCTAGAGGCAATAATAAAGTTGTTATTTTACATTTCCTTATATCATGATGAATGTCTTTTATTCATGCTAGAGTTGTATTAACCGAAAACTTGATACATGTGTGAATACATAGACAAAACAGAGTGTCCCTAGTATGCCTCTACTAGACTAGCTCGTTAATCGAAGATGGTTGAGTTTCCTAACCATAGACATGTGTTGTCATTTGATGAACGGGGTCACGTCATTAGGAGAATGATGTGATGGACAAGACCCATCTATTAGCCTAGCATTATGATCGTTTAGTTTTATTGCTATTGCTTTCTTCATGACTTATACATGTTCCTCTGACTATGAGATTATGCAACTCTCGAATGCCAGAGGAACACCTTGTGTGCTATCAAACATCGCAACGTAACTGGGTGATTATAAAGATGTTCTACAGGTGTCTCCGAAGGCGCTTGTTGAGTTGGCATTGATCGAGAATAGGCTTTGTCACTCCGAGTGTCAGAGAGGTATCTCTAGGCCCTCTCGGTAATACACATCATAATAAGCCTTGCAAACAAATGAGTAATGAGTTAGTCAGGAGAAAATGTATTACAGAACGAGTAAATAGACTTGCCGGTAACGAGATTGAAATAGGTATGAAGATACTGACGACTGAATCTCGGGCAAGTAACATAGCGATGACAAAGGCAACACCATATGTTGTTATGTGATTTGACCGATAAATATCTTTGTAGAATATGTAGGAGCCAATATGAGCATCCAAGTTCCGCTATTGGTTGTTGACCGGTGATGTGTATCGGTTATGTCTACATAGTTCTCGAACCCGTAGGATCCGCACGCTTAACGTTCGATGAGGATTTGTATTATGAGTTATGTGATTTGATGATCGAAGTTTGTTCGGAGTCCCGGATGAGATCACGGACATGACGAGGAGTCTCGAAATGGTCGAGAGGTAAAGATTCATATATTTTAAGGCTATATTCGGACATCGGAAAGGTTCCGAGTGATTCGGGTATTTTTCGGAGTACCGGGGAGTTACAGGGATTCACCGAGAGAAGTAATGGGCCTAATTGGGCCATGCGGGAAAGGGAGGAGGCAGGCCAAGGGGAGGTGCCCCCCCCCATGGGTCCGAATTGGACTAGGGAAAGGGGCGGCGGCCCCCTTGCCTTTTCTTACTCCCTCTCTCTTTCCCTCTTTCCTTCTCTCTTACTCCGAATAGGAAATGGTTTCCTACTAGGACTTGGAAGTCCTAGTAGGACTCCCTACTCTAGGCGCGCCCTAGGAGGCTGGCCTCTCTCCCTCCCTCCTTTATATACGTGGGCATGGGGCACCCCAAAGGCACAACAGACAATCTCTTAGCCGTGTGCGGTGCCCCCTCCACCGTTACACACCTCGGTTATATCGTTGAAGTGCTTAGGCGAAGCCCTGTTGGTAACATCATCATCACCGTTGCCACACCGTTGTGCTGACGAAACTATCCCTCATCCTCAACTGGATAAAGAGCTCGAGGGACGTCATCGTGCTGAACGTGTGCTGAACACGGAGGTTCCGTACGTTCGATACTTGGATCGGTTGGATCGTGAAGACGTTCGACTACATCAACCGCGTTACTAAACGCTTCCGCTTTCGGTCTACAAGGGTATGCGGACACACTCTCCCTGCTCATTGCTATGCTTCTCTTAGATATAGATCTTGCGTGATAGTAGGAATTTTTTTTTGAAATACTACATTCCCCAACACTTTTATCAACCGCGCTACTGCTAACAAAATAGTAGCAGTGCATTTTAAGGCGATAGTGCTGCAACAAACAAAAGGAAAAAAAGGAAAGGAAAAAGAAAAGGAAATTTAAAGACAAAGAAAAAATGAAAGCAATAGCAGCAGCGCCTTTTTTCGAAAGCGATATAGCTACTTTAGCTATAGAGCATATTCACTCACAAGTGCTATAGCTAACTTATCTATAGCAGCAGCGCGGTCCTCCAAAATGCGCTATAGCTAAGTAGCTATAGCGCTTGTTGGGTAAAAGCGCTACTACAAAGTTTGACTTGCCCGTGTGCGGGCATCCCTCCTTCCCCCAATTCCCCATTCTTCTCGCGTCTCCCCAACCTCTCCCTCGCCGCCCCTGCTCCCTCGCCACCCCTGCTCCCTCGCCGCCCCTGCCTCCGTCGCCGTCACCGGAGCCACACGCCCCTGGAGCCATCCTCATCCTCTCCTCGCCTCCCCTGCTCCCTCAGTGCGCCTGCCTCCGTCGTTGTCACCGGAGACGCCACCGGAGCCGCGCGCCCCCGGAGCCACCCTCGTCTGCTCCTCGTCGCCCCTGCCTCCCTCGACGCCCTTGCCTCCCTCAACGCCCTCCTCTCTGTAAGCCCCACCCTCCTCTCTAGGTTAATTAACTTAGGTGAATTTTAGTTATGAAGCCTAGGAATTAACTAGGTAGGATAATTTGGTTAACTAACTAGGTTAACTAGCTAGGTTAATTAGGTTCATTATGTTAAGTAGCTAGGTAAACTAGGTTGCCTAGGTTAGAGATGTTTTTAGTTTAGAGCAAATATTAAGGTAGGGCACTAGGGTTTAACTAGGGAACTAGGGTTTAGAGCAAAAAAATTGTTAGGGCAGTAGGGTTAATTATGGTTTTTGTTTTCATAGTTGTTTTTTAGAAGAACAAAATGAATAAAATGTTGCAGCAGTGCTGCTACTCTACTAGGTTCTTAATTTTTACAGATTTTTTATTATGACAGAAATTTAGGACATAATTTGAATTGAGTTCTAGGGTTCATAATTTGAAATTTGTGTAGATTTTCTGGAAGTGTCAAACACTAGGAGATGCAAATTTGAAGTGGTCATGTTATATGCAAATTCCTCATTAGTGTTTGCTCATGTTTATGTACTATTATAGTTGCTCATGTACATGTTCTTAAGTGGTCCTGTTATATGCAACATTGAAGTGGTTTGATTGTGCCCAAGTGGCCTTTTGTTGTTTCCAGTGAATGAAGCCGAGTGGCCTATATTTTGCCAGAATGTTGATTCATTTCCGTTCCGGCAAATTTCAGGTGCTTGATTTGTCCAATTTTTAGAAAAGGTCATGCCGCAATTTTCCGTGAATTTCGGCATGACATGTGCTACAAATTAGGACATATCGAGTGCCCGGAATTTCCCGCACCGGGAGTGAATCAACGTTCCTACAAAACATAGGCCTTTTTTATGTCATTATTCATTTTATGAGGTCTAGAATTGATTGACTAGATTTAATCGTAGGAAACATGGCTAGCAACAATGAAGGACACAGTTCTAGTGATTGCAACGTCTAGGAGGTGGCAGACGCTTATTTGAACCTTCTCGATGAGCAACGATTCTTGCAGGGCTCGCCTGTCACATCCGAGACTGAGACCGACACCTAGACCGGCGCCGATACTGGCACTGAGACCGAGACCGGCACCGAGACTATCGAAGTCGATATAGAACCAAAACCGAAGAGGAGACAACGGCCAAACCAGCTCATCACTACTAGACCGGTGCTCACGGAGGTGGACTCCGGCAATTTTGCCAAGTGTGTCTCTTTCTGTTGCTCAACTATATATGTTGCATATCATTGACTCATGTGACGATGCAGGTGCATAGATCATCGATGGTGAAGAAGTGCTACGCCAGCCGCAGGTTTACCAGCTTCAGAGCGACAGCCAATCCTTAGTTTAGGTTATCGCCTATATCATTGTTTATATGGATGATGATGTAATTGCAAGTATTCGAGACTTTTATCACTATTTTTGAGATGATGACGAGAGATCACTTTGTGTTTGATGATGATTATGATGATGACATGATTTGATAAGACTATTTGTATGTACATGATATTATTACATTTGTATGTGTATGATATGCTAAAGAGTATTGTATAAAGCATGTTCAAATACAAAAAAATATGCAGAAAAAACAGAAACTAATATAACTAGAAGTAGCGAGGGGAATAAAGTTAGCAGCAGCATGCTCTTACCAGTAGCGTGGCTTAATTAAAAGCGTTGCAGCTATTAGCAGTAGCGCGTTGCTCCAAAGCTCACTCCTGCTACCCATGTATAGCAGTAGTGTGGGCCAACCCACGCTACTGCTACAAGTTAGCTGTAGTGCCTTATCAGTAGCGCGGGTGCCCGCGCTACTGATGCACCAAATACCCATACTACTTCTAGGTTTATCCCTAGTAATGATCACACACGCAACTATAATCTGAATCGTGTTTAATGTCTCCGCCATCGCAAACATTTCATGTCATTTTTTACGGTCTTTTTACATCACCACTTGCAATTAATGCATCGAACACAGTGTCCTCGAAGGGCCTCTGATTGTAGTGTCACATTTGAACCATCCAGCACTAGAGTGCTCTAGTACTTCAATTATATATTTTAGAGCACAACGGTGGTTATATTTTAAAGAAATAGTTGTACTCTCATGCTTCACTTATATTATTTTGAGAGTTTGATAAATAGTAATGGAAATTAGAACGATTTATGAATTTGGTCCTAATATGATAGGTATTCAAGAGGGGTATAATAAAAACTTTCATGTAGATCATTGAATATGATAAGTTTGATTCCTTGCAATAGTTTTGCAATATAAAGATGGTAATATGTGGGAGGTACTAGTGAATGATTGTGGTTTAGTAAGAATATTGGTGTTAAGGTTTGTGATTCCCGAAGCATGCACTTATGGTGTCTAGTTATGCTCATAAGTTGGAGGACAATTTATTATTGAGTGTCTTCCTTTGAATGAAGGTCGATGTCGGTTCTATATCTGGCGTATCTCGTAGTAGAGGTCCTAAGCTAGGCGTCTATCGGATTACGGGCTCCGCAAACCCAAGAAGTTCGAACACAGGGGCGTGAACGAAGATCTCTCCCACTCACGTCTACCTAGCATCTCGCCCTTGTCTAGTGAAGAGATTCAAGCAAACAACAAGTGAAGCACGCAAGAGTTTACCCAGGTTCAGGCCACCTTGTGGTGTAAAACCCTACTTCCTGCTTTGGTGGATTGGTCTCAGGAGGGCTAGAATATGAACTAGTATAGTGGTTCCTGAGCTCAGGAGGAGAGCTCGGGAGGGTCGGGAGGCAAGAGTTCTTGCTCCGTCGCGTGAAGGCAGTGTTTATGGATCTGCTCCGTCTCTCCACCTTATGGTGGGGATCCTAGCTACTTATATAGGCGGCCATGGTCCTCTTCTCCCAAAATGTTTAGTCGGGAAGGGATCCCACAACGGCCATTTTTGAGCGGGAACACAAGGACGTTCCTGTCCTGACAAAAGCAGTCTTCGTCTGCAAAAGGATCAGGCAGTGACGCGATGGTGGGCTCGGTAATGACATCCTCCCTGTCGTACTTGTGGTCTTTGGTCTTGTTGCACTAATGGAAAAACCTTTGCCCTGCTCCTCGGGAACCTATGCATGCGCTATCCCCCTTGCACCAAAACGGCAACTGCGCCGCTGGCACGCGCTGGCATGCGCTGGTGGAGTACGTCATTGCTTGCATCACTGCCTCCTCCTGAGGCAGGCTTGGCCTTGGATTCTCTGCCCCTCTGGAGCGACCTAGCCGAGGACGCTCCTGAGGAGGTCTTGATGTCGTTCTCCTCGCGAGGTCTAGCCACCTCTCCAGGGTCTTGAGCAGCTGGTCGATCAGTTGGGCCGTACCAGGCCGTGCCAGGAGCGCGTTGGGCCCGCAGACAGGCAAGTCTGGGTACCCTGGTTCCCAGGACACCGACACTGGCCCTCGAGCCAAGGCGCGCGCGGAGTTGGCTTCAAGGAGAAGTCTTAGTCGAGGATGAAGCGCCGTGGGCCCCAAAAGGTTGCGGGCCAGGCTGGCGCGTGACGGTTGGATGGGACGTGGCGAATCCTCTCCCCACGCAATCTTGGTAATCGTGTGACTTGACAACTCCCCGATGCAGACGATGGGGCTGTTATGGCTGCGATGCCGGTGACTGGCGGTTGGGCTCCTCCGCCCTATAAATGGGACTAGGGGGAGCCCCCGAGCCATCTTTAAGCCAGCGCTGTCTACCTCCTTGCTTGCTCCCCGCTCTCCCTCTTGCTGCGAGATCTCCATGGCGCTGCCGAGGAAGCCATCGGCCGCGGAGAAGGGGAAGGCCCCAAAGGACTTGGCCTCGCCGCCGTCGAAGAGGGGTCGCGGGCGTCCCCGTAAGCATGCCGCCGCGCCCGCAGCAACTCCTCGAGGAAGCGGGTGCGGCCTTCCAGGTCTAGCATCAGTCACCAGTGAGAGGCGCGGTGCGTCTTCCTGCGGTGAAGGTGGTCGCGACCGCGATGGGAGAAGAGGCACAAGGTACCGCACGGCGGTCGTGCGTCCTCTGCGCCCACAGCTCCACTCCTTCGACGTGTCGTTGGATTTCGTGGTGTGGGAGGAGAAGCCTGGTGGCTCGTGGCTCTGGCTTCCCCACTCATTTGGCGACGTGCTACCGGCCGAAGGCCCCGGCGGCGTCTGGCTGTAGACCGATGGTTGCTGCAGCGGTGCATCCTCGGTGGAGGTCGATGTGGCTCCCTCGGGCGATGTGTTCCTGGAGCGTGGCTGGCAATCATTTGCACGCGCGCGCCGGCAGCAGGGGAGGTGTACGCTCCACTTCAGGTAGGATGGTGCCTCCATGCTATTCGTCAGGGTCTTCTCGGAGGAAGGAAGGCGCCTTGGGTGCTGTCCTGAGGCTGATGATGAAGAGGACGGCGGGGACGGCGTCCGAAGGAGCAGCTCCTCCTTCGGTGATGAGCTTGGTCCTTGGGGGCACCGCAGGTCCCCCCCTCTGTGGCAGCAGCAGCTCCTCTAGCAGCGGCGGCTACAACGAGCCACCACACCGTTGAGCTCGGCTCAGCGAGGAGAGGGGATCGCTGTGCCGTTGTGGCTCGGTGAAGCCGGAGGAATTGGGAGACTCCGAGTAAACGGGAGCGACCTTTGCTTCTTCTTGTTCTTCCACCCCTTTTTTCATCATGTCCTTCCTGTGTCAAAACTTTAAGTTGCCTCCAGAAGGCGTGTAACGGACTGCGACATATGTATGAAGCGAGAACTTGCTATCATGTTTTTGGTCTTGGTGAGGTTACTTAGCTTATGCGTCGCGATGTCTTGAGGCGGAGTGCTCCTTACTCTTTGGCGTCATGAGTCCCCATCGGGTCGTGAGGACGGCCGAATCCAGAGAGCTCGCGCAGCCCCCGAGCATATGTGAGCCGCTGAGAGCTACTGAGAGCACCGAGCGCGGGTTAAGGCGCCAAAGCCTGAGCCGGCTCGGTAGGATAGATTGCGCGGACTGAGAAGCCCGACGCTAGAGCCTGAGCAGGCTTGGCCAGTCAAGGTTACGGGGCCGTGGCAGACGAAGGCTGGTGACCCACTGTGCCCCAGCCCCCACGCGCGAGGCGTGCGAAGGAGAGCGAGTGGTGCAGCCCCTGCTTAACAAGCTGAACTTAAAACCGGCGAGAAAGATCCCAATCAAGACTTCCAACCAAATGCAAGAAACGCGAGAAACACGAGAACTTCATAGCATGCGGTAGAGGAAGGGCTAATAGCCAAGGAAAAAGAAAAGGCTGACAGCCAAACACCAAGCCAAAAAGGAAAAAGGTCGCGTCCGACGCCTACACTACGTCTTCTTCCCAGCGCGGAGCTAAGGACTGCCACTGGGACGTTGGTGGGAGCCCCGTCTGAGGGCCCGTGGGCAATGCATAGGAGACTCCGGGGCATGTACATCCCCAACTCATTATTACGTGAGAGTGTCACGAGTGGAGACCTTCACGACACAGAGCCTTGATTACGGATAGAACCTCCTGAGGTGTTCAATGTTCCAGGAATTCAGGATAGGTACCCCATCCTGCATCTCCAAGTGCACAGCACCAGGCCTAGAAACACTGGCGATTCTGAACGGGCCCTCTCACATGGGCGAGAGCTTGTGTAACCCCTCCCTGGAGAGGACCCACCTCAGGACCAATTCACCAACTTCAAGTGTTCTTGCGCGGACGCTGCGGCAGTGATACCGCCGCAGCACCTGCTGATATCGCGCCGCCCTTAGGGCAGCTCGACGACGGCCCTCCTCGCCGAGCACAAGGTCCATCCGCCTAGCGGCGTCCTGGCATTCCTCATTGAAAGCCAAGACCCGTGGGGAGTGATGCTTGACCTCGTGAGGGAGGACCGCCTCCGCCCCGTAGATGAGAAAGAAAGGAGTTTCCCCCATGGGTTTGGTGGCAGTGGTTTGGATTGACCACAGCATGGACTGGAGCTCGTCGATCCAGCCCCTGCTGCAAGCCTCAAGCTTCTTCTTAAAGCTGCGCGTCTTGAGGCCACGCATGACTTCCGCGTTGGCGCGTTCGGCCTGACCGTTTCTCCTGGGGTGAGCCACCGAGGCGTAGCAAATCTGTGTTCCAAGGTTAGCACAATATGACCTGAAGAGATTGCTTGTGAACTGCGAACCGTTATCTATGATGATGCGGCTGGGGACCCCGAATTGCCTCACGAGGCCCTGGATGAACTTGACGGCCGACCCGACTGGGATCGCGCGAACAGGCTCCGCCTATGCCCACTTGGTGAATTTGTCGATGGCAATGTACAGGAAGTGGTAGCCCCATGCTGCCCGGGGAAATGGACCCAGGATGTCCAATCCCCAGACCACGAAGGGCCAGGAGAGCGGGATCGTCTGGAGGCCCTGCGCCGGCTGGTGGATCTGCTTGGCGTGAAACTGGCACGGCTCGCAAGCCCGCACAAGCTCTGTGCCGTCGTTGAGTGCCGTGGGCTAGTAGAAGCCGCTGCGGAAGGCCATGCCCACGAGGGTGCGGGACGACGAGTGATGAGCGCAGTCCCCATCGTGGATGTCAACCAACAGCTCGTGCCCTTGTTTCCTCGAGATGCATTTTAGTGAGACGTCGTTGGGGCGCCTCCTATAGAGTTCGCCGTCTTGGATGCAGTAAGTCGAGGCCTGTCGGACCACGCGCTCTACGTCTTCTTCCTTATCCGGCAGGGTGTCGTGTTGCAAGTACATCTTGAGCTCTTGAGTCCAGCAACCCTCCTCGGGCTCCACGGCGAGTAGCAGGCGGGCTCCGGAGGTCGGTCCATACAGCGGGGCACCGTCCGCAGGCGCCGCAGGTAGCCCCTACTGAGGGGACCGGCTCAGGAACGGGCGGTGTTGCCGATGGTTTGAGTAGCCGCTCCTCAAAGACGCCCGACCTCTGAGGCTCCCGCCTGGAGGCTCGTTTGGCGATGTCATCCGCTTCCTTGTTGGTGCCTCTCGGTACGTGCTGCACCTCCAGTCCTTGGAATCGCTTCTCCATCTTGCGCACCTCCTCCAGATATGCCTCCATGTGCTCGTCCTTGGGCTTGCATTTCTTGTTGGAGAAGTCGATGAGGAGTTGCGAATCACCTCTGATGGTGAGATGCTTGACCCCCAGTGCAGCGGTGGCCTTGAGCCCAGCAATTAGGCCCTCGTACTCTGCGATGTTGTTGGAGACCTTCTCGCCTTGCTGGAAGCAAAGTTGCACAGCGTAGTTCAACTTGTCCTGAGTGGGAAATACTAACACGGTGCCAGCCCCCGCGCCAAGGGGCGAGAAGGCGCCGTCGAAGTATACCACCCATCCGTCCAGGGCTTCATCACCGGGGGCCAGCGAGCGATCCTCGCCAGCCCCCCGCTCCGGCGCGTCGGTCCACTCCGCCATAAAGGCTGCTAGAGCCGCTCCCTTGATCACTCGCGTGGTGCTAAACTCCAACTGGAACACCTGAAGCTCGATGTTCCACTCGGCGACCCTCCCGATGACATTCGGGCCCCAGAGTACCTTCTCAAGAGGGTATAACGAGACAACCTTGATTGGGTGGCCTTGGAAATAATGGTGCAGTTTCCTGGAGGCGACGAGGAGCTCCAGGAGCAGCTTCTGAGGCATCGGGTAGCGCGAGCACGCGTCGCGCAGTACGGTGCTGACGAAGTACACTCGGTGCTCCACAAGGGTCGGCGCAGCAGGGTCCTCGGGCGCTTCAGGAATCTTGGGTGCCTCTTGCTGAATGGCGGGGCTGCCAGTGACCGTGGTTGAATCTGCCTCTGGAACTGCGTCAGGGGGCAGTGGGGGCCCTGAAGATGCCAAGTTGCCCGGTGGCCTCACGCTTCGGGGCCTCTCCTCGCGCTCCACCACTAGCGCTGCACTGGCGGAGTGAGGCGTCACGGCGAGGTAGAGAGTCATGGGTTCTAGGGGTCGCGGCGCTACCATAACCGGCGAGCTGGTGAGGTATTCCTTGAGATCCTGGAAGGCGACATCGGCCTCCAGAGTACACTCAAAGGGCCCCTTCTTCTTCATGAGCTTGAAGAACTGGAGGGCGCGTTCACCAAGCTTAGGGATGAAGCGTCCTAGGGATGTTACGCATCCCGCAAGCTTCTGCATCTCCTTCAGGTTTGTGGGCGGCTTCATTCTTTCGATGGCCTTGATCTTCTCCGGATTAGCTTCAATGCCCCGGTGCGAAACCAGGAACCCTAGCAGCTTGCCGGAGGGTACACCGAACACGCATTTCTCCGGGTTGAGGCGCAGCTTCACCTTGCGCAGGTTGGCGAACGTTTCTTTTAGGTCCTGGACGAGACTCCTGGCCTATCTGGTTTTGACCACGATGTCGTCAACGTAGGCCTCTGCGTTCCTCCCGAGCTGAGGGCCGAGGGTGATGTGCATCAGGCGCAGGAATGTGGCGCCCGCGTTCCTCAGCCCGAAAGGCATGCAGATGTAGCATTAGACCCCACATGGGGCCAGGAACGCCGTCTTCTCCACATCCTCCACCGCCATCTTGATTTGGTGGTAGCCCGAGAAGGCGTCGAGGAAGCAGAGCAGGTCGCACTCAGCCGTCGAATCCACGATTTGGTCGGTGCGCGGGAGAGGGAATGGGTCCTGAGGGTAGAACTTGTTGAGGCTCGTGAAGTCAACGCACATGCGCTCCTTGCCTCCTTTCTATGATGGGATTGGCCAGCCAGTCCGGGTGCCGTACTTCCTGTCAGGACCGGATTTTCGGGATATAAACTTCCCAAAAGCGGACCTTGTGCTCACCAGCCCCAGGTTTACTGTTAGCTGATGAGGCACCAACTTGTTACAGAAACTCCAAGCAAAATACAAGGTATGTAGTACAATACCATTCTGGCCTATGAGTACAACACCAGGTTTCTAGTGGCTGATGGCGGAAGCGGTTTGTGGTACAATGGTGTCTATGGGACTCCATTTCCCACAGGAACAGGTGACCAGGATAACTCCTATCTTCGCGAGGCTGCTATCTCCATTACGTAGGTTCCGGGGCTGTCATCGCATCGTTCCTTTCCGCGCTAGGAATCTGGCCAAGACAATAGCCAGGGACAAGCCAGTGAGTACTTGGAATGTACTCGCAAACATTATGAACAAGAGTGAGATATAAACATGTTCGGGAATAAAAGATGATCACTACGATATTAATGATATGACCGTCTATAATGCAAGCAGGACATTCGTATGAAAAGGCATATGAAATCAGAGAGTGATAATAAAATAAATAACAAGCATGCCACAGTCGGGCGTCTGAGCGACACCACAGAAAGGGCTTAAAGGGGAAAATAAAAGACAAGAATGCCACATTCGGACGTCTGAGCAACATCACCTAAAGGGCTTGTAAAGAAAAGTAAATAACAAAATGCCACAGTCGGACGTCTGAGCGACATCACATAAAGGGCTTATAAAGAAAAGTAAATAACAAAATGCCACAGTCGCACGTCTGAGCGACATCACATAAAGGGCTTATAAAGAAAAGTAAATAACAAAATGCCACAGTCGCACGTCTGAGCGACATCACATAAAGGGCTTATTGTCGGGACCCCGATCTTAAGTCACACCGATCTAGCTGTAACACGTCATATCACTTTGCGGCCTCACGCACGATAACCCCACGGGTGCCACCTTACCTGGCCCGGGACCGTTTGCGCATTTTGGCACATGTATATGACAGTGTCGCTAGCATCCATATGACAGAGAACCCGGGCCGACATGGCTAGTTATAAACCAAAAGTGGCACTAAATTACAGAGACAGGCATCCATGACCCAGCAACGAACGTGTCGGTCATCAACGTATGAACCCAAGTCGTAGCAAGCTACATGGACTTAAAGGAACAACGCGTGACATTTCCCCTAAGGGACAGACACAGGAACGAAGAAGGACACATGCCGGCCAGCCTACGTGTTCTGAGCAGTAGCAAGCTACCAAGGCTCATTGGAATCACTAGGAGGCATTTCCCTGTAAGGTAGGCTACCAAAGGAAAACAACTAGGTGTCGGATCCCACACATACCAAGCATTTCAATCATACACGCAATATGCTCATTATGTGCAAATACAACATTGCATCACAACAGAATTCTATGACTCAAAGTACTTTATTTAAAAGGCTCCAAGAGCCATACATAACATATCCATATAGGTAGGGGTCACATGACCCAACACTCAAGTCATACAGTCATGCAAGCACAAGCGGAAGCTACATGTCTGAGTACAGACAACTTAGAAAATAAAACAGGCTTGGTGTAGCCTGACTATCTACAAGGCCCTTCACAAGCTCCAGATCTCCGTCTGGGTGTCAAGCTACTCGTCAACATCAACGTCTATGTAGAACCCATCAGCAGGGGCAGGGTTCTCCTCTGAAACAGTTATTAAGCAAACATGAGTACAAAGGTACTCGGCAAGTCTTACCACAGAACCTAACATACATGCAACATTACCAAGGGGGGTAGTGGAGTTCATAGCAGAATGACAGCTTTGACCTTGGCTAACCTATACTACAACTCTCAACAGATTGCAAGATATTATTACGAACACGAGTCCTCTACTCACCACATCAATACACTACCGAGGATCCTCTTCCGTCATCCTACGGAAGGGCCATCCGCGGCACTCACACTTATCTTGAGCCTTTTAGTAGTATCCATCAACTTGTCTATGAACTGTAAGAGTAACCAAGTAGTTCGTACCGCGAACAACGGCTATTCGAATAGTTTGATAACCCTGCAGGGGTGTACTTCTTCACACATGTTTTCACCACTTAGCGTCTGCACACGACATGTGCTCGGCAGACTTCAAGCGAAAACCGACGTGGGTGTAGACCACGACCTAACCAACCACTCAAGTCTCTCGTCTAGGTTTATCGCCTATTTGGGTTCCATCCGTGGGGAGATCCGGCCGGGGTGTCGCTCACGGCCCCAAACGATGTGTACAGGGTTCCCGAGTCACCAAACGGGCAACCGGTACACCGTGCCACGTACCTGTCGCATCACAGCCCACCCCGAGGGTCAGCGCTGTGCACGACCTCCAGTAAACTATAAACACCAGAAACTAGTTGCAACTCCTGGACAGAGTACAAGGGCAGTCAATAAGTCGAGCGGGGTCATATTTCAGGGCCCAATGTGTGGTAGTAACTATAACTTGAATCACACACACAGATCTTGGGTCCTATGGACGATTCCAATGAAACAAGCCACCATGTACTCCTACATGGCCTTTCATCGATACCTTTACCAAGCGTATTCCACACTTCCCTCTCTTTATCGGTATGATCATTTCATTCTGATCCATCACCCAGATGAACCAGACCAGACACAACTCTAAGCATAGCAGGCGACATAAACAAATAGCATGGTGGATCACACATCACATGGCTCAATCAACTCCTACACATGCTAGTGGGTTTCAACTATTTACTGTGGCAATGACAGGTCATGCAAGGGATAGGGTTCAACTACCGCAGCAAGTAGCAGTTCATACACTGTTGCCTTAATGCAGTTAAAGAGAGCAGGAGCGAGAAGATTGGGTTTGTATCAGAATGATCAATGATTGCTTGCCTGACAAAGTGGTTGTCGGGTACTGCTCTTCAACTGGATACGCAGCAGTATCGTCGGGAGCAGGACCTAGCACAGAGAATACCGGCGATACAATCATTAACAAACAAATGCAACAATATGATGCATGCTCATGACATGGCAAGATGCATGTGTGTTGGCTAATGCAACTAAAACCAGAGGGGTTTGAACCTATTTGAATCAAAGATTCAAATTGGAGTTCAAACTATTATTTAAATAAGTGCATTATCATGTTTTTGATGTACACAGCAAGTTAACTTGTTCAAACATGCATGAAACCAGTGCCATTGGAAAGATTGGATTTTTCTGATCATTTTTCATATATAAATCTTTTCCATCTGAGCTATGGTTGATTTTATATGATTCTTAGAAGTTTTGGGTATTTTCTGGAATTTCCTGAATTATTTTTAAACTAAAAATCCCAGAAAATCCTTTACTACGTCAGCATGACATCATGCTGACGTCAGGCAGTCAACAGGGCCAGTCCAAGTCAAACCTGACCAGTGGGACCCACTGGTCAGTGTCACAGTTAACTAATTAACTAATTAGAATTAAATTAACACCTAAACTAGGTTTGACTTGCGGGCAGGGCCCACATGTCAGTGACCCAGGGGGTCAAACCCGTGGTCAAAACAGGTCCAACTCACCGGCGTTTAGCCGCCGGCGAGGCCAAACACGGCGGTGGGGTGCGGGTTTCGTGCTCCGGCTGCCAAATCAACGGCGGAGCACACCTACGGGTAGCTGGAGGCAAACCGCATCGAGTGGAGGTGGTGGCTGGCCTCGGGGTCGCCAGAGATGACGCCGGCGACGAGTCCAGCGGCGGCCGGAGTTCGGCGAAGTCGAAAACGACGGTGCGGTGCTCGTAGAGGAGCGTGAAGTGGTCCTACAGCATCTACGTGTGATGGTGAAGCTGATAGGCACGGTGGCCGGACCAATGGATGGCCGGAGCCTCGTCGGCGACGAGCTCCGCGGCGGTGCGTGTAGGTGAGCTTCGTGTGGTGCGTTCCAGGGGAGAAGAGAGCCAACGGAGAGGGGGAGGACGAAGCTGGGCTCACAGGGGTTGCAGCAGGCGCCGGAGCGAGCTCGGGGGTGGTCGGAGCTGAGCGAAACGGCGAGGGAGATCTCCGCGGCCGAAGTTGGCGAAGAAGAGGTCGGGGGCGTCTCCAGGGCGGGCGAGCGCTCGGGGCTCGGCCTGTTCGAAGTAGTTGAGGACGGCGGAGACGACGGACACCAAGGCGGGGCTCAGGGACGATGGTGGGTGCGGCTTCTACGACGGTGCGAACACGACGGCGTCGGCCATGGCGCGGGGAGAGTGAGGGAGTGGAGCTGGGGAGAGGGGGAGGTGTCTGCGAGGTCGGGGGCGTCGTGTACGACCGGTCCAGCCCTCCAGGACGGCAAGGGGAGGAAGCAAGGCGGCGGGCGGCTGCGTGGCGCGCGGTGTTGTCGCCGTCGAGCACCTGCCTGCCTGCCTGGCCGAGCCAAGCAGCTCGCTGGAGCGGCAGCTGGGCTGGGCCGGTAGGTGGGCCGGGTGGGGCGCGAGGTAAACTTCTTCTCTCTCTTTTTTTTCTATTTATTTTCTGTTTCATTTGTTTTGCAACTTTGTTTAATTAAATAAAATGCCAGAGCATTTTTATAACTCATAACACTTGTCATACCTACTGTATATAATATGAACAGTAGGAAACATTATAGTTTATGATTATTTGAGCATTTAAAATATTTTTATAGCATTTAAATGCCCAAATTCAAATACCATATGATTTAATCCAGTGACCTTGGATGTCCTAGAAAATTGTGCACCATTTTTAGCAAAGGTTTGAGACCAAGGCAGAAATGATGAACATTTTTAAGGGCATTTTGGGTACATTGGAAAATATTTTATCAAACCCTAGTTGTTAGAAAAGGGGTGCTGGAGTTTCTGTCATTCCCATTTCAAATTTCTTTGAAAAGTAAACATGATGCACACACCAACTAACCCTAATGCAAGTGCTAACTAGGGATGTGACAACTCACCCCCCACTTAAAAGAATCGCGTCCCGAGATTCGGGTTCCTCCGGAAAGAGGGTGGGGTACTCAAGTCGAAGACGATCCTCCTTTTCCCAAGTAGCTTCACTCCCGGAATGATGTGACCATTGAACCTTGAGAAACTTGATATTGTGGCGTCGAGTGGTGCGCTCAGTTTGATCAAGAATACGAACGGGGTATTCTCGATATGTGAGATTGTCCTAGAGATCAAGCGTTTCGTGGTCCACTCCGCGGATAGGATCCGAGAAGCAACGCCTGAGTTGAGAAACGTGGAACACGTCATGAACTCTGGATAGGTGCGAAGGTAGTTCCAGTTGGTAGGCAACTTCTCCTCGTTTGGCAAGAATGCGAAAAGGACCGATGAAACGAGGGGCCAATTTGCCTTTGATACCGAAGCGATGGGTTCCCTTAAGAGGAGTAACCCGAAGGTAAGCCTTATCGCCGACTTCAAAAGTCACAGCCTTATGATGGCTATCATATTGGCTCTTTTGGCGAGACTGGGCTGTTTTCAATCTCTCATGAACGATGCAAACTTGTTCCTCTGCTTCCTGGATCATATCCGGGCCAAAGAATTGTCTTTCCCCGGTCTCTGACCAGTTAAGAGGTGTTCGACACCTTCGTCCATATAGAACTTCGAAGAGAGCTTTGCCCAAGCTGGCTTGATAACTATTGTTATAAGCGAATTCGGCAAAGGGAAGACACTTTTCCCATTCCATACCGAAAGAAATGACAGAGGCTCGAAGCATGTCTTCCAGAATTTGATTGACTCGTTCCACTTGTCCACTTGACTGGGGATGGAAGGCGGTACTGAAGGAGAGATGAGTTCCCATGGCATTCTGGAAACTTTCCCAAAATCGTGAGGTGAAAAGACATCCACGGTCTGAGTTAATCTCCAATGGTACACCATGAAGTGATACTATCCGAGAGACATACAAATCTGCTAGCTGGCTAGCGGTAATACTCTCTCGAACAGGCAGGAAATGAGCTACTTTAGAGAGGCGGTCGATAACGACGAAGATAGCATTATTCCCTTTCCTGGACCTGGGAAACCCGGTAATGAAGTCCATACCGACTTTATCCCATTTCCATTAAGGAATAGCTAAAGGTTGAAGGGTGCCAGCAGGCCGTTGATGCTCTGCTTTGACTCGACGACAAACGTCGCAGTTAGCAATGAATTGAGCGATTTCTCTCTTCATCCTAGTCCACCAGAATCTCTGACGTAGATCCTGATACATTTTAGTACTACCGGGATGAATCGTGAGAGGAGATTCATGAGCCTCCTTAAGGATTAACTGCCGTAGATGGTGGTTCTTGGGAACCACTACACGGTTCTCAAAGAAAACAACACCTTGATCATCCATAGAGAAACTTTTAGCGAGTCCGCTAGCAATGTTCTCTTGGAGTCGGAATATACATTTATCACGCTTCTGGGCAGCTATAACTTGATCCATAAGGGTAGGTTTCGCCACCAAGGTGGAAAGGAATCCTCGAGGAACATTGTGAAGGTTAAGCTTACGGAATTCCTCGTGGAGAAGTGGTTGACTTTGTTGTAACATTAAGTTGTTACAATATGACTTACGACTTAGTGCATCAGCCATGACATTGGCCTTTCCAGGGGTATAAGTGATTCCTAAGTCGTAGTCTGTGAGCAACTCAACCCAACGTCTTTGCCTGAGATTCAAATCCGGTTGGGCGAAGATATACTTCAAACTTTGATGATCAGTGAATATTTCACAGCGATTACCAAGAAGGTAATGTCGCCATGTTTTGAGTGCATGGACTATAGCTGCAAGCTCTAGATCATGAGTAGGATAGTTATCCTCGTGTGGACGCAACTATCGAGATGCGTAAGCAATCACTTGACGATCTTGCATGAGAATGCAACCTAGTCCTTGTCGCGAGGCGTCGCCATAGATTATAAAATCCTTGGAAAAATCTAGTGGTACCAGTACAGGTGCAGATGTCAGGCGTCTTTTCAGTTCCTGAAAACTGGACTCGCACTGTGGGGTCCACACAAACTTTTTTATCTTTCTTGAGGAGTTCAGTTAGAGGTTTGGCAACCTTGGAGAAGTTCTCGACGAACCGTCGGCAATAGCTCGCTAAGCCAAGAAAACTCCTAACTTGCTTGACCTATTCAGGAGGAGTCCAGTCAATGACGGCTTGAACTCGCTCGGGGTTGACAGCAATACCCTTGCCAGAGATCACATGACCTAGATAGGTTACTTCTGGCAACCAAAATTCACATTTAGAGAATTTGGCATAAAGGCGGTGCTCTCGAAGTTTCGTCAATACCAGCCTTAAATGCTCGGCATGATCTTCCCTGTTCTTGGAATAGATGAGTATATCATCGAGGTATACCACGACGAATTTATCCAAATACTCCATGAAAATAGAATTCATTGTCAGGACCCCGATCCTAAGTCACACAGGTCTAGCCTATAACACATCATATCACTTTGCGGCCTCACGCACGGTATCCCCATGGGTGCCACCTTACCTGGCCCAGGACCGTTTGCGCATTTTGGCACACGTATATGATAGTGTCGCTAGCATCCATATGACAGAGAACCCGGGCCGACATGACTAGTTATAAACCAAAAGTGGCACTAAATTACAGGGACAGGCATACATGACCCAGCAACGAACGTGTCGGTCATCAACGTATGAACCCAAGTCGTAGCAAGCTACAAGGACTTAAAGGAACAATGTGTGACATTTCCCCTAAGGGACAGACACAAGAACGAAGAAGGACACATGCCGGCCAGCCTAAGTGTTCCGGAGCAGTAGCAAGCTACCAAGCTCAGTGGAAGCACTAGGAGACATTTCCCTGTAAGGTAGGCTACCAAAGGTAAACAACTAGGTGTCGGATCCCACACATAGCAATACACATTACACGTACGCATAACATGCAAGTATGTGTTGTACAACAAGGCATCACAACATAACTCAACAACTCATATAGATAAAGGCCCAGAAGAGCCATCATAGCATTTATTACAATCAGAGGTCACATGACCCAACATACAGAGCATACAGGCAACGGAAGCATAACATGTCTGAGTACAGACAACTACAAATGAAAAAGGCTGAGAAGCCTGACTATCTACAAGATCCTACAAGGGTACAAGACCGTAGCTGAGGTAACAAGCTAAACGTCGAAGTCCACGCGGAACCACTAGCGAGAATGAAATCTCTCTGCAAAAACATAAATTAAGCAAACGTGAGTACAAAGGTACTCAGCAAGACTTACATGAGAACTAACTACATATGCATCGGTATCAAAAAAGGGATGGTGGAGTTTGACTACAGCAAGCCAGCTTTGACTCGGTGGCTATAATGAACTACGACTGCAAGTAACTCTTTTGAGGTGGCGCACACGAGTCCACATATTCACCAATCAATACACCACTATGGATCCGCTCCCGTCTCCCTACGAGAAAGCCATCCGTAGCACTCACGCTTATCTTGCGCGTTTTAGAGTATCCACTTTCACTTGTCTATGAACTGTAATAGGCAACCCAGAAGTCCATTTCCGCGGACACGGCTATTCGAATAGATTATATTTAACCCTGCAGGGGTGTACTTCTTCACACACGCTCTCACCACTTACCGCCGTTTACACGACATGTACTCGGCAACCTTCAAGCGGAGGCCCATCGAGGGTGTCGGCCACGACCTGACTAACCACACAAGTCTCTCGTCCAGGTTTATCGCATATTTGGGTTCCATCCGTGGGGAGATCCGGCCGGGGTGTCGCTCACGGCCCCAAACGATGTGTACAGGGTTCCCGCATCACCAAACGGGCAATCGGTACACCGTGCCACGTACCTGCCGCGTCACAGCCCACCCCGAGGGTCAGCGCTGCGCACGACCTCCAGTAAACTACAAACACCAGAAACTAGTTGCAACTCCTGGACAGAGATCATGTTGATTAATAAGTCGAGAGAGTCAATTAAGGATCCCAATGTGTGGTAGTAGCTGTTTCATGGACCAACCAACACAGATCTCAGTTCCTGAGGACGGCTGCAATGAGACAACCCACCATGTACTCCTACATGGCCTCTCATCGCTACCTTTACCAAATCGTGTTCACACACTTAGCTCACTCACAGTAGGACATGTTCATCACCCTTCCAATTCATCTCCGATGAATCAGACCTGACACAACTCTAAGCAATAGCAGGCATAACCAGATAGCATGAATGAGTAGGCACAACATGGCTCAAACAACTCCTACTCATACTAGTGGGTTTCAACTATTTACTGTGGCAATGACAGGTCATGCAGTGGAAAGGGGTTCAACTACCACAGCAGGTAACAGTTGAAGCGTTGTTGTCCTAATGCAGTAGAAGAGAGCAAGAGCGAGAGGGTGGGATTGTATCGGAATGCTCAATGGGGTTTTGCTTGCCTGGCACTTCTGAAGATAACAATGAGTCTTCATCGGTGTCATCGAACTCATCGTCGGAACGTCGTCTACTAAGAGGGGACAAAACCGACAAACAGAGAAAGAACACAATCAATGCAATGCAACAATATGATGCATGATCATGACATGGCAATATGCTGTTGATTGAGCTAGTGCAACTAGCAACACAATTAAATGAAGTTGGTTTGAACCAAAGGTTCAAATTCAAACTCCATATGTGATTATTTAATTGTCATTTAATTGATTTGACCTGATCAGCAGGCTTAGCTTGTTCAAACATGCATGAAAGTGCCATAAACAGATTCCTTGGATTTTTCTGATCATTTTTCATATATAAATTATTTTCATCTGAGCTACGGTTGATTTTATATGATCTTTACAAGTTTTGGCTATTTTCTGAAATAAATAAATCATTTCTGATTTATTTAAAATCCCAGAAAATAGTTACTGCGTCAGCACTAGGTCATGCTGACATCAGCAAGTCAACAGGGGCTGGTCCAGTCAAACCTGACCAGTGGGGCCCACTGGTCAGTGTCTAAGGGCTGGTTTGTGTGCATGACAGGTGGGACCAGTCAGTGTTGACTTGACCAAAGTCAAACTGCCATGTGGGGTCCACCGGATTAGTACTAAGCTAAACAGGAAAATTAGACTAACCTAATTAGGCGCGAGGGCCCACATGTCAGTGTCAGTAGGGTTAATTAAGCTTAACAAAACTTAATTTAAATTAACAGGGCCCAGGGCCCACTTGTCAGCGACTCGGGGGAGGTCAAACCCCCCGGTCAGACAGGCCAAACGAACGGCGGCTAGCCGCCGGCGAGGCCGATCGCGGCGGAGGGCGTCGGAAAATCGCCTCCGGCGACCAAAAGAGCGGCGGAGGGGCTTGGCGTGATGCTGGTCCTCGTCCGCATCCAACGGAGCCATCAGCTCGCGCCGGGGAGGACCAGAACGACGGCGGCGAGGGGAAGTGCGGTGGCCGGAGTTCGGGCGTCGACGGAGTTGATGCTGTGGTGCACGGGGGGACGAACGGCTGATTGCTACAGCCTCCTGGTGATGTGCTGAGCATGGTGACGCGCTCAAAAACGGGCAGAGGCGGCTGTGGTCACGGCGGCGACATGACCGGCGGCGGTGAGCTCAAGGGTCCGGTGGTGGAGCTAGCTAGGGGACGGGTTAGTCTGCGGGGAGAGAGGGGAAAGACGCAGGTGCTCACGGCGCGTGCAGGGGGCGTCGAAACGGGCTCGAGGACGGCTTGGCCGGAGCGAATCGACGGCGACGAGCGGCGGCACCCGAAGTTGAAGAAGGGGTCGGTGACGACGAAGCAGAGCCTCCCGGCGTCTCATAGCTCTATGGAGAGGACGAGGGGAACGCGGCGGTGCCTCTGAGCATGTTGGCGTAGGGTGTGGTGGCCGATGGCCGTGGTGGCAGCGAGCGCGGCGGCGATGGCGGTCGGTGGTTGCGAGAGAGAGAGCACCAGGGGGGAGGAGAAGTGCCGAAGAGAGTGGAAGAGAGGTCGGGGCTGCGTGGCGATCTCAGGGCGACGAGGAGAAGTAGGAGGTGGCAAGCAGGACCTGGCCAGGAGCGAGCGCGCGCGACAGCGAGCTGCTCCGACTGGCAGGAGGAAGACAACGCGGTGGGGGTTGGCTGGGCCGCTATAGTGCTGGGCCGCACAGGTAAGTGGCTCAGGTGGGCTTCCTCTTTCCCTGTTTTCTATTTAGTTTCTGTTATTCTATTTTGTTAATTTGTTCTGGGCTTTATTAAAAATACTTAGGCACTTTCAAACATCACCAAACTGCTCATGCCCACTGTTTAGCATATAACCAACATGGAACATTTCAGTTTAGGATTATTTGAGTATTTAAAATAATATCTAAAATTTAAATGCCCAAATGCAAGTAGGATATGATTTAATTCAAAAATCCAGAATGGTCCTAGAAATATGTGCAACATTTTTGGCAGAGGTTTTAATCAATCCAAAAATAATGAACTTTTCCAGAGAGCATTTTGGGTTCATTGAGAAAGATTTGAATTTGAACCTAGTTGGTTTCATCTGGTGCTAGGGTTTAGTCATCCCCATTTCAAGTTTCCTTTGAAAATAAACATGATGCAACAGGCAGGTGCTATCCTAATGCAGGGTGAAGCTGGGGATGTGACAACTCACCCCCACTAAACAAGAATCTCGTCCCGAGATTCAGGCGTGAGATAAGAAATCAGAGGGGACACTAACTAACACAATCTTCTCGATCCAGTTTCCCTCCTCGAAATTGTTGATTCATAGCATCATGTTGATCCTGACATCCTTGAGTACCAGATCTTTGTCCAACACGGTGACGACGAAAGAAACTCCGCAATAGTTGATCTTGTGAAAGATCGGGCAACTCAAGATCAACTCTTGGAGTGAGACGTTGAAACATCTCTTGAGATGAGACACGAAGTACACCTCTAGGGGGATGGAGTGAGACAAACGATGAAGGTTCACCTAGTGGCAATAATTCCACACCTAAGAATATGGTGATTGATACCACCAGACGGGGCACCTTAGAGAAGGTGACTCGTAGAGTTATTCCTTTAAGTGGCAAAAAGAATTACTTTTGATATAGAGATCATTGGAACTCTCTATACCACCCTAAGGCAAACACAATCAATCGTTTGACGGAGTCCGAAGGAATGACATTCTCGGCCAGAATGGATGATGTGGACTACCTTGTAAAGGACAAAGCCAAGGTTGATTTTTCATATCACCGGAAATGGATGGGATCCATGGTAAAATGGCACATTGGCGGTGCAAGTTGGGAACAAAATGCAAATGCGGGGAATGATTCTAGTAACTGGGAAGAAACCCAACAGTAGAGAGTAAATTGCTCTCTGAGAGGTTACAACATAACCAAGAACACTGGGAGCAATCCCGGTTAGTGTCGAGGATAACACCTAGTGCTTGTGCGTGCTCTCAAGAACTTGAGCATTCCCGTATTCATCAAGGTTTTACCAATATCCGTGTCAAGGATCCTGGCAACATCACATACTACCATGATGAATAGTGGTGGACGATGCAGATGCAAAGGAAGATAACACTTCTCAGATTTCACCCTAGCGGAGTCAAGGGGCAAAATATGGATGATCGACCGAGAGACATTTAGCACTCCGCTTCTAATGTTCTCCTCGATGTGCTAGGTACCACGGTCAATGCTTAAAAGCATCAACATGGCCATCGAGTAAGGGTCGGACTTCGGGAGCACAAAAATCCATAAGGAACAACTAGGGAGTAATTCCTACGAAGTCCTTATGGGGAGGTGGCCAACTTCTACAATCAAGATACTACAAAAATAGGTCTTCCGGTTGGGTGTGTTGGCCACGACATCCACTTTACCGGTTATCGAGTGACCAATATTATAGTTCTTGGAAAATGCACCAACCATCATATCTGCCTGAGATTCAGTTCTGGTTGGGGTCGGATATTCTAGACTCATCGAGTCTAGAAAGAAAAATGAAAGTTTACAACACAAATCGACGAGATGGCGTTGCGAGATTCTCAGGAATGAACTACGATAGCAGCTCCAAAACATGAGCGGGTTCTGCTACAAAACCTGTGAACACGTTGTCCCAGACAAGCATGACCACATAGTAGTCTTATGATAAAATACTACCGAGTTTCAGGTTAGGAATCATCATTGGAGATAACGAAGTCTTGTGCATGTCCGTCCGGGACCTTCGGGAATAGCATTTGAACTTCTTTTCTTTGAACAAATCAATCAGTGGCTTGGTGTGCTAGGGATACATACAGAATGAAGATGATCAGTCTATCAGACCATAGAATACTTCGCACGTATGCATGGCTGACTTGGGATGACTCCAGAGGAGGTAAAAACATGCTTTCTCGAATTCACGGCGGCAACTTGCATCAAATGCACATGAATTAGAGGAAGTCACTTCTTTCTTCCGTACATATGCTTCACGAACGGGTCATGAAGATAATGCTTATAAAAGTTTCCAATACTAGCTGGATGTTCAACATAGATCATGGAGAAGATAACAATGTTGCTGATGGGCTCAACAACAATTCATCCAGGTTTCCATATAGATGGAATTCCATGACAATGTGAACAAAGTGATAGCATTGGTCAGACCAAGGGATATAATGAGGTATGCTCGGGGAACACCCACGAGTAAGACAACATTAAGAACATCGTTGGTTCTGATTTGATTTGACGATAACCCATACTCAAATCAAAGTTTGGACAAGACAATAGATCCACAACTGATCACGGGGATCAATTGGAGAAGATATCATCTATTTTCAATACACACACAAGATATCCCTTTGGAGTGAGCTATGTGGGTTAAGCTTTTATATTCCAACTCTCCAAGTTGTTGTTTAGCTTAACCAACTAGTTCGGGGTATCCAACACAGATTCTTGGAGAAGTGGTGGTTTATAAGGAACCAACTTGATCACGAACTCAACATAGCGGTCAGGTGACAACCTGGTAATACTTCCAAGAAGATATTCGGAAAATCACGAACCACCGCTACATTACTAAGCTCGGGAACAATCTTGCTTTTCAAGGCAAGACGATATGATCAAATGAACAAGGACTTAACAAAATCCTAACTCACCAATCAAGGAGTGCACCAGGGAAGTGGACTAGGTAGCACAATCAATCTTAGAATGGTGATTCAGTAAGAATGAAATTGTTGTCCTTTAACTACCAAGCAACGAAGTTGCTAGGAGTATTGATTTCACACATCACAATCCACTTGTCAGCATTCCGGTTACAATAACATGGAGGCCGAGAAATAAACGATGATGGCGAGAAGTATCACCTTATCAAAGGTTCATAGGAGGTGGAGCAATTCCCATGATATTCTTGACATAAAGATGGTAATACTCCAGGATAGAACAGTTTAGAAGCTGGATTAGCGTTCTTCATCTGCGAAGTACAACTTATTTGACCCAATCCTGGATATGGATAAGGTACTAGAGTTTGTTTCTCCTAGTCATTCCAGAATAGAATGGCTTGACGGACCACAAGAGTAAAAGGCATCGATGAACACAAGTGCACGACTACTCCTGACTATCAACTGATAGACGAAGGTCATAAAACAACTGAAAAGGGACAACTCAAGGAACATATATCTTTCTGAGTTGTGGATGCATAGGTTAGTATGTCGAACGAGTTCCATATATTTCTTCCGGATAACCCATGCAGAAAAGTAGGACTGGCAGAGTCACAATATGAATGGAGTACCACTCAGGAGCACTCTGGTTGTGATCTTTTGGTTCAGAAGAACTTCTGCCATGATGGTTCATGGTATTTGGAAGAACGATAACCACGGACCTCGAGGACTATCACAAGGTTACTAATATCCTAAAGGAACGAGCAAATACTATCAGCATGAAGTAAGTAGGGTGAAGCTCGGGTTCAAGAACCCAGGAATAGATTACCTACCAACTAAATAGCATCACGGGATGCTTTCGAGAATGATGCCCAAAAATCATCACACTGGAATATAAAACATTGCTGGATTACTGGGTGATCTTCTAAGATACTTAGGGTCATAATAATAACTCCAACATATGTGTCGAGGTAACAAAGTACCACAACTCATCGTCTAGTGTGGTTAATCTGGCCTAAAAGGACATTAAGAACAGGTAGGAATGATTTGCAAATGCATCAGATTGTTTAGAGACCTGGGATGACTTGGACAGCATAACGGCTGCAAATGCTCGAAAATACTTTTGAGATCCAAGCAAAAAAGGGTAGCTTATCCACTTAACATCATAATGTCAGGGTTCTGAGATCAACAGTTGAACAAACAGAAGTAGTAGAAACTGAGCTGAGGGTTGAATCCACAATAACGTGATCCTGATAAATAGAATGAGAATCCTAGTTCTTAATCCCCGTAGAAAGAAGAAGGTGACTCAGATCAGAAGGGGGCAAAGGAGTAAAAAGAGCCTTATGTTCCCTTCCACAATCAATTCCCTTATATAACTAAAGAGTTTCTAGACACAACTTCGACCAGTTTGGCTTGCTAATCCTACAGGCAGTCAGGCTCTGATACCAAAGCTGTCAGGACCCCGATCCTAAGTCACACAGGTCTAGCCTATAACACATCATATCACTTTGCGGCCTCATGCATGGTATCCCCACGGGTGCCACCTTACCTGGCCCGGGACCGTTTGCGCATTTTGGCACACGTATATGATAGTGTCGCTAGCATCCATATGACAGAGAACCCGGGCCGACATGACTAGTTATAAACCAAAAGTGGCACTAAATTACAGGGACAGGCATACATGACCCAGCAACGAACGTGTCGGTCATCAACGTATGAACCCAAGTCGTAGCAAGCTACAAGGACTTAAAGGAACAACGCGTGACATTTCCCCTAAGGGACAGACACAGGAACGAAGAAGGACACATGCCGGCCAGCCTAAGTGTTCCGGAGCAGTAGCAAGCTACCAAGCTCAGTGGAAGCACTAGGAGACATTTCCCTGTAAGGTAGGCTACCAAAGGTAAACAACTAGGTGTCGTATCCCACACATAGCAATACACATTACACGTACACATAACATGCAAGTATGTGCTGTACAACAAGGCATCACAACATAACTCAACAACTCATATAGATAAAGGCCCAGAAGAGCCATCATAGCATTTATTACAATCAGAGGTCACATGACCCAACATACAGAGCATACAGGCAACGGAAGCATAACATGTCTGAGTACAGACAACTACAAATGAAAAAGGCTGAGAAGCCTGACTATCTACAAGATCCTACAAGGGTACAAGACCGTAGCTGAGGTAACAAGCTAAACGTCGAAGTCCACGCGGAACCACTAGCGAGACTGAAATCTCTCTGCAAAAACATAAATTAAGCAAACGTGAGTACAGAGGTACTCAGCAAGACTTACATCAGAACTAACTACATATGCATCGGTATCAACAGAGGGGTGGTGGAGTTTGACTGCAGCAAGCTAGCTTTGACTCGGTGGCTATCCTGAACTACGACTGCAAGTAACTCTTTTGAGGTGGCGCACACGAGTCCACATATTCACCAATCAATACACCACTATGGATCCGCTCCCGTCTCCCTACGAGAAAGCCATCCATAGCACTCACGCTTATCTTGCGCGTTTTAGAGTATCCACTTTCACTTGTCTATGAACTGTAATAGGCAACCCAGAAGTCCATTTCCGCGGACACGGCTATTCAAATAGATTATATTTAACCCTGCAGGGGTGTACTTCTTCACACACGTTCTCACCACTTACCGCCGTTTACACGACATGTACTCGGCAACCTTCAAGCGGAGGCCCAGCGAGGGTGTCGGCCACGACCTGACTAACCACACAAGTCTCTCGTCCAGGTTTATCGCCTATTTGGGTTCCATCCGTGGGGAGATCCGGCCGGGGTGTCGCTCACGGCCCCAAACGATGTGTACAGGGTTCCCGCATCACCAAACGGGCAATCGGTACACCGTGCCACGTACCTGCCGCGTCACAGCCCACCCCGAGGGTCAGCGCTGCGCACGACCTCCAGTAAACTACAAACACCAGAAACTAGTTGCAACTCCTGGACAGAGATCATGTTGATTAATAAGTCGAGAGAGTCAATTAAGGATCCCAATGTGTGGTAGTAGCTGTTTCATGGACCAACCAACACAGATCTCAGTTCCTGAGGACGGCTGCAATGAGACAACCCACCGTGTACTCCTACATGGCCTCTCATCGCTACCTTTACCAAATCGTGTTCACACACTTAGCTCACTCACAGTAGGACATGTTCATCACCCTTCCAAGTCATCCTCGATGAATCAGACCTGACACAACTCTAAGCAATAGCAGGCATAACCAGATAGCATGAATGAGTAGGCACAACATGGCTCAAACAACTCCTACTCATACTAGTGGGTTTCAACTATTTACTGTGGCAATGACAGGTCATGCAGTGGAAAGGGGTTCAACTACCGCAGCAGGTAACAGTTGAAGCATTGTTGTCCTAATGCAGTAAAAGAGAGCAAGAGCGAGAGGGTGGGATTGTATCGGAATGCTCAATGGGGTTTTGCTTGCCTGGCACTTCTGAAGATAACGATGAGTCTTCATCAGTGTCATCGAACTCATCGTCGGAACGTCGTCTACTGAGAGGGGACAAAACCGACAAACAGAGAAAGAACACAATCAATGCAATGCAACAATATGATGCATGATCATGACATGGCAATATGCTGTTGATTGAGCTAATGCAACTAGCAACACAATTAAATGAAGTTGGTTTGAACCAAAGGTTCAAATTAAAACTCCATATGTGATTATTTAATTGTCATTTAATTGATTTGACCTGATCAGCAGGCTTAGCTTGTTAAAACATGCATGAAAGTGCCATAAACAGATTCCTTGGATTTTTCTGATCATTTTTCATATATAAATTATTTTCATCTGAGCTACGGTTGATTTTATATGATTTTTACAAGTTTTGGCTATTTTCTGAAATAAATAAATCATTTCTGATTTATTTAAAATTCCAGAAAATAGTTACTGCGTCAGCACTAGGTCATGCTGACATCAGCAAGTCAACAGGGGCTGGTCCAGTCAAACCTGACCAGTGGGGCCCACTGGTCAGTGTCTAAGGGCTGGTTTGTGTGCATGATAGGTGGGACCAGTCAGTGTTGACTTGACCAAAGTCAAACTGCCATGTGGGGTCCACCGGATTAGTACTAAGCTAAACAGGAAAATTAGACTAACCTAATTAGGCGCGAGGGCCCACATGTCAGTGTCAGTAGGGTTAATTAAGCTTAACAAAACTTAATTTAAATTAACAGGGCCCAGGGCCCACTTGTCAGCGACTCGGGGGAGGTCAAACCCCCCGGTCAGACAGGCCAAACGAATGGCGGCTAGCCGCCGGCGAGGCCGATTGCGGCGGAGGGCATCGGAAAATCGCCTCCGGCGACCAAAAGAGCGCCGGAGGGGCTTGGCGTGATGCTGGTCCTCGTCCGCATCCAACGGAGCCATCAGCTCGCGCCAGGGAGGACCAGAACGACGGCGGCGAGGGGAAGTGCGGTGGCCGGAGTTCGGGCGTCGACGGAGTCGATGCTGTGGTGCACGGGGGGACGAACGGCTGAGTGCTACAGCCTCCTGGTGATGTGCTGAGCATGGTGACGCGCTCAAAAACGGGCAGAGGCGGCTGTGGTCACGGCGGCGACATGACCGGCGGCGGTGAGCTCACGGGTCCGGTGGTGGAGCTAGCTAGGGGACGGGTTAGTCTGCGGGGAGAGAGGGGAAAGACGCAGGTGCTCACGGCGCATGCAGGGGGCGTCGAAACGGGCTCGAGGACGGCTTGGCCGGAGCGAATCGACGGCGACGAGCGGCGGCACCCGAAGTTGAAGAAGGGGTCGGTGACGACGAAGCAGAGCCTCCCGGCGTCTCATAGCTCTATGGAGAGGACGAGGGGAACGCGGCGGTGCCTCTAAGCATGTTGGCGTAGGGTGTGGTGGCCGATGGCCGCGGTGGCAGCGAGCGCGGCGGCGATGGCGGTCGGTGGTTGCGAGAGAGAGAGCACCAGGGGGGAGGAGAAGTGCCGAAGAGAGTGGAAGAGAGGTCGGGGCTGCGTGGCGATCTCAGGGCGACGAGGAGAAGCAGGAGGTGGCAAGCAGGAGCTGGCCAGGAGCGAGCGCGCGCGCGACAGCGAGCTGCTCCGACTGGCAGGAGGAAGACGACGCGGTGGGGGTGGGCTGGGCCGCTACAGTGCTGGGCCGCACAGGTAAGTGGCTCAGGTGGGCTTCCTCTTTCCCTGTTTTCTATTTAGTTTCTGTTATTCTATTTTGTTAATTTGTTCTGGGCTTTATTAAAAATACTTAGGCACTTTCAAACATCACCAAACTGCTCATGCCCACTATTTAGCATATAACCAACATGGAACATTTCAGTTTAGGATTATTTGAGTATTTAAAATAATATCTAAAATTTAAATGCCCAAATGCAAGTAGGATATGATTTAATTCAAAAATCCAGAATGGTCCTAGAAATATGGGCAACATTTTTGGCAGAGGTTTTTAATCAATCCAAAAATAATGAACTTTTCCAAAGAGCATTTTGGGTTCATTGAGAAAGATTTGAATTTGAACCTAGTTGGTTTCATCTGGTGCTAGGGTTTAGTCATCCCCATTTCAAGTTTCCTTTGAAAATAAACATGATGCAACAGGCAGGTGCTATCCTAATGCAGGGTGAAGCTGGGGATGTGACTTTCATTAACCGAGAAAAGGTAGCTGGGGCATTGGTTAATCCGAAGGACATAACGGTGTACTCATATTGGCCATAACGAGTAACGAAAACCGTTTTAGGAATGTCCCCGTTCTTGATTTTGATTTGATGGTAGCCCAACCTCAAATCCATCTTAGAGAAGACTGAGGATCCAGCGAGCTGATCATACAGGTCGTTGATCCTGGGAAGCGGATACTTATTCTTTATGGTGACCAGATTGACAGGTCGGTAATCTACAACCATCCGCTCCGTTCCATCCTTCTTCTTGACGAAAAGGACGGGGCAAGCCCAAGGGGAAGAACTAGGACGGATGAAACCTTTTTGCAAAGACTCATCGAGTTGTTTCTTTAGCTCAGCTAATTCTAGTGGTGCCATCTTATAAGGTCTCCTAGAGATTGGGACAGTTCCAGGGATAAGATCTATCACGAACTCGACATCTTTGTCAGGTGGAACTCCCGGCAGTTCTTCTGGAAAAACATCCGGGAAGTCACGAACTACCGGGATATCTTCGAGTTCTGGTAGAGGGCTGGCATTAAGAGAGTAGAGATGACGCTCAGCCATTCGGGTCAAGACATTGACTATCTTGCCGGATGGGTGTGTAAGTTGAACGGTCCTAGTAAAGCAATCAATTTTGGCGTAATGAATTGTCATCCAATCCATACCCAAGAAGATGTTTATGTCCGAGGACTTGAGAGCGATTAAAGATGCTAGGAAAACAAGTCTATCGACAAGGATTTCATTTCCATGGCTTACCCTAGAGGTTTGCCACTTTGAACCAGGAGTTTGAATAACCATGGAAGTAGGCATGTCACAAAAAGTCATGTTGTGCAATCGAGCATAGCTCTCAGATATGAACGAATGGGATGCTCCAGTATCGAAAAGAACAGATGCCGGATGGCAGTTGACGAGAAGCGTACCAAGGACGGCGTTAGGATCCTCATAAGCTTCTTCAATAGAGACATAGTTGACATGACCACGTGTAGTGGGGATTGGCTTGACATAATTCACCTTGCCGGTTGGCTTACCACGGCCAACGGGTTTTCCTGGTTGGTTCTGAGGACACTCACGCATGTAGTGTCCCGGTTCTCCACACTTGAAACATGTCACAGTGGTGGTTCGTGGAGAAAAATTGGAAGGTGGTCCTCCATAGGTCTTAACAGGTGCAAACTGTTGAGTTGGGCGAGGCGCCTCATAGGATGGCCTCGGTGTGTACTTGGGTGGCAGAGCGGTGTTAGGAACCCACACACGGCGATTGTGAGAGCCAGAGCCGGATGAGGAACCAAAGTCTCGAGTATGCTTGTGGGTGGCCTCGAAGTCGGTCTGGCATGTTTCAGCACTGATAGCCTTGTTTACCAACTTCTGGAAGGAAGTGCACTCGTGCAGACGTAGATCTCGGCGGAGTTCAGGGCTGAGTCCCTTGCGGAACCTCGCATGTTTCTTGGCATCGGTGGATACTTCTTCAGGTGCATAGCGTGCCAGGTTACCAAACTCGCGACTATAGCCATCCACAGTTAAACGACCCTGGGTGAAATTGCAGAATTCCTCCCGCTTGCGATCCATGAGACCTTCCGGAATGTGGTGTTCACGGAATGCCTCACTGAACTCAACCCAGGTAGTGACTTGGCCAGCAGGACGCATAGCTTCAAAGTTTTCCCACCAAAGACTGGCAGGGCCCTCAAGATGGTAGGCGGCGTAGATAACCTTGTCAGCTTCGGCCACACGGGCAGAGTGTAGCTTGTGGGTGATACTACGAAGCCAGTCATCAGCATCCAGAGGTTCAGTGGAGTGATGGAACTTCGGTGGACACATCTTGATAAAGTCATTGATTGACACCACGTCATTCCTCTGACGGAACCCAGTGTTCTGCTCTATGCGTTCCAGCAGACGGTTGGTCTCTCTCTTGTTTCGTTCTGCTTCAAGCATAACTTCCGCCAAGGAGGGTGGCTGGGGCAGATTCCCATCTCTAGCCCCACTAGCCTCACCCTGCTCCTGAGCAGCAGGAGTGCTGCGAGTGTTGACCATTCTAGGAAAACAAAACAACGGTTTAGACAAGGATGGCAAAAATTTGACATAGAAGTGCAGAATGTAATGGATGACACGGAATGCAAGGATGTTCATCCGTACGACATGGTAATATAGGAACTGCTATATATACACCAGTGGTCATACACACCATACAAAGTTTAGTACAAGCCAAGGCTAAAGTACAACTGCGGTGAAAGACGATACATCCCATCAGAGGCATTCCAAGCTCCTATACATTATTTAACTACACCTCCGGAACTCAGTACACACTATGTCATATTCGACAAGACGCGCATGACTGTGGAAATACAACTACTACGATACTACTACAACCACGGTCTAGCTCAGACATTCAAGTAGTAATCCTCGTAAAGATTACCACCGTAGCCTGGAAGTGGAACAGATGGATCTTGGAACTCGCGAGCACTCGAAGGCTGTGGACCATAGGGGCATGGGTGTGGCCTCGGTCCCGATGCTGGTGGTAACCGACGCCCACGTGGAGGTGTAATACCTCCAACGTCACGCCAATCCATGCGATCAGGCAGACGAGTCCGCACGGGGTACAAATCCCGCATGTCCAGATATCCGGCGTGCACAGCAGGTGCAAGCCGTGTCAAAGTAGTCCAGTGGGCGGCTCGGGTGTTATACAGTTCCATTCGGAGGGCACGGACCTCACGGTCCCTATCCTCCAACATCTGAACATTAGTCTGAAGCAGTGGCTCTTCATGAGCAGCATCAGTATACAGACCAGTGTAGTAGCCTTCCTCTCCGGGAAGTGAGGCTGGCATGTAACAGAACTCAGTGTTCAGCAACAGGGCATGCCTAGCACGGAGAATGGTCATCATCGAATAAGCGGCATCCTGCACTGCCATCTCGATGGTAACCCCGAGTCCATAAGACCAATGGATGGGGTCATTAGCTCCAGGATATGAGGGGTATATCCGGACTGTGCAGAAATACTGACTCTGATTGAAATCCCGGTACTGTTCCTCCACGGTGTATTCAGGATACCAGCGATAACCGGTCTCAGTCAGCACACGGACTAGCATGGCCGTGTGACAGGGCACATTAATGCACCGAGTCAAACGAACCACTTGGTGAGGGATGTGGCCAGACATCTGAAACACGAAGTAATGCAAAGGCATTAGTGTTTCTGGAAGAAATCGGGCAGCATAACAACTGTAAATGCTCAAACAAAGATTTGAGACATCATACAAATGATAGCATAGCCACTCAACAATTCCATATCAAGGTTCCGGGTCCAACAATCATCATACTAAAAGGATAGAAACTGAACTGAGGCTTGACCAACAATCCTAAGAGTCTACGGATTAGTAACACGTGAACCTAATAAGGATAAGAGGCCTAGTCCTAAATCCCCGTAGAAAGAATAGACTGACTCAGATCAGAAGGGCATAAGGTAAAGGAGTAAAAAGAGCCTTACATTCCCTTCCACAATCAATTCCCCTACATATAACTAAGAATTTTTCTAGACTCAACATCGACCAGTTTGGCTTGAGAAACCTACAGGCAGTCCAGCTCTGATGCCAACGCTGTCGGGACCCCGATCCTAAGTCACACCAATCTAGCTGTAACACGTCATATCACTTTGCGGCCTCACGCACGGTAACCCCACGGGTGCCACCTTACCTGGCCCGGGACCGTTTGCGCATTTTGGCACACGTATATGACAGTGTCGCTAGCATCCATATGACAGAGAACCCGGGCCGACATGGCTAGTTATAAACCAAAAGTGGCACTAAATTACAGAGACAGGCATCCATGACCCAGCAACGAACGTGTCGGTCATCAACGTATGAACCCAAGTCGTAGCAAGCTACATGGACTTAAAGGAACAACGCGTGACATTTCCCCTAAGGGAGAGACACAGGAACGAAGAAGGACACATGCCGGCCATCCTACGTGTTCCGAGCAGTAGCAAGCTACCAAGGCTCATTGGAATCACTAGGAGGCATTTCCCTGTAAGGTAGGCTACCAAAGGAATACAACTAGGTGTCGGATCCCACACATACCAAGCATTTCAATCATACACGCAATATGCTCAATATGTGCAAATACAACATTGCATCACAACAAAACTCTATGACTCAAAGTACTTTATTTAAAAGGCTCCAAGAGCCATACATAACATATCCATACAGGTAGGGGTCATATGACCCAACACTCAAGTCATACAGTCATGCAAGCACAAGCGGAAGCTACATGTCTGAGTGCAGACAACTTAGAAAATAAAACAGGCTTGGTGTAGCCTGACTATCTACAAGGCCCTTCACAAGCTCCAGATCTCCGTCTGGGTGTCAAGCTACTCGTCGACGTCAACGTCTATGTAGAACCCATCAGCAGGGGCAGGGTTCTCCTCTACAACAGTTATTAAGCAAACATGAGTACAAAGGTACTCAGCAAGTCTTACCACAGAACCTAACATACATGCGACATTATCAAGGGGGGTAGTGGAGTTCATAGCAGAATGCCAGCTTTGACCTTGGCTAACCTATACTACAACTCTCAACAGATTGCAAGATATAATTATGAACACGAGTCCTCTACTCACCACATCAATACACTACCGAGGATCCTCTTCCGTCATCCTACGGAAGGGCCATCCGCGGCACTCACACTTATCTTGAGGCTTTTAGTAGTATCCATCAACTTGTCTATGAACTGTAAGAGTAACCAAGTAGTCCGTACCGCGAACAACGGCTATTCGAATAGTTTGATAACCCTGCAGGAGTGTACTTCTTCACACATGTTTTCACCACTTAGCGTCTGCACACGACATGTGCTCGGCAGACTTCAAGCGAAAGCCGACGTGGGTGTAGACCACGACCTAACCAACCACTCAAGTCTCTCGTCCAGGTTTATCGCCTATTTGGGTTCCATCCGTGGGGAGATCCGGCCGGGGTGTCGCTCACGGCCCCAAACGATGTGTACAGGGTTCCCGAGTCACCAAACGGGCAACCGGTACACCGTGCCACGTACCTGTCGCATCACAGCCCACCCCGAGGGTCAGCGCTGTGCACGACCTCCAGTAAACTATAAACGCCAGAAACTAGTTGCAACTCCTGGACAGAGTACAAGGGCAGTCAATAAGTCGAGCGGGGTCATATTTCAGGGCCCAATGTGTGGTAGTAACTGTAACTTGAATCACACACACAGATCTCGGATCCTATGGACGATTCCAATGAAACAACCCACCCTGTACTCCTACATGGCCTTTCATCGATACCTTTACCAAGCGTATTCCACACTTCCCTCTCTTTATCGGTATGATCATTTCACTCTGATCCATCACCCAGATGAACCAGACCAGACACAACTCTAAGCATAGCAGGCAACATAAACAAATAGCATGGTGGATCACACATCACATGGCTCAATCAACTCCTACACATGCTAGTGGGTTTCAACTATTTACTGTGGCAATGACAGGTCATGCAAGGGATAGGGTTCAACTACCGCAGCAAGTAGCAGTTCATACGTTGTTGCCTTAATGCAGTTAAAGAGAGCAGGAGCGAGAAGATTGGGTTTGTATCGGAATGATCAATGATTGCTTGCCTGACAAAGTGGTTGTCGGGTACTGCTCTTCAACTGGATACGCAGCAGTATCCTCAGGAGCAGGACCTAGCACAGAGAATACCGGTGATACAATCATTAACAAACAAATGCAACAATACGATGCATGCTCATGACATGGCAAGATGCATGTGTGTTGGCTAATGCAACTAAAACCAGAGGGGTTTGAACCTATTTGAATCAAAGATTCAAATTGGAGTTCAAACTATTATTTAAATAAGTGCATTATCATGTTTTTGATGTATACAGCAAGTTAACTTGTTCAAACATGCATGAAACTAGTGCCATTGGAAAGATTGGATTTTTCTGATCATTTTTCATATATAAATCTTTTCCATCTGAGCTATGGTTGATTTTATATGATTTTTAGAAGTTTTGGGTATTTTCTGGAATTTCCTGAATTATTTTTAAACTAAAATTCCCAGAAAATCCTTTACTGCGTCAGCATGACATTATGCTGACGTCAGGCAGTCAACAGCGCCAGTCCAAGTCAAACCTGACCAGTGGGACCCACTGGTCAGTGTCACAGTTAACTAATTAACTAATTAGAATTAAATTAACACCTAAACTAGGTTTGACTTGCGGGCAGGGCCCACATGTCAGTGACCCAGGGGGTCAAACCCGTGGTCAAAACAGGTCCAACTCGCCGGCGTTTAGCCGCCGGCGAGGCCAAACACGGCGGTGGGGTGCGGGTTTCGTGCTCCGGCTGCCAAATCAACGGCGGAGCACACCTACGGGTAGCTGGAGGCAAACCGCATCGAGTGGAGGTGGTGGCTGGCCTCGGGGTCGCCGGAGATGACGCCGACGACGAGTCCAGCGGCGGCCGGAGTTCGGCGAAGTCGAAAACGACGGTGCGGTGCTCGTAGAGGAGCGTGAAGTGGTCCTACAGCATCTACGTGTGATGGTGAAGCTGATAGGCACGGTGCCCGGACCAATGGATGGCCGGAGCCTCGTCGGCGACGAGCTCCGCGGCGGTGCGTGCAGGTGAGCTTCGTGCGGTGCGTTCCAGGGGAGAAGAGAGCCAACGGAGAGGGGGAGGACGAAGCTGGGCTCACAGGGGTTGCAGCAGGCGCCGGAGCGAGCTCGGGGGTGGTCGGAGCTGAGCAAAACGGCGAGGGGGATCTCCGCGGCCGGAGTTGGGGAAGAAGAGGTCGGGGGCGTCTCCAGGGCGGGCGAGCGCTCAGGGCTCGGCCTGTTCGAAGTAGTCGAGGACGGCGGAGACGACGGACACCAAGGCGGGGCTCAGGGACGACGGTGGGCGCGGCTTCTACGACGGTGCGAGCACGACGGCGTCGGGGGCGTCGTGTACGACCAGTCCAGCCCTCCAGGACGGCGAGGGGAGGAAGCAGGGCGGCGGGCAGCTGCGTGGCGCGCGGTGTGGTCGCCGTCGAGCACCTACGTGCCTGCCTGGCCGAGCCAAGCAGCTCGCTGGAGCGGCAGCTGGGCTGGGCCGGCAGGTGGGCCGGGTGGGGCGCGAGGTAAACTTCTTCTCTCTCTCTTTTTCTATTTCTTTTCTGTTTCATTTGTTTTGCAACTTTGTTTAATTAAATAAAATGCCAGAGCATTTTTATAACTCATGACACTTGTCATACCTACTGTATTTAATATGAACAGTAGGAAACATTATAGTTTATGATTATTTGAGCATTTAAAATATTTTTATAGCATTTAAATGCCCAAATTCAAATACCATAAGATTTAATCCAGTGACCTTGGATGTCCTAGAAAATTGTGCACCATTTTTAGCAAAGGTTTGAGACCAAGGCAGAAATGATGAACATTTTTGAAGGGCATTTTGGGTACATTGGAAAATATTTTATCAAACCCTAGTTGTTAGAAAAGGGGTGCTGGAGTTTCTGTCATTCCCATTTCAAATTTCTTTGAAAAGTAAACATGATGCACACACCAACTAACCCTAATGCAAGTGCTAACTAGGGATGTGACACTTATAAAGAAAAGTAAATAACAAAATGCCACAGTCGGACGTCTGAGCGACATCACATAAAGGGCTTATAAGGAGAATAAATAATTCGCGATGAATATCCAGGAGGTAGAACCGTCCCAGGGATACTCATATAATTCAAAGGATGCAAAAGGGTTAGTTCACAATAATAAATCACAATCACCACATGTCACAGGTCATAAACAATGCTCTGGTTTAGTAGTTTCTCCTTCGAAGACCGACACTAAGACCGACACTCGACCCATCCCAGACTGTAGTCCTTAACCATGGACACGGCTATTCGAATAGATTTAATATCTCTGCAGAGGGTGTACTCTTTACCCACGAATAACGGATTTCCTATAGTCCCTCTGGACTAATTCCATCTACGGTATTTTAATTTGAAGACGCACCTGACTGCACACACCAGCCTAACTTACCGGTGTCTGGAATCACCCACGACACTTGTTAAGCCAAACTCTAAGTGGGGAGGCTACAACCTCGACTAGCATGGGATCACAAAAAAATTTAACGCGCGCGAAAACCGGGGAAGCTATCCCCTTCGGTTCCAACCGAAACACCCATGCCCCAGGACCCGATGGCCTGCCTACCGGATGCAGCCGGTATCTTCCACCGTGGACTCTCTGTACGGTGTGTGATAGAACAGGGATCGACAATTTACTGAACCATACCCGACCTGTAGCAGGGACACGTGGTAGCACGAAACTAGTATGGGGGTTACTGGAACAAGACTCGATCTACGGTCGACTCAGGAGGTTTCAGCATTACTGTATGGTTAGTGTCACAATGCTTGTCATAGCTCCCTGACAGCGTCACCACCCCTCATGCATCATCCTGCCTCACTGCACATCGTCGTCACAACGAGATGTCAGTCACGTGATTGTGCTCACCGGAACACAACCTTCCTTCGGACTCCATCCGAACTATCACCAGGCATATGTGGCATGAGAAGTGGTTACTACCACCAATATCACAAACATAACAGAAAAAAAAAATTCATCACAAGTTGATATGCAAGAGTAAGACTTCTACATGAAATAGTGTTGCTCCATTTTAGTATATCAATGGAGTTCTTATGTTTTTAGCAAACGACACACAACGTATATAATAACGAGGTTCAAGATGCTTGCCTTCAAGTAGAGGGGAGGAGAAAATGCATTCCAATTTTGTTTTGGAAGTTTTCTCCCTCTTCAAAATCCTAAAAGAAATAATAAGAAATCAATACATAGACTCAAAACAGCCCAAAAAAGTTGTCTGGAAAATTTTCATATAAATATGAAAATAAACTAGACAATATTTGGGAAGCAACAGAAAAATAATCAAGTCATTTGTATTAATATTTAAAGAGATATTGTTAGTCAAAGTTCAGTCAACTCTGTTTTAATAAAAACCAGAAAAAGGAAAACGCATCAGTAGAGAATACGTTTCCAGGGAAGGGGAGACGTACTTCGGGGAATGCGCCTCCACTTATGCCCGCGTGGGCTGGTGCTGGCTCACTGACAGAGGGCCCAGGGGGGCCACTGGTCAGGTTTGACCAGTCGCCCCCCGCCTCCTTCTTCCTCTGGTCGAACCGAGGCGGGGCTCCGGCGATCAACGCCGGCAAACGGCGGTCCCTCGAGGGCGTCCGAGTGCAGGGATGGATCCGCCAGACTGGGGCGGTCCTCCCGATGGTCGAGGGGGCGACGGAGGTGTAGAAAAACGACGGCGACGAGCCTCGCGGCGGACGGCGGACGGCGGCCTCGGGTGGATTTGGGGCTTCGCACTACGGTGGCTCCTGAGCTAGTTTGAGGTGATGGGCGGCTCCGCAGGATCATAGGGAGTCGGACGGTGGTGCTGGCTAGACGGGAGGGGCGCTGGTTGCGACGGATTGGACTGGAGTGCGGCGGCGGCCGTTGATACGTCCAAAACGTATCTATAATTTCTGCTTGCTCCAAGCCTCTTTTGGGTGATATTGCTATGATATTTATACACTTCCATACACTTTTGATCATATTTGGACTAACCTATTAACTCAGTGCACCCCAGTGCCAGTTTCTGTTTTCTGTTGTTTTTGTATTTCAGGTTTTCCCATTACGAGAACTGCCAGAAAAATCCTGGAAAAATTATATAAAAAATCAGCGTTCCAGAAGCTTCCCAGCAGCCAAAGTACAGCCGGAGGGGGGCCACCAGGGCTCCAGGCGCCCTGGTAGCGCGGCCCCCCTCCTGGCCGCGCCGGGGGGGCGCCTGGGCCCCCCGAGCCTCCGCTGATGCCCCCCTTTGGCATATATTTATATCGTGTCCCGAAACCCTCGAGACGGGAACCCTTTTTCGCGATCTCATCTCTGTTCTGCCGCCGCCGCGCTTCCAAGATTGGGAGCGCCAGGAGAACTCTTCCCGGCACCCCGCCGGAGGGGAGGATCACCACCGGGAGCTTCTCCACCACCATGGACGCCTCCTGGATGAGTTGTGAGTAGTCTCCCTTGGACCATGGGTCCATGACCAGTAGCTATGTGATGTTCTCCTCCCGTTCTTGTGCTTCACTAATTAGTCCTCGTGAGCTGCCCTACATGATCGAGGCACATATGTAATCCTTATGTTGTTGCTATGATGAGTTTGCTGGGATCCGATGGATTGTGAGATTATGTTCAGATTGTGTTTGAGTAATATATTTGATCTACCTCTTTTATATTTATGTTCGTAATTAATTCTTGCATGTTCTCCGTTGTTATTTATTGCTTTGGCCAAGTAGTAGGTAGTGACTCCAAGAGGGAACGTTATGCTTGATTGTGGGTTCATGCCCCTCGATGACTAGCTTGAGTGATAGAAACATGAGTCTAGGGGATGTGTTGTTGCCACAAGGGGGAAAACAACGGTGCTTGTGCCCGCGGGTGCAAGGATTGTTTACTTTACGCAAAGTTCTTTTAATGCAGTTGTCTGTTGCTTTGAGTTTACACTATGGGTGGGACTCGCAACTTAATACCAGCGAGATGTTCTGGATAGATATCGCAAGGTGGATGATTAGTAGTAGATGCAGATGGATTTCGGTCTACTTGCCTTGGCGTACCGCCCATGCTTTGAACCTCTACCTTTCTTGTAACATAGTTAGCATTGGTTTGCGCACATAATTCTGTCAATTGCCCAGCTGTAATTCGTTCACCTCACATAGCTGTTTTATCGTCTTTTGGGAGAGAGACATCACTAGTGAACATCATGGGACCCCGGTCCATATTACCATCATTGATCACATCCGCTATTTACTTTCCTCTTTTTACTTACTATTGCAGCAATACCTATCACTATTATCACTTGCGTTTGATCCTTTGTAAACTACAAGGCCGGAGAGATTGACAACCTCACTGTACTCGTTGGGAGCAAAGTTATTTGTATCTGTGTGCAGGTCCACGTTGATTGCTAATATCTGGCGCCGTTAGCAGTTGACACCTTCTTGTTGAAACTGGGAGTCTCAGGGAAATCGATCTTTGGTATCTTTGCCAAGGGAAAACTTCCGCTACACTGCATCTCAAACCTTCCACTTGGGGTAACCAACGAGGGGCAAGAAGCCATCAAGCAAAGTTTTCTGGCGCCGTTGCCGGGGACTCCACTCTTCAGGATAGGGGAGTTGCACGCTATCTTTTACCTTTGCTTTTTAGTCTTGTTAGTTTACCTTTCAGTTTTTGCTTTAGTATCTTTTATCGAAAATCACAAAAATAGTTACCTTGCTTGCTTGTTGCTATGGGTTCCACCGAGAACACCAAGTTGAATGACTTCACTAGTCACAATAACGATGACTTTATCTGCACACCTATCACTACACCTGCCACTTCAGCACCTTCGTATGAAATTAAACCTGCTTTACTGAACCTAGTTATGAAAGATCAATTCTCCGGTGCTGGAGATGATGCTGCTTTACACTTAAACAGTTTTGTTGAACTCTGTGATATGCAAAAGTACCAAGAAATAGATGGTAACATTGTTAAGCTTAAGCTTTTTCCTTTCTCCTTGAGAGGAGGAGCTAAAATTTGGTTTCAGTCTTTGCCTAGAAATAGCATAGATTCTTGGGACAAGTGCAAAGATGCTTTTATTGGAAAGTACTATCCACCTGCTAAAATTATCCAACTAAGAAGTAACATAATGAATTTTAAACAATTGGATAATGAACACGTTGCCCAAGCTTGGGAACGTATGAAATCTCTTATCAAGAACTGCCCTACTCATGGTTTGACTACTTGGATGGTTATCCAAACTTTTTATGCAGGCTTGAACTTTACCTCGTGGAACTTGTTAGATTCGGCCGCGGGAGGAACCTTTATGTCAACTACACTTGGTGCTGCCACAAAGCTTCTCGATGAGATGATGACCAATTATTCCCAATGGCACACCGAACGCGCTCCAACAGGTAGGAAGGTAAACTCTGTCGAGGAGATTTCCTCCTTAAATGAAAAGGTTGACTTGATCATGTCTCTACTTTCAAAGCAATCTTCTGTTGATCCTCGTGATGTTCCTTTAAATTCTTTGATTGCTCAAGAACAAGTAGATGTGAACTTTATCTATAGAAACAATTTTAATAACAATGCTTATAGGAGTAATTTTGGTAGCAATACTAGACCGTTCCCCTCTAATTCCTATGGGAACAACAATGCTTATCCTAGCACCAAGAACTCCACTACTGAACTAGAGATTATGCTTAAAGATTTCATCACTACCCAAAAAGCCTTTAATAAGAGTGTAGGAGAAAAACTAAACAAACTAGATGATCTCTCTTTGAAGGTAGACAATTTAGCCAATGAGGTAGAATTGCTTAAAATTAGAACTTCTCCTCTTGAGGAGAGGAAGGTCACTCCTATGAATGCTATTCAAGTGCAAATTAATGAAAACATTAGGATGTTGGCTAAACTTAAAGAGAGATGGGCTAGAGAAAGGGAGGAAGAAGATAGAATTAAGAACCTTCCTACCCACCACACTGTTGCTACTATCCAAGTTGTTGAGGATATTCAAACTCTTAGCACCCAATGCACTCCTGGTCCCAATGGACCTATTAATGGTGATGCTATGACTATAGAAACTACCAAACAAGTGAACCTAAAGGACACTACTACCACCTTACTTGATAGTAGTGACCTTGATTTTGATAATTGCACTCTTACCGAAGTTATTGATTTCCTTCACAAGATGTCTAGAGATCCCCGCACTAGCACGCTTAACCTTGCCTTCACAGAGCATATCACTAATGATCTCATCAAAGCTAGGGAGGAGAAACTTAGAGTAGAAGCCTCCATACCTAGAAAGCTAGAAGATGGTTGGGATCCTATGATAAAAATTAAGTTGAATAACTTCTCTTGCTATGCTTTATGTGATGTTGGTGCTAGTACCTCTGTTATGCCCAAAAGAATATATGATATGCTTAAATTGAAACCTTTTGATTCTTGTTCTTTTGGTGTTCGTCTCGTTGATTCTTCCATAAAGAAACCTTTGGGGAGGATCGATGATGTTCTTATCGTTGTCAATGACAATTATGTTCCCGTTGATTTTACTATTATGGATATTGAATGTCAACCTTCGTGTCCAATTATTCTGGGACGTCCTTTTCTACGCACCGTTGGTGCTATCATTGACATGAAAGAGGGGAATATAAAATTCCAATTTCCTCTCAAGAAAGGGATGGAACACTTCCCTCGAAATAAGATTAAGTTACCTTTTGAGTCCGTTATACGGGCTAGCTATTCTTTTACTCTTGATAAAACTTGATCTTTTTGCATTATGCCTAGCTTAAAGGCATAAAACAAAGCGCTTTTGGGAGGCAGCCCACATGAATAAAAATTTTTTTTTTGCTTTTGTTGTGTCATGATGTTGTTAACTACAGTAGCATCATCATTGTATCTTTGCTTTTCAACTTTGTGCCAAGTGTAGCCTCTGATTGTAAGAAAGTTCAAAAGTTGTGACGTGCTGTCCAGATAACAGATTCTGTCCTTGGATAGAAAAATTCGTATAAAATCGCCAGATCATCTTTTTGGTCTGAATTTTTTCGACAGCGTGCTCTATATAATTGTCTTTCGTGCATCTGTTTTGAGTTTTTTGATTAGAGTTGCAGAAGTGCCCTGAAAAAATCATTTACTACCTGCTGTTCTGTTTTTCACAGATTCTGTCCTGTTTTGCCTTTCCTTCATTTTGCAAACCTTGAGCTTGCTTTTTCTTTGCAAAAACCTTTTGGCAATCTTGAGAAACAGTAGACCTTCAAGAATATATTTATTTCCAGCAAAGAACAATTATTTTATTATGGGTACTAACCTCGCTAATCAGATTATGATGAGTTATGTATGAAGGGAGTTTTCAAGTGTGCGAGGGAAGATGATAAAAAGATTCAGGAGTGTCAAACGCTCAAGCTTGGGGATGCCCCCATGCACCCCCAAGAAATATTCAAGGAGACTCAAGCGTCTAAGCTTGGGGATGCCCCCGTGCATCCCCTTCTCCATCAACATTATCAGTTCGTCTTTCGTTCCACTATATTTTTATCACTTCATGTGTTATGTGCTATGCTTGGAGCGTCTTGCTTTTAGTTTTCCTTTTTAGTTTTCTTTAGCTTTTCACAACGAGTCGGAACTCAGCTTTCTTTATGTGGGAGAGAAACACGCTCCACTTCTACCTAGAACGTAACATAGAATTTTCATGTCTATCTTGCTGTGTGTGTTCTTTGTCTTTCAATAGCTACTATCATGCTTAGCTTTTAGTTTTCATGCTTATCTTTTTAAAGAGCTTTTGTTTAGTTGGTTGCTTGAACTCTCTTTAGTTATCATGCTTATCTTATTAAGAGAGTTTGCTTATGTTGCATTGGTTGATATGTCTATGATAAAAATGCTACGTGCATAATGGTGCTTAGTAGTTCATGTTTTCTTATGGTTAGTCTCAAATAGCTGGGGGGGTTCCCAATGTGTTATTGGAGTACCAACATGATTTGTTTGCCTATGATGTGGTATGGTTTAGTAATATCTTCCTTCAAGAATTTACTTTGATTGACTTGGCGTATGATCACGCATATTTAAGACTGTAAAGAAAGCCTGTCAAGCCTTGATGATCTTTTATTTCTGAGTAGCGATATAACTTCCATGCCTGATTCAATGTTGCTTTGTCGCTCTGCATGATTATGACCATCATTGCTCTCTTAGTTGGTCGCTCCCAGTCTTTTGCTAACCTCCACCTGTACTAAGCGGACTGACTGCTTGTGCATCCAAATTCTTTTAAACCAGTTATGCCATATGAGTCCACCATACCTTCCTACATGGTATTTACCTGCCATTCCTAACGGAGACTTACATGTACCATCTCGAAATTATTCAAAAAAATGCATTCCTATTTTGTGCCTATGTTTTAAGTCCATGAGGAAGTAGTAGTTAATTCATGATCTTTTTAAGTTGGACAAGCTTCACCCCGGGATTGCATGTCTAATGTGCAAACCCATAACACGAGAAGGAACTGGCATTGAGTGCGCCCGGCTCAAAATTAATATAACAAACAAACCCTCATTCACGCTTTGTTCATGAGAAATCAGAAAACTTTGGCAGTGATAAACAAAGGAGATTAAGAGGATGTGATCGTCCTCATTCGGGAGCCGTTCCTCGAAACTTGTCCATCTCAAGAACTAATTGAGTTATCTGCTAGCATTCGTTGACGAAACATGCATGATCTAAGAAAAGTATATTATTACCTCTGTTTTTAAAACCAAGAGCTCTGGTACATGTTTTGTCTTTGTTTCCGACTACGGGTTTTCAACTTTGCCAACAAAAGCCACGGTTCGAGAGTCTCCACCTTCTTTTAAAGCACCAACTACTGAGAGCATGATTGTCATTCTGAGTGTAATGTGCATTGTCCCAAAGTAGCATTGTCTTTTGCATGATTGTGATATCGTTTATTCTGAAATAATTGTATCTAGTCATCACTTAAACCTTGAAGGTGCCCCTGCATTTATGTTTTGCTTCACTAAAGGGGGCAAGCAAGATATCACTTTATCATATTTGCACACCATGCTCATTACAAATCTATTTGATGTTTCAGTATCATATTGTAAAACTTTTAGTTCTTTGTGATTTTCTCATGAGGCAACTTAATTACTACAGATTCATTGTCTCAGTAAGCTTTTGTCATATGACTATGAAAAATAAAAAAAAAGTCCTATATGGCTGATAGCATGTCACCTAAGAAATTATTCTTGTTATCATTTACCTACTCGAGGACGAGCAGGAATTAAGCTTGGGGATGTTGATACGTCCAAAACGTATCTATAATTTCTGCTTGCTCCATGCCTCTTTTGGGTGATATTGCTATGATATTTATACACTTCCATACACTTTTGATCATATTTGGACTAACCTATTAACTCAGTGCACCCCAGTGCAAGTTTCTGTTTTCTGCTGTTTTTGTATTTCAGGTTTTCCCATTACGAGAACTGCCAGAAAAATCCCGGAAAAATTATATAAAAAATCAGCGTTCCATAAGCTTCCCAGCAGCCAAAGTACAGCCGGAGGGGGGCCACCAGGGCTCCAGGCGCCCTGGTGGCGCGGCCCCCCTCCTGGCCGCGCCGGGGGGGCGCCTGGGCCCCCCGAGCCTCCGCTGATGCCCCCCTTTGGCATATATTTATATCGTGTCCCGAAACCCACGAGACAGGAACCCTTTTTCGCGATCTCATCTCTGTTCCGCCGCCGCCGCGCTTCCAAGATCGGGAGCGCCAAGAGAACTTTTTCCGGCACCCTGCCGGAGGGGAGGATCACCACCGGGAGCTTCTCCACCACCATGGACGCCTCCCGGATGAGTTGTGAGTAGTCTCCCTTGGACCATGGGTCAATGACCAGTAGCTATGTGATGTTCTCCTCCCGTTCTTGTGCTTCACTAATTAGTCCTCGTGAGCTGCCCTACATGATTGAGGCACATATGTAATCCTTATGCTGTTGCTATGATGAGTTTGCTGGGATCCGATGAATTGTGAGATTATGTTCAGATTGTGTTTGAGTAATATATTTGATCTACCTCTTTTATATTTATGTTCGTAAGTAATTCTTGCATGTTCTCCGTTGTTATTTATTGCTTTGGCCAAGTAGTAGGTAGTGACTCCAAGAGGGAACGTTATGCTTGATTGTGGGTTCATGCCCCTCGATGACTAGCTTGAGTGAAAGAAACATGAGTCTAGGGGATGTGTTTTTGCCACAAGGGGGAAAACAACGGTGCTTGTGCCCGCGGGTGCAAGGATTGTTTACTTTACGCAAAGTTCTTTTAATGCAGTTGTCTGTTGCTTTGAGTTTACACTATGGGTGGGACTCGCAACTTAATACCAGCGAGATGTTCTGGATAGATATCTCAAGGTGGATGATTAGTAGTAGATGCAGATGGATTTCGGTCTACTTGCCTTGGCGTACCGCCCATGCTTTGAACCTCTACCTTTCTTGTAACATAGTTAGCATTGGTTTGCGCACATAATTCTGTCAATTGCCCAGCTGTAATTCGTTCACCTCACATAGCTGTTTTATCGTCTTTTGGGAGAGAGACATCACTAGTGAACATCGTGGGACCCCGGTCCATATTACCATCATTGATCACATCCTCTATTTACTTTCCGCTTTTTACTTACTATTGCAGCAATACCTATCACTATTATCACTTGCGTTTGATCCTTTGTAAACTACAAGGCCGGAGAGATTGACAACCTCTTTGTACTCGTTGGGAGCAAAGTTATTTGTATCTGTGTGCAGGTCCACGTTGATTGCTAATATCTGGCGCCGTTAGCAGTTGACACCTTCTTGTTGAAACTGGGAGTCTCAGGGAAATCGATCCTTGGTATCTTTGCCAAGGGAAAACTTCCGCTACACTGCATCTCAAACCTTCCACTTGGGGTAACCAACGAGGGGCGAGAAGCCATCAGCCGTACTCACCGGAGATGAAGAAGAAAACTCCCCCAGGGCGATTGGCTGCTACGGGGTTGCTCTGCGGGGCGGCTAGTAGTTGTCTGAGGCTGCGGAGGGGTTCGGGGCATCCTTATATAGGTGATCAAGGTCGGTTCGACGATGGCCGAGGATAAGGACGAAGGCGGCGGCACTATTGCAGAGTAGGGGAGGTGGGGGCTGGCTGGCAGAGCTTGCAGAGGTAGACGATGAAGTTGTGGATGAGCACGGCGGTCTGGGGTGCTCGAGGGCGCGCCAGGTGGCCCGTACGGCACCGACCACAGCAGGCGGCGATGGCGGCTAGCTCCTGGCTTGCCGGAGACGTCGCGAGGTGTTGTGGCGCCTGTGAGGGGTGCAGGCAGAGGCTTGGCTCTATGCTGCGAGCTGCAGAAAGTTTGGATAAGCTCGGGGGAGACAGGCCAGGGGCGCGGCGGCGCGGGCGCGACACGTGCAAAACGCGCGCTCTGGCCACGCTCCGTGCACGCACGGCAAGCGTTCGATGAAATGCCAGGGCAACTAAACTTGCTTGAAAGCCAAAGCAAAACAACAGACCTAGGTTAGAGGTAGCTAGGAGGTTAGTGGACATGTCTTATGGGTCGGGGGATCAAGTCCATACTGTCAACTAAGAACTATGCCAAAACTGGACATGCACACAAGGTGCTCGACAGAATGCTATGGGCACAAGGGCATCTCCACTGGTGGCCAAAATCTCTAGATCATAGTCTCCTTAGGTGAATGAGATGATGACAAAGCTAGTTGGGCAAAACCAGAAACTTGCTAGTGCAAGTTTTGCAAATCTTCAGTTCTGGACAGAAAGTGTAGGGCATTGTTTCATGAACCAAGAATATCCCAATGGGACCACTCTTCTGGACTTCAGGGTTTTGCAAGAAGGGCTATAAGCATGAAGAAGCTCAAGGGAACTAGAGCAAAATAAACTAGGGTTGTAGTGCAAATCTGCCCTCTGGACCAGATTTAAAAATCTGGGGTGGAGCTCAAAATATTAAATGAAATAAGTATATTCTTGCATAAAAGTGATCTAAGAACATCACATGACATCTCCAATTTTTTGTTGGAAATTTAGATAATTTTATCAAGTGGTTGCAGTTCAAATGGGACCCTAAAACCAAGGGAGACCATTTTTAGAGAGATTAAGACTAGGGAGACAAATACATAATTAATTCTACTGATATAAGAAAAGTTTTAATGAGTGTATAAGAGTGCCTAACATAATGGTTAGAAAGTTTTCACTTGATGTAAAAACTCCAATATGCAAGGGAAGGGATGGTCCTGAAAATCTAAAGAAACAGCCAGTAAAAATGAAAATTTTAATTCCTGGCAAAATTTTAATTAATAAAACATGGTCAAATTTTTGGGGTGTTACACTTCCCGTAGGACGCCTACTTCCTCTAGCTTCCGAACCTACTGAACGATGAAGGACTGCTTCTCCGGGGCTTGTCTGTGTGCTTTTTGCTTGATAGGGTGTGCGTTGGGGCACACCGTGAGTTGATGCTCGATGACGTGCTTAGGCACCCTGACCCAGTCAGCGGCTTTCCAGGCGAACACATCTTTGTTATCCCTGAGGAAGCTGACCAGCATGCCTCTTTCTCAAAGTCCATGCCCGTGCCGATGGTGAAGGTGGCTCCTGAGCCCTCCTCATCAGCGGGCACCTGCTTCGTCTCGGCAGGGTCCTGAGAGAAGAGTTGCTTCTTCTTGGTAGGCGCGGATTCTGGTGCCTCCGGAGCCCCCTTTGCTTCTGGATGAGCTGCGGCAGCAGCCCTATAAGCGCGCCGGAGGACCTGAAGGGCGGCCTTGGGGTCCCCTTTGATGGTGATGACGTCGTTGCTCCCGGGCATCTTGACGGTGTTGTAGTCCGGGTGAGTCGCCGCCATGAATTTTGCCAAGGCTGGGAAGCCGAGGACGGCGTTGTAGGGCAGGTGGATGGGCGCAATGTCGAAGTCGATGAGCTCAGTCCGGTAGTTAGCGGGCATACCGAAGGTGACCGGGAGGCGGATCTGGCCGAGCGGGACGGCCGAGCTTGCGACCCCTGAGAAGGGCTTGGTGGGGAGGAGCTGCCTTTAGGACACGGGCAGATGACCGAAGGCCTCGGGGGAAAGGATGTTGAGCCCGGCGCCGCCGTCGATGAGGGTCCTCATGACGGCCACCCCGCAGATGGTGGGGGCGCATACCGTGGGGAGAACGCTCGTGTCAGCTGCTTCCGTGGCGAGGTCGCTTGGGCCGAAGGTGATGGTGTGCCCCTGCGCTCTGTGCCCGCGAGGCCTCCTGCGGCTGGGCGGTGGCCCCGACCTGCCGAAAGTCCGACTTGACGTGTCGAGCCGACGCCGGCGCTTGTGACCCTCCGAGGATGCAGGGGACCCCGCGGCATGGCAGCTCCCCGACGGAAATGCTCCGCAGCCCGCCACCGCGGGCCATTCGAGTGCCGAGCTCTCCCATGGATCGCCGGTGTCGGGGCGGCCGTCGTGCCACCAAGAGCGTCGTCGATGTGGCCATAGGAAGCGGGAGTGGCGGAGCAGGCCACTCTCCGGTGGCCCGATCGGCGAGAACGTCGTCGGGGAAGGAGGAGGAGCGACAATGGGTGGCGCGGTCCGCCGATGCCGCTCGGTCGACGGGGAGAGTACCAGCCTCCACGCGGATCTGGCGGGCCACGGTCATCGTGGCGGTGTGGAGCAGGAGAGGGGAGGCGAGGTCGTCGGAGAGGCGAGATTTCGACATGCCCCCTACCTGGCGCGCCAAATGTCGGATTACGGGCTCCGCAAACCCAAGAAGTTCAAACACAGGGGCCTGAACAAACATCTCTCCCACTCACGTCTACCTAGCGTCTCGCCCTCATCTAGTGAAGAGTTTCAAGCAAACAACAAGTTAAGCACACAAGAGTTTACCCAGGTTCAGGCCACCTTGTGGTGTAAAACCCTACTTCCTGCTTTGGTGGATTGGCCTCAGGAGTGCTAAAATATGAACTAGTACAGTGGTTCCTGAGCTCAGGAGGAGAGCTCAGGAGGGTCGGGAGGCAAGAGTTCTTGCTTTGTTGCGTGAAGGCAGTGTTTATGGATCTGCTCCGTCTCTCCCCCTTATGGTGGGGATCCTAGATAATTATATAGGCGGCCAAGGTCCTCTTCCCCCGAAATGTTTAGGCCGGAAGGGATCCCACAACGGCCATTTTTGAGCGGGAACACAAAGATGTTCCTATCCTGACAAAAGCAGTCTTCGCCTACAAAAGGATCAGGCGATGATGCGGTGGTGGGATCGGTGGTGACATCCTCCCTGTCGTCCTTGTGGTCTTCGATCTTGTTGCACCAATGGAGAAACCTTTGTCCTGCTCCTCGGGAACTTGCGCCTGCGCTGTCCCCCTTGCACCAAAACGGCAACTACGCCGCTGGCACGCGTTGGCACCCGTTGGTGCAGTGCGTCATTGCTTGTATCACTGCCTCCTCCTGAGGCAGGCTTGGCCTTGGATTCTCCGCCCCTCCAGAGAGACCTAGCCGAGGCCGCTCCTGAGGAGGTCTTAACGTCGTTCTCCTTGTGAGGTCTAGACCACTCGCGAGGGTCTTGAGCAGCTGGTCGATCAGCTGGGCCGTACCAGGCCATGGCAGGAGTGCACTACAGCCCGCAGATAGGCAAGTCTGGGTACCCTGGTTCCGAGGACGCTGACAGCGTCTTGGAGCGATGGGTAACATGGACACGGGATTTTACATAGCTTCGGGCTCTCTCGAAGAGATAATACCCTACATGCTGCTTTTGATTGTATTCATATGGGGTGTAGTACAGAGTACATGAGTCTACCATGAGATTGATCTAATGAATATCAGATGTTCTATTGAATAGCCTGGCCTCGGTTTATATAACACACCGGAGGCCTAGGCTTTAGGAGAGTCCTCGTCTTGTGGAAACCTCCTTGTATGCGGCATGGGCTGCCCGAAGTGGCCCATGAGTAAACCACCATGGGGGTACTCTTCCCGATCTAGCTGATCGGGAGACGACGTGGTGAGTACCCCCTAATCCAGGACACCGTTGGTAGCCCCCTGAACCGGTATTCAATTTGGGGACGCTCCTCGGTTCTTCCAAACTGTTCTTCATCTTCAGACGTCGATCTTGAAAACTGGTTTAATAAATCTTCCTGTCTTCAATCTTGAGGATTGTCGAGATGAATCTGAAGAGTTCACACGTCGGGCATCCGAGGAGCCCTTTAAGTTTTTGTCCTTCATCAATGCCTTGTTATTTTTATGCCACACCTCGGGTTTTGAAGTGTTTCCCATGCGGTGATGTCCTCTCGCGTCCGAGTTTGAACGCCAGACTCTATCCAAGCTTCAATGCCGGACTGCATTCGAGGTGTCTTTTTGCAGCCGATCTCCAATGTCGGTATGCATCTGATCTTCAACGCCGGACTGTATCTAGGCTCCAACGCCGGACTATGTCCAAGCTCTAATGCCGGCATTTGACCAAGCTCCAACGCCGGACTATGTCCGAGCTCTAACGTCGGACTATATCTAAGGTGTCATAGATCACCTTGGTTTAAAAAGTTGAAGGAGTTTAGCCGAGCTTAATGCCGGAAATGCCCTCTAAGGATCCAGCCACTTGCATCTGAGCTATATGCCGAACTGCTCCCGAGGTGATTCAGCACCTCGGTCGTGGGCTGATTGTTTGCGGATATTATTTTCGATGCAGGTAAATTTATTTGCTGACGAGATGTATTCCAGTAGCCCTCAAGGTGTTTGTCGGCCTAAAATCCGATATGCACCTGAAGGAAAATATGAAAATGCTGACCCTAGTAGCTCCTGAGTCTCAGGTCGTGAAATCGGCCTGGGGATGAACTTCTAGCTCGACACCATACATAGGAATCGAAACTTAGTGTAATATATTAGAGGTAATAGTGATCGGCGGACGGGCCCTGAGAGAGGGTCGTGAGGAGTCGTCGTGATATATTAGCTTGATGCCGGATAAGTCCCAGATGGTACTTATCGTTGCCCGAAGACGCGCTTGTCCATAGTTCGGTCATGCCGAACACTGAACACTTTGAATTTTCTGCATTGAATAGGCAATGTAGTAGCCCCCGAGCCATTGGTCGGGTAGCAACACCATATCAGGGGATCGATGTGCCCTTTTATATTTATAAATAATGAGCGCAAAGCCTAGTAGCCCCTGAGCCTTAATGTGGGCACGGGTGGCCGAATTAAGGATCGATGTCCGAAGTAAAATCACAAATTACGTGTAATGATTCTATGTATCCAAGTACTTGACATCATTAATGCTCGGATCCGCATTGTACAAAACTTTGTTGACCGACCATCGGCTTCAACCTCCTCGGCCAGTAGCTGGGGAATGTTTTGTCGGCGAACGTAGTATTTTAAAATTTTCCTACGATCACGCAAGATCTATCTACTAGATGCATAGCAACGAGAGGGAAGAGTGTGTCTACGTACCCTCGTAGACCGGAAGCGGAAGCGTCAAGTGACGCGGTTGATGTAGTCGAACTTCTTCGCGATCCAACCGATCAAGCACCGAACGTACGACACCTCCGCGTTCAGCACACGTTCAGCTTGATGACGTCCCACGAGCTCTTGATCCAGCTGAGCTTCACGGGAGAGTTTCGTCAGCACGATGGCGTGGTGACGGATATGATGTATCTATCGGCGCAGGGCTTCGCCTAAGCACTGCGACGGTATGACCGAGGTGTGTTTCTGTGGAGGGGGGCACCGCACACGGCTAGAACAATTCAACTTGTGTGTCTCTGGGTGCCCCCCCACCCCCCGTCCCCCGTATATAAAGGAGCAAGGGGGAGGCCGGCCGGCCCTCCTATGGTGCGGCTAGGGCTGCAATCCTACTAGGAATAGGATTGCAATCCTATTCCTAGTAGGAATCTACCAAAGAAGGAAAAGGGGGGAAGGAAAGAGAGGGAGAGGGAGAGGGAAAGAGGGGCCGCGCCCCCCTCCCCTAGTACTATTCGGACTCCTCCTAGGGAGGGGGCGCGCCACCTCCTGGCTGCTGCCCTCTCTCTCCCCTATGGCCCACCAGGGCCCATCATTCCCCCGGGGGGTTCCGGTAACCCCCCCGGCACTCCGGTAAATTCCGAAACTTTCCAGAACACTTCCTGTATCCGAATATAGTCGTCCAATATATCAATCTTTACGTCTCGGACATTCCGAGACTCCTCGTCATGTCCGTGATCTCATCCGGGACTCCGAACTACCTTCGGTACATCAACACTCATAAACTCATAATACCGATCGTCATCAAACGTTAAGCGTGCGGACCCTACGGGTTCGAGAACTATGTAGACATGACCGAGACTCATCTCCGGTCAATAACCAATAGCGGAACCTGGATGCTCATATTGGCTCCTACATATTCTATGAAGATCTTTATCGGTCAAACCGCATAACAACATACGGTGTTCCTTTTTTCATCGGTATGTTACTTGCCCGAGATTCGATCGTCGGTATCTCTATACCTAGTTCAATCTCGTTACCGGTAAGTCTCTTTACTCATTCCGTAATACATCATCTCGTGACTAACTCATTAGTCATTTGCTTGCAAGGCTTATTATGATGTGCATTACCGAGAGGGCCCAGAGATACCTCTCCGACACTCGGAGTGACAAATCCTAGTCTTGATCTATGCCAACACCACGAACACTTTCGGAGACACATGTAGAGCATCTTTATGATCACCCAGTTACGTTGTGACGTTTGATAGCACACAAGGTGTTCCTACGGTATTCGGGAGTTGCATAATCTCATAGTCATAGGAACATGTATAAGTCATGAAGAAAGCAATAGCAGTAAAACTAAACGATCAAAGTGCTATGCTAACGGATGGGTCTAGTCCATCACATCATTCTCCTAATGATGTGATCTCGTTGATCAAATGACAACTCATGTCTATGGCTAGGAAACATAGCCATCTTTGATCAATGAGCTAGTCTAGTAGAGGCATACTAGGGACATACTATTTTGTCTATGTATTCACACATGTATCAAGTTTCCGGTTAATACAATTCTAGCATGAATAAAAGACATTTATCATGATATAAGGAAATACAAATAACATCTTTATTATTGCCTCTAGGGCATATTCCTTCAGTCTCCCACTTGAACTAGAGTCAATAATCTAGATTACAAAGTGATGATCCTCACACCCATGGAGTCCTGGTGCTGATCATGTTTTGCCCGTGGAAGAGGCTTAGTCAACGGGTCTGCAACATTCTGATCCATATCTATCTTGCAAATCTCTATGTCTCCCTCCTTGACTAGATCGCGGATGGAATTGAAGCGTCTTTTGATGTGCTTTGTTCTCTTGTGAAACCTGGATTCCTTCGCCAAGGCTATTGCTCCAGTGTTGTCACAAAAGATTTTCATTGGACCCGATGCACTAGGTATTACACCTAGATTGGATATGAACTCCTTCATCCAGACTCCTTCATTTGCTGCTTCCGAAGCAGCTATGTATTCCGCTTCACACGTAGATCCCGCCACGACGCTCTGCTTGGAACTGCACCAACTGACAGCTCCACCGTTCAATAAAAATACATATCCGGTTTGTGACTTAGAGTCATCCGGATCAGTGTCAAAGCTAGAATCGACGTAACCGTTTACGACGAGCTCTTTGTCACCTCCATATACGAGAAACATATCCTTTGTCCTTTTCAGGTATTTCAGGATGTTCTTGACCGCTGTCCAGTGATCCACTCCTGGATTACTTTGGTACCTCCCTGCTAAACTTATAGCAAGGCACACATCAGGTCTGGTACACAACATTGCATACATGATAGATCCTATGGCTAAGGCATAGGGAATGACTTTCATTTTCTCTCTATCTTCTGCAGTGGTCGGGCATTGAATCTTACTCAACTTCATACCTTGTAACACAGGCAAGAACCCTTTCTTTGACTGATCCATTTTGAACTTCTTCAAAACTTTATCAAGGTATGTACTTTGTGAAAGTCCAATTAAGCGTCTTGATCTATCTCTATAGATCTTGATGCCTAATATATAAGCAGCTTCACCGAGGTCTTTCATTGAAAAACTCTTATTCAAGTATCCTTTTATGCTATCCAGAAATTCTATATCATTTCCAATCAATAATATGTCATCCACATATAATATTAGAAATGCTACAGAGCTCCCACTCACTTTCTTGTAAATACAGGCTTCTCCAAAAGTCTGTATAAAACCATATGCTTTCATCACCTCATCAAAGCGTATATTCCAACTCCGAGATGCTTGCACCAGTCCATAGATGGATCGCTGGAGCTTGCATACATTGTTAGCACCTTTTGGATCGACAAAACCTTCTGGTTGCATCATATACAACTCTTCTTTGAGATATCCATTTAGGAATGCAGTTTTGACATCCATTTGCCAGATTTCATAATCATAAAATGCGACAATTGCTAACATGATTTGGACAGACTTAAGCATCGCTACAGGTGAGAAAGTCTCATCATAGTCAACTCCTTGAACTTGTCGAAACCCTTTCGCAACAAGTCGAGCTTTGTAAACAGTAACATTACCGTCTGCGCCGGTCTTCCTCTTCAAGATCCATTTATTTTCGATGGCTTGCCGATCATCGGGCAAGTCAACCAAAGTCCACACTTTGTTCTCATACATGGATCCCATCTCAGATTTCATGGCCTCAAGCCATTTTGCGGAATCTGGGCTCATCATCGCTTCCTCATAGTTCGTAGGTTCATCATGGTCTAGTAACATGACTTCCAGAACTGGGTTGCCGTACCACTCTGGTGCGGAACGTACTCTGGTTGATCTACGACGTTCAGCAGAAACTTGATCCGAAGTTTCATGATCATCATCCTTAGCTTCCTCACTGATTGGTGTAGGAATCACTAGAACAATTTTTTGTGATGTACTACTTTCCAATTCAGGAGAATGTACAATTACCTCATCAAGTTCTACTTTCCTCCCACTCACTTCTTTCGAGAGAAACTCCTTCTCTAGAAAGGATCCATTCTTAGCAACAAATATCTTGCCTTCGGATCTGTGATAGAAGGTGTACCCAACAGTCTCTTTTGGGTATCCTATGAAGACACATTTCTCCGACTTGGGTTCGAGCTTATCAGGTTGAAGCTTTTTCACATAAGCATCGCAGCCCCAAACTTTAAGAAACGACAACTTTGGTTTCTTGCCAAACCACAGTTCATAAGGTGTCGTATCAACGGATTTAGATGGTGCCCTATTTAACGTGAATGCAGCTGTCTCTAAAGCATAACCCCAGAACGATAGTGGTAAATCGGTAAGAGACATCATAGATCGCACCATATCCAATAAAGTACGGTTACGACGTTTGGACACACCATTACGCTGTGGTGTTCCGAGTGGCGTGAGTTGTGAAACTATTCCACATTGTTTCAAATGAAGACCAAACTCGTAACTCAAATATTCTCCTCCACGATCAGATCGTAGAAACTTTATTTTCTTGTTACGATAATTCTCTACTTCACTCTGAAATTCTTTGAACTTTTCAAATGTTTCAGACTTGTGCTTCATTAAGTAGATATACCCATATCTGCTTAAATCATCAGTGAAGGTCAGAAAATAACGATACCCGCCGCGAGCCTCAACACTCATTGGCCCACATACATCAGTATGTATGATTTCCAACAAATCTGTTGCTCGCTCCATAGTTCCGGAGAACGGAGTTTTAGTCATCTTGCCCATGAGGCATGGTTCGCAAGCACCAAGTGATTCATAATCAAGTGATTCCAAAAGTCCATCACTATGGAGTTTCTTCATGCGCTTTACACCAATATGACCTAAACGGCAGTGCCATAAATAAGTTGCACTATCATTATTAACCTTGTATCTTTTGGTTTCAATACTATGAATATGTGTATCACTACAATCGAGATCCAATAAGAATAGACCACTCTTCAAGGGTGCATGACCATAAAAGATATTATTCATAAAAATAGAACAACCATTATTCTCTGATTTAAATGAATAACCGTCTCGCAATAAACAAGATCCAGATATAATGTTCATGCTCAACGCTGGCACCAAATAACAATTATTTAGGTCTAAAACTAATCCCGAAGGTAGATGTAGAGGTAGCGTGCTGACGACGATCACATCGACTTTGGAACCATTTCCCACGCGCATCGTCACCTCGTCCTTAGCCAATCTTCGTTTAATCCGTAGTCCCTGTTTCGAGTTACAAATATTAGCAATCGAACCGGTATCAAATACCCAGGTACTACTACGAGCATTAGTAAGGTACACATCAATAACATGTATATCACATATACCTTTGTTCACCTTGCCATCCTTCTTATCCGCCAAATACTTGGGGCAGTTCCGCTTCCAGTGTCCAGTTCCCTTGCAGTAGAAGCACTCAGTTTCAGGCTTGGCTCCAGACTTGGGTTTCTTCGTGGGAGTAGCAACTGTCTTGCTATTCTTCTTGAAGTTCCCCTTCTTTTCCTTGCCCTTTTTCTTGAAACTAGTGGTTTTGTTAACCATCAACACTTGATGCTCCTTTTTGATTTCTACCTCCGCAGCCTTGAGCATAGCGAAGAGCTCGGGAATTGTCTTTTGCATCCCTTGCATATTATAGTTCATCACGAAGCCTTTATAGCTTGGTGGCAGTGATTGAAGAACTCTATAAATGACACTATCCTCGTCAACTTTGCAACCAAGTTGAGTCATATGATTGTAGTACCCAGACATTCTGAGCAAGTGTTCACTGATAGAACTATTCTCCTCCATCTTGCAGCTGTAGAATTTATTGGAAATCTCATATTTCTCAATCCGGGCATTTGCTTGAAATATTAACTTCAACTCTTGGAACATCTCATATGGTCCATGACGTTCAAAACGTCGTTGAAGTCCCGGTTCTAAGCCGTAAAGCACGGCACACTGAACTATCGTGTAGTCATCAGACCGCGACTTCCAGACGTTCAAAGCGTCTACATTAGAGGGAAGGGGCTTGTCACCTAGCGGTGCTTCAAGGACATAATTCTTCTGTGCAGCAATGAGGATAATCCTCAAGTTACGGACCCAGTCCGTGTAATTGCTACCATCAACTTTCAACTTAGCTTTCTCTAGGAATGCATTAAAATTCAAAGGAACGGTAGCACGGGCCATTGATATACAACAACATAGATATGCAAAGAAACTATCAGGACTAAGTTCATGATAAATTAAAGTTCAATTTAATCATATTATTTAAAGAACTCCCACTTAGATAGACATCCCTCCGGTCATCTAAATGATCACGTGATCCGAATCAACTAAACCATGTCCGATCATCACGTGAGATGGAGTAGTTTCAATGGTGAACATCTTATGTTGATCATATCTACTATATGATTCACGCTTGGCCTTTCGGTCTCGAGTGTTCCGAGGCCATATCTGCATATGCTAGGCTCGTCAAGTTTAACCCGAGTATTCTGCGTGTGCAAAACTGGCTTACACCCGTTTTATTTAAACGTAGAGCTTATCACACCCGATCATCACGTGGTGTCTCGGCACGACGAACTTTTGCAACGGTGCATACTCAGGGAGAACACTTATACCTTGAAATTTAGTAAGGGATCATCTTATAATGCTACCGTCGTTCTAAGCAAAATAAGAAGCATAACAAGATAAACATCATATGCAATCAAAATATGTGACATGATATGGCCATCATCATCTTGTGCTTTTGATCTCCATCTCCAAAGCACCGTCATGATCACCTTCGTCACCGGCGCGACACCTTGATCTCCATCGTAGCATCGTTGTCGTCTCGCCAACTATTGCTTCTACGACTATCGCTACCGCTTAGTGATAAACTAAAGCAATTACATGGCGATTGCATTTCATACAATAAAGCGACAACCATATGGCTCCTGCCAGTTGCCGATAACATTACAAAACATGATCATCTCATACAAAACCGTATAACTCATCATGTCTTGACCATATCACATCACAACATGCCCTGCAAAAACAAGTTAGACGTCTTCTACTTTGTTGTTGCAAGTTTTACGTGGCTGCTAAAGGCTTAGCAAGAACCGTTCTTACCTACGCATACAAAAACCACAACGATGTTTCGTCAAGTATGTGCTATTTTAAACTTCACAAGGACCGGGCGTAGCCACACTTGATTCAGCTAAAGTGAGAGAGACAGACACCCGCCAGTCACCTTTAAGCAACGAGTGCTCATAACGGTGAAACCAGTCTCGCGTAAGCGTACACGTAATGTCGGTCCGGGCCGCTTCATCTCACAATACCGCCGAAGCAAAGTATGACATGCTGGTAACCAGTATGACTAGTATCGCCCACAACTCATTGTGTTCTACTCGTGCATATCATCTACGCATAAACCTGGCTCTGATACCACTGTCGGGGAACGTAGTATTTTAAAATTTTCCTATGATCACGCAAGATCTATCTACTAGATGCATAGCAACGAGAGGGGAGAGTGTGTCTACGTACCCTCGTAGACCGGAAGCGGAAGCGTCAAGTGACGCGGTTGATGTAGTCGAACTTCTTCGCGATCCAACCGATCAAGCACCGAACGTACGGCACCTCCGTGTTCAGCACACGTTCAGCTTGATGACGTCCCATGAGCTCTTGATCCAGCTGAGCTTCACGGGAGAGTTTCGTCAGCACGACGGCGTGGTGACGGATATGATGTATCTACCGGCGCAGGGCTTCGCCTAAGCACTGCGACGGTATGACCGAGGTGTGTTTCTGTGGAGGGGGGCACCGCACACGGCTAGAACAATTCAACTTGTGTGTCTCTGGGTGCCCCCCCCCCCGCCCCCGTATATAAAGGAGCAAGGGGGGAGGCCGGCCAGCCCTCCTATGGTGCGGCTAGGGCTGCAATCCTACTAGGAATAGGATTGCAATCCTATTCCTAGTAGGAATCTACCAAAGAAGGAAAAGGGGGGAAGGAAAGAGAGGGAGAGGGAGAGGGAAAGAGGGGCCGCGCCCCCCCTCCCCTAGTCCTATTCAGAATCCTCCTAGGGAGGGGGCGCGCCACCTCCTGGCTGCTGCCCTCTCTCTCCCCTATGGCCCACCAGGGCCCATCATTCCCCCGGGGGGGTTCCGGTAACCCCCCGGCACTCCGGTAAATTCCGAAACTTTCCAGAACACTTCCGGTATCCGAATATAGTCGTCCAATATATCAATATTTACGTCTCGGACATTCCGAGACTCCTCGTCATGTCCGTGATCTCATCCGGGACTCCGAACTACCTTCGGTACATCAAAACTCATAAACTCATAAGACCGATCGTCATCAAACATTAAGCGTGCGGACCCTACGGGTTCGAGAACTATGTAGACATGACCGAGACTCATCTCCGGTCAATAACCAATAGCGGAACCTGGATGCTCATATTGGCTCCTACATATTCTACGAAGATCTTTATCGGTCAAACCGCATAACAACATACGTTGTTCCTTTTGTCATCGGTATGTTACTTGCCCGAGATTCGATCGTCGGTATCTCTATACCTAGTTCAATCTCGTTACCGGCAAGTCTCTTTACTCGTTCAGTAATACATCATCTCGTGACTAACTCATTAGTCATTTGCTTGCAAGGCTTATTATGATGTGCATTACCGAGAGGGCCCAGAGATACCTCTCCAACACTCAGAGTGACAAATCCTAGTCTTGATCTATGCCAACACAACGAACACTTTCGGAGACACCTGTAGAGCATCTTTATGATCACCCAGTTACGTTGTGACGTTTGATAGCACACAAGGTGTTCCTAAGGTATTCGGGAGCTGCATAATCTCATAGTCATAGGAACATGTATAAGTCATAAAGAAAGCAATAGCAGTAAAACTAAACGATCAAAGTGCTATGCTAACATATGGGTCTAGTCCATCAAATCATTCTCCTAATGATGTGATCTCGTTGATCAAATGACAACTCATGTCTATGGCTAGGAAACATAGCCATCTTTGATCAATGAGCTAGTCTAGTAGAGGCATACTAGGGACATACTATTTTGTCTATGTATTCACACATGTATCAAGTTTCCGGTTAATACAATTCTAGCATGAATAAAAGACATTTATCTTGATATAAGAAAATACAAATAACATCTTTATTATTGCCTCTAGGGCATATTTCCTTCATGTTTGTCCTACTTTATTAAGCCTTTATAATGGCAATGATTTACGGCAAACAAGGCAATCCGGTCATACGGTTTTATAAACAAAGGTACGCGGAGAGATATGTTATATTACTTGTTAATGTAATAAACATCTTCCAAGGAAAATAGTTCTGCTATCGGTTCCTTTCCTTGGGTTGTCATGCTGACTATGATCATGAAACCTCACGTCCGATCAATGTGGGAGGAAAAATAATGAGGATTTAGTTTGGGGAAAGTTCCCGAACTCTATGCTCTAATGAACCAAAATTTTCACTTCCGTCGTTGCCGACCAATTATATTCTTTAAGATGGCTACCTTTCGGCTTCTCCTAGTCTGATTTACTAACACGGATGACCCGGAAGTAGAAATCACACAGGTGCTCCCTTTATCTCCTAGCCGAACAATCAGGAACATAGGGGTAATCACAGGAGCCAGGCAACCCAGCTTGGCCAAAATCTTAAGTCAAATTGATGCATATTTATAACTTTATAACGATAATTATAGAAGGCATCGCTTGTATAATGAACACAAATGCTAATGATAGGATTATGTTGACTCCGTTGCGACCGTTCATCATTTGGAAGTGGCCCACCGGCGGCTTCCACCCCCTAGTAGATGCTACGCAGGGTGTTTCTGCAATAACAAAACAACTTTTAGTTGATGTCTCGGTACCCGAAGGCGGTTGTGTTAGCGGAAATGAGGCAATCGGATATGCGGGTTTTATAACTTTCACTTAGTCATAGGAGCTTAAAGTTGGGAGGCTAGTTACTAGCCCCCAGTTAGTGTTCGGCGATAGCCGAGGTCAAGCCGAAAGCACTTAGGGCAATGTTATGAATGGCCCATCATTTAACACGGGGTGACCTCCATCGATCTTATAGTTTAACACAATCATCGGATCGCTGACTAGTTTACGCTTATTGCGACAGTCAGTTTTTGGCTTTCTCCGCTGAGGCACTTGACCAGTTGAACCGGAAGCACAATCGTAGTGGTTCTCCCTTTACCCTTAGCCGAACAATCAGAAACGTAAGGGTACGCATGGGAGCCGGGCGACCCAACTATTAACCAAAGACACAGTTCGAAACCGATGCATATAAAGCAATATCTGAGAACGTTTTGCCGAAGACTCCTCAGAGTACCTTGGGTTTTGGTGGGTTCGGCTGTAGTCCAGCCCCCGTTAATATTGTCAATGCTTTAAAGGCATCTGGCATTGCACTACTCGGAACTAATCCCGATGTGACATGTATTTTGTCAACGCCGAGGTGTAGTTCGGTGGGGAAGATGGCGAGTTGTGGGTCGGAGGAGATCTTCCGAGCTGAATTATAATGTTGGGCACCTCGGTCATGATGATGACCCGCTTCCCAAAACAAAAACAGACAAACAGCTAAAAAGTGCCATAAGCTTGAAAAGCCAAAAAACTTATGCAAAAGCTTGCCATCCGAACTAAGTCAATATTTTTGTGCCAATCCGAACATTGGTCTTAAAAAAATGTGCTTCTGTCGTGCTTTAACATGCCACATCCGATCTTGAAACTTCAAGCGGGTCAGCCTTTGGCTTCAACCTCCTTATCTCAAAGGGGGGGTGTTTCTCCGAGGCTAATTTAGCAAACTAAATTCGAGCGGTTTTAAAGAGAAACCGTGCTATTCGGCTATGGACCACACGCTTGAGTCGAAAAAGGAGCGGTAGAAAAAGACTTTGCAATGACTAAGAAGAAAACTATTATTATAAAACGGCTCATGTAAATTTACGAGCCCCCAGTTAACTTGGGTAAAAGAAAGGCGGTTTCTAACAAACCTCGTTTTTAACAAACATATTTTAACATGCATACAGTGCTTGGTTGAACCGAACAGAGAAAAATAATTGAGCATAAAAGCGACTTAGCTGGTTAATATACTCGGTGTTCATGACGCGGCCCGAGCTTACAGCGGGACGAGGTCCCAGCCCCCAAGCCGGTCCCGAGGTGGCCGAACAAAGACCTCGCACTCCGAAGTGGCGACATAACACGGTCGATGTGGAGAAGTGAAGCCCCGGTTCAGCCAAGGTGAGACAGTAGGTCGCAGGGTGACAATACACCTGGTCGACGAAGGCGAGACGACGACGTCGGCACGCCGAGGTGACTGTGTGACGCAGCTGAAGTCGACTACCTGCACACATAAAATAGTGCAAGCCAAGAAAGAAAAAAATCTTCTACTTAATTGACAGAAGTTAAGTAAATAATTTAGAGGAATTTGGCCTGTTAGAGGGACGACGACGTTAGTTCACCGAGATGGCGATGCAGACCGGCCAAGGTTGGTCCACGGAGTCGTCGACATAGGTCATAAGTTCGAGGGACGGTCTCGAGGTGATACACTGACGCCGTGATGAAGCCTCAATACATGGCGTAGACCGTGCCGCACCGACGGTGCCCATTGATCTGTTAATAAGAAAGCATGCTCCAAATGGCAAAATAATTAGGACACTTTTGATCATACATGTGCTAGTACGTAAGAGGTGTAGATCATTAATTGTAATACTCTCTCCGTCCCATAATGTAAGCCGTTTTTTGACACTAGTGTAGTGTCAAAAAACGTCTTACATTATGGGACGGAGGGAGTATATGGAAAGTAGATGGAAAACGAACTACCAATCCAAAGCACAGACCGCCTCAATGTATAACTAACAAATCTTTACTTTATTAATAATAAAGCAAATTGGATTTCTTCTCGTCCGTCATGACATTTTTCAGAAAAGTACCTCTACTTCAAAGAATTCAACCCGCGGTCCTATTTCAAGTTAAAACGAATCATTTTTTGTATTTTACACAAAAGTCCCTCTATTTTCTTGAAATCAACCCGCAGTCCAGATTAAAGTCATACCTGAACCGTTATTTTACATTTTTTGAAAACCCCCATGATGTTTAGGTAATTCATCCGCATATCATATTTAAGTCAAATAAAAGTTTTTTTTAAATCATCCATATCTTTTAAACCGTAACTCCGATTTGTACATGTTATATATGAAATTTGATTAGAAAAATATGTAGAATATGAATATGAGATTATTTTTACATGTTAAGTATTTTTAAATATTACTTTGAAATATATTTAAGTCAAACAAATGATTTTCTAAATTATACGTATCTTTCAAACCATAACTTCGATTTTAACATATTGTATATGAAATTTTATTAAAAAATGTGTAGAATTCAATATGATGTTAATTTTACCTGTTAAATATTTTTTAAATATTGTTTTGGAAGCAAACTTATGATTTATAGCGCGAGATACATTTTTCTTTCGTACCGATGGCGATCCGGATTGCAAATAAACACCCCACTATAACCATATAGGTAAAAGAAAATATCGATAACTACACATGCATATCTCTGAAAAATATTGCAGGGGAAAACAACAGATTTCTCATCGCGAGAGTGAGAGAAAACGAGAGAGAGAGAGAGAGATAGAGAGAGAGGGGGAGGGAGGATAGAGGGAGAGAGATGCCTTAGGATTAATCATATTTAAACACATTTTTTGGTTTGTTTTGTGTGCACATTGATGCCATCGCCGGCGAGGGTGAGAAGGAGGATAAGCAGCAACACAAATATGATGCCTCGCAAAAATAAAGAAGATGAACCTATTATGATCTTGAATGATGGTGGTTGAGTTTAGAGCGTGTGTTATGTTTTTTCTCATCTTGCAACGCACCGGATCTTTTGCTAGTGAATAAAAAAGGAGGGGAAAGGGTAGCATCTCCCTGTACTGCAACAGAGTCGAATCTTTGTCGGTGCTGTGCACTGCCTTGCATGAACGGTACGCATCCATGCTCGTTCTCCTTGCCTAGGTCGCGATAGGCCAGTTTGCGTTTTAAGATGTCCTACGCATTGGCCATATGCATGCATGCGCCTCTCCAGGACTTTCCGCGGCGCGAGGTAGCACATCTTTACATACTGAGGTTTGCGGCGGCCGCTAAAGTTTTCTCGGTCTGATCCGACCGCACAATCTAATCAACGGAGGGGGGATGACGACGTCGGCATGCGCGATGCAGTCGAAATCGTTTACCTGCACATGTAAGTGCAGTTCCAAATTTCTGGATTTATTTTAGAATTTACGACGATGCGCTTTCAGTTGGAGAAAACGTTCCCGTCGACGATGAGACGTGTACGGTGACTTCGTAAATCTCAAGATGATATGCCGGCTTAGTCTCTCGGAGATGCACATAGGGATAAGATGTGCGTGTGTGCGTTCATAGGGGTGAGTGTATGCGCGTGTATATGAGCGCTTGCGTCTGTACTGATGCTAAAAAAAGCAAATAACATATACATATAATTCTTCTACTTAATTAATTTAAGTAAAGTAAAAAAATTGGCCTGAGAGCCGGGGTTTGTCCGGCGGAGTGACAACGCGTGCTGAAGGTGGTCGCACTCGAGGTCGGTTATGCCAACTCCATCGTACGATCCCAAACGAACGCCCGCTTTGTCCGGATTTTGTCCGTTTAGATTGGCAATGGATGTCAAAACGGACGGACATGTCCGGGTTTTGTTAGAGGCGCCCAGCACGGCACCATCCCCAAAATGTCCGCATATGCAGTTGACCCGTGCACAGTAGCACGCGTCGCGCCGTGCCCGCACCAGCTCGCCGTGTCCGGCATGCCTGCTCCCCGCCCGCGCCCACTAACCCGCCGTGGCCATCCCGCAGCAGTGAAGAGCCGCTCGCGCGAGCTCTCCCTCGCCGTGGACGCCGCCGTCCATGGGGTTGCCCGCTCGCAGCACACGGTGGCGGCTCGCTAGCTAGCTAGCTAACCAGCACGCACGCACGTGGCTGACTAGCTAGCTAGCAAGCAAGCACGCACGCCGCAGCTTGCCTGCACGCCGCGCCGCCGCTCGTGCGCACGCCGCGCCGCCGCTCGCCCGCGCGCTTGCGCCGCTGCTCGCTCGCCCGCACGCCGCGCCGACCGCTCGCCCACGCCGCCGCCGCTCGCCCACACGCCGCGCCACGCCGTCGTCACCCGCGCGCATGCCGCCGTAGCTCGCCCGCGCGCTCTCTTCGCAGATCGCCCGCACGCCGCGCCGGCGGCTCGCACGCACCCCGGCCTCGCCCGCGCTGCCGCTCGCGCGCACGCCGTGTCGCCCACACGCTCGCCCGCACGCCGCGCCGGCCGTTCGCGCATGCCGCCCTCGCTCGTACGCCGCGCCGGCCGCTCACGCTCATGTCGCCCTCGCCCGTACGCCACATCGGCCCCTCGCGCGCACGCCGCCCTCGCCCGCGCGCTCGCGTCGTGTGACTCGTCCTCGGGCATCTCGTCAACTCGGCCGTGCAGCTGGAGTTCACGGCGGAGCTCCTCGCGTCGGCGCTCAAGCACGCGCTAGGCAGTGGCGCCGCCCGAGATGCCCTCCCGGTCGTCCCCCATGGCCATGCGCTCGCGCGCGCTCGCCGGGTGCGGCGTCGCCGTTGCCGGCCCCCGCTCGCCCCGCCCGTGGTGCTCCTGCCTTGCCTCCTAGGGAAAAGGAGAAAAAGGAGGAGAGAGAGAATGGGTGGGCAGATGAGCTTTTTTATTTACACGTTTGCTATTTCACATCTAGATGTGAGATAATCCCTCATCTTTAAAGACAAAAAAGAAAATATATGGAAGACTTTAAAAAAAATTAAGGGTGGGGGAGTCTAAGCGTGAGAGAGTTAGATGTGAGATAATATCTCAAATCTAGATGTGATATAGACAGACCCTTTTATTTATATGACAAGCAGGCCACACTGCACATGCAAACGGACCGAGGCGGTCGAGGAGTGGCCAGAGAGTGTCCGTCTGTGTCCGCTTCGGCCTCAAAACGAGACCAACTTTGGTCCAGGGATGGTGTGAAACGGATACGAAACGGACGAAAAAGTTAAATGGGTTCTACCGCTGGGTCGTCTGGTATGTCCGTTTTATCTTAAACGGACCCACCCAAACAAAATGGGGCCGTGCGGTGGAGTTGGCCTTAGGGCATGTACAATGGTGGCATATGGATACAGATGCCTCATGACAAAAAGTAATTTGAAGCATCTATGTTGATTTGTTCTCCTCAATGCAAGCTACTACTAGTGTGCCTCATCAAATAGTAGAAAATAACTTTCACTACATATGCATCCCTACTCTTTACTTCAACTTTTCCAACTTTATGCACCGGATCACACTTTTTCTCTCCAAGCACCCGCCTCCTGCAGATGATCCCGCTTCCTCATCCGAACCTACTTTTTCTGTTATCCGATCCTACATGACATATAAGGCATCACCCTAGGGCTATGCATTGACCATGCCCTTATCCGTCGCAGCACGTCGTATCGTCTTTAGAACCAGTGGGCCTGTTTGGATACTCTAACCCAGTTAGAGGTTAGAGTTAGATTCTAACTTTATACTAACCCTAAACTAACTCTATCCAGAGAGCTGTTTGGATGACAGGGCTAGATTGACAATAAATGCACTTTCTCAATCATTTGGCTACTTTGAACCCTATTTCCTGCCGGATTCGGTGTGGCCGGCTTTTGTGTGGCCTCCCCTTGCTCACAATTGACATAAGCACACCATCTTTACAAATCAAGCATGCAAAACATGATAAATTTTATTTTGTCCATGCAAATGAGATGTCGCACTTAAACATACAAGTCGCCAATCAAGTTTCAAATAAAAATTACACTCCATAAAACAAAGCATCGGCTAACTCATCACGGAAGGCATTCATGTTGATATCTTCCACAAAAGGTTCATCTTCTGGCCATGCGGATGCGGAATAAGTAGGCATTGGGTTATAATTGTCATCCGCATCACAGGCATCAAATTCTCTATCCGCAATTCTGCTCTGTCGAATGAAATTATGAAGAGCCATACAAGCAACAATAATTCTAGCTTGCTTGCCCTCTGGAAATTTTGGCATGTTCAATAAAATCCTAAATTTCATCTTCAACACTCCAAAGGATCGCTCAACGACATTCCTAACTTTGGCATGTGCATGGTTGAAGGTTTCTTTCATACCTTGTGGCGGCGGGCCGTTTTGCCATTGTTCCAGATGGTACCTTGTACATCTGTATGGTGAAAGGTAGCCCGACCGGTTTGGGTACCCCGCATCAACCACATAATACTTCCCTACATATCGTGAAAGGCACACAATGAGACTTAGATGAACAAGCGTAATTGGATAAAAAATATGCAAGACAGTTCAAGTAGCAAACCTGGTGGTGGATGTGGAAATTTGTGACCATGAGTAGTTATGGCATCTTTGAAAACTCTCATGTCATGTGCTGAACCAGGCCATCCCGACATCACAAATGTAAATCTCATATCGAAATCACAAACAGCAAGCACATTCTGACTGGTTTCATTATGCCTGTTCAAGTATTGAACCCTCTTACTCTTATCCACCACAACATTCACATGTGTCCCATCTATAGCTCCTATGCAGTCATTGAAGTGTGGCCAGAATGCTGGATTTTCTAAGTTTGGGTGCACCTCTGAAAATGTTCGGTCCTTGGGTACAATTATGTCATGTGCTAACCGGAGGAGGCATGTCAAAACTCTGTTAAATGTCCTACTTACTGTCTCCATAGACCTCCTAAAACGGTTCTCAGCCTGTCTAACTGATTGTGGTGATCCAACAATCCATAAAAACATAGCTAGAGCCTCTACAGATGTCATTTTTGTAGTGGACTTCAAGCCATATGATTGCACCAAAGTACTATGTAGCCTGTTAAATAAAGGTCTCTCAACCCTAAACATGTTATAGCATTGGGTATCTCGGGCTAGTGTCTCATGCACCCAATCCAAACCAGAATATCCACTGACCCTCCTAGGTAGTTTCAGAAAGTAGTTATCAGAGTACATACCCAAGATAGGAACCAACTTCAAGATTAAATTCTCGGACTGCACCAAATTCCTGCGGCACATGGATATGATCTCATCTTCACTTGTGCTACCTCCATCATATTCTTCTTCCTCGGTCATGGGGACATGATCTTCTTCCTGCTTCAACACATGTACCAAATTGTCAACACATAGCATAAAACTTGAAGGAATGTAAGCAAATGAAATTAATTCAGCCCGCAGATAAAACAAAATAAGTTCAACACAGATAATAGTTCAACACCTCACAAACACATGATAGGTTCAACATACAACAATTTAAATAGGTACAACATCTTAACACACACTTCAGAACTAGTCCAAATTGTTGTCCCTGCACCATTTCTTGAAGTAACCCAACCTAAGCTCAGGAGTTAATAGGCCACAAAAGAACTCCCTTTGATATTCCGTTTCGAACATCTTGGACATAGCATAGACAGAGTCAACTGTTTGCTCAACGCCACACTCAAATGCCAGCTCCTGACACCTCTTCACAGAAAATGCAGCCTTCTCATTAGCACGTTTCTGCATTTGCTTAGTGTTGGTTGCGACAGACTCTTTGTAGGTATTGGCTATGTCCTTGACAATCTTGACCATTGGGCTCTTGCTCTTCTTCAATGGACTAGTCAAAGTGCTTGAAGTGCTTAATGACCTCTTGCCCCTCTGGCTCCTCTGGTTGCTTGTACTTGTAGGTGTTCCTTGAAACTCCTCTTCTTCCTGTTCTGCCCCTGCATCTTGCCCTTGATTCTGACCATAATCATCTCCAGGCACAAAGGCTGTGCTTCCATCCACAGTGCAACCTCTGAACAGTTGATCAAGCAACTCCTCGTTTGCTGGAGGACCCCACTGCAACTTCCTTAGGTATGGTTTCTTCTGCAGGATAGTGAAAATGTAAAACTAGTTAGGATATGAGAGCACACTATTTAAGTAAACTTTTACATGTAGAACCCAGCCTAGCATATGAAATATATGTACAGTGTGTAGTTGAGGCTGTCCTCACTTGTGCTTTAAGTCTGTTCTTAAAACTTCTGTAGCTAATTAGTTCTTAAAACTTCTGTAGCTAATTAGTTCTTAAAATTTATGTAGTTGAGGTTGTCCTCACTTCTGTAGCTATGCAAACTTAAACGCCAGGGAAGTCATGTGATTTTTGGTAGTAGGCCGCTAGGCGCACAGCCATGACTCATTTTTATCCCATAATTTCCTCATGTGTTTTTTTAATTCAGGCATGTTTGTATTTATCAAATGTACATCTAAGCTCTGAAAAAATGTGATACGAAGGAAATACTTGCTCAGTAGACCTTATGAACTAAGAAGAGCAGCAACTGGAAAGTATCCTACTCCCCCAAATAACAATGAGCTCAAACACATCCATCCGCTGACCTCTGCTTCACTTTATACAATGAGCTCATCATCTAACACATGGTTATGCAAACTTAAGTGAAAACATATGTAAAGAGTAGCCTTAGTGAAAAGTGTACCTCTGTGTGTGTTATCCAGAATTCAGAGTCGGCATCAATGGTTCCATCTGGTTTCCTCCCCAACCCTGTGTGCACTTGCATGTATCGCCAAAAAGAGTGGATGTTTTTTAGTACGCCTATCTGGTTCTTCACCTGCACACGGGAATACACCAACCCTCTTCTAGCAAGTAAGCCGTCCATAACAGCTTGGTACCCTTCGGCACTCATTACTACACCATTATACGTTCCTGCTGCACGTTGCTCAATGCACAATTCTAACAAGCAAGCACTATTAGCATCATTCCATTGGGCTCGGTTGCTTTGGCTCACCATGGGACCTCCGGAGCTCGCAAACTCCTCCACGTCATCCTCCAATTCTTCATCACCATTGTCGAAGGGAGCACCGGAGCCGGATGCTTGCCCACGGACGGCACTCCTCGGTGCCCGACGACTGGGTGCCGCAGCGGCTGAGTTGGCGCGCTGCCGTACGTCGCCGCCACTGAACGCCGTGCTGGTGCGCTGGTTACGGCGGCTGGGTGCCGCGGCGGCCGAGTTGGCGCGTTGCCGAACACCGCCGCCTGCCCCCGACGACGACCCTCCAAGGAACACGCCAACGTTTCCTCCTCCGCGACCGGCTGCCGCCGACGAGGAGCCGCCGAAGTTCAGTCGCCGGGCGTAGGGTGGGCGATAGGGAGGGAGCCCGGAGCCCCTGCCGCGCCCAGGGAGGAGCTCGTCATCGTCGCTCTGGAGGAAGGCTCCGTAGAGCCCAAGCCCAGGGAACCCCTCCGACACAGGCGCTTGCGAGTTGAGGTCGAGACCGGCATGGGTAGCAGGGCCGCTTGCCGACGGCTGTGAACCCCACACGTCGAAGCCGTCTCCGTCCATCGTGGGTGCTCTGCTGCCAGCTATACTACCTGCATCAGAAGAGAAAAATCAGTAGCGCATCCAGGATGTACTACATTTCTAACTTATGAGATACATTTCTAACTTTGATTATTTATAACAGCTAGAGCATAACAAAAATGAAATTGTACCAAAATATTATTTAATGATGAAGTACTGAGTTGATCACACTATATATGTAGATCAGCTCTTCATTTCTTAATGCTCTAATTTGCACAAGAACATCTGCAACAAGAGAGGTGGCTGAACATGGTGTTCTGATCTAGTGTAGATTAAGCATGTACTTAGAGAAAAAAAGAAATGATATGTGTGCTGCCGTGTTGGGCCTTGGCAGAAATAGCAACTTGATGGCATAACTGCAAGTCCAAGATTCCAGCAATCCACTCCCCCCATCACGCACGCAGAACGCTCGCAGGTGGCATGCGTGTATGCTTTTCCATTTGATTGTTGTTTTGCCTTCTATTATACCTGATCCCTCAGCCACGACATGAATCCAGCAGAGAAGGTAGTCTACAAGCGTACAGAAGGAACGAATGGACTCACCTCTCGCTGGATCCCTGGTAGATGTGCCGCCTCCGCGCGCGCGAGAGAGAGAAAAACGGCCGGGAGCAGGGCGATCTTCGGACGGGGGAGGTCGAGCGGCGACCGGAGGAGGAGGGCGAGCGGCGGCCGGAGTAGGCCGCGGCTTGGGCGGGCAGCGCGGCGCCCGGGCAGGCGGCGCGATGGGGAACGAGAGGGTGCGGGAGGGAGGGTGCGATCTGGTGCGGGAGGATAGGATTTGGTGTGTGGAGGGCGATTTTTTTAGTTATTTTTTTTTGTGGGCCCTGAGAAAACTAGCCCAACTAGCACCTCTCCATGGGGATACTTTTTTTACATGGGTTAGAGGCAACTAACCTAAACTAGCCCACCTGTTTGGATCCTTTTGTGCTATTTGAGCCCAAAAACAACTCAAACTAACACTAACTCTAGGATCCAAACAGGGCCAGTGAACAAAAAAAAAGCTCCACACGCAGCACCACCCCTGACAAGTTCCTTGAAAGTCGTGAGATAGCACTTTAATCTTTTCGTGAGGCAAAACACAGCCCAAGTAGTGCTAGTACGTTAATGCTTGGCTTATGCATGTTCAATTAGAAGTGTAGGTTCACGAGAGGCAGCGTATAAATGTTGGTTGATCTGACGGCTTAAACAGGCCAGATAGGTCAGTTAGTCTAACAGAAAAAAAACAAAGGGATAACGTTAAGAGGAAAGGGTCCACGTACCAACGTACGTGAACTCTCGATCAAACTTATGCGCCCTGATCGGGGGCGCCCAAAAACCAACTCAGGTTTTAGGTCCCCTGTCGCCAGCGCTATATAAAGGGATACGGGAGCGAGCTGGCTACCTACGCGATCACAATTCTCGTACGGTTTACTCTCTTCTCGATATCTCACCCCATCCGATCAGGGGGAGTGCTGCAGCGACGAGAAGACCTAAGCCAGCCGCCGCAGCTATCTCCGGACAGTGCCGGTGGCGTCCTGAAGGGATCAGGATGTTGATGAGATCATCTACTACCTCTACATCACCCCTGCATCACGCCTGCATCGAGCAGGCGATCATGTCCACTCCAGTGACAAGTACAGGAACCCTAAACCCCTCTCTGTTCATGGTCATTAGGTGATCTAGATGCAATTTGATCTTGTTAATGGCATCCATAGATGCATATTTATTTCTAACATTGGTATCAGTCGCCAATTTAGATTGCTTTTAGATCCGTATATCATGTTCAGTACATCAATCTCATGTTTAGGCCCTCAGTAGATCAAGTTTGATTGCTAATGTTTTTTTATGTTGATGTCAACTGCAAACTGTTGATGATGTTTTAATTCCAACTTGCTACGGATCAGTACTGCCACCTGGTTTCATCAACTTTAATTACTCCAAGTTAAGATCTAATGCTCATTTTTATGCTAAGTTGATTAAAATTGACCATGTGACATTCCTGTTTCCGTATGCATCATATAATTACATGGCAAAGGGGTTAAGACAAAGTAAACAGTGGCAAATCCCCATGTTGAAGAACCCTAGATTTTTTTCCCCAATTCGGCAGAACCCTAATAATTTTGCAATTAAGTTTTTTCCCCTCAAATCAAGCACCACAGCACACGAATTGGGATCAAGAAATACTCACTTTTGATGCGCCGCGTACTCGCCTCTTCCCTTCGGGGCCCGCGCAGCGCCCACCGTTGCGCGAGGGCAAAGATGCCGCGACGCCGCCGTCCTCGGGACGACGCGCGGAACGAAGTGGCATCGCCGCCGCTGCCGCTCTCATGGACGCGCCCTTGCTTGGCCGACGCCGAGCAAGTCGCCGTCGCTCCTCATGCCGCGGTGGCCGGCGGCCCTCCACTCTTCTTGATCCGCCATGTGCTCGGACGCCGAGGCCACGTTCGACGGGGAGCGCGCGGGATTCATCCTGCTGCATGCTCCTCCGGCGAGCGCAGCGGCCGCGCCGCCATGGCTGGCGCGCCTCGAGCCGCCGTCGCACGCCATCGCTCTGCCAGAGAGTGAGAATCGGGGAGAAGGGGAGGAAATGGTCTAGGGTTTGACCCCTCACCGTCTTTTGCTCAGTTGCGGGGCGATCGGAGCCGTCGGCTCGATCCGACGACTGAGAGCACCGCGCGGCTCCCTGCTGGGCCGGCGGGCGCTAATGGGCCATTTTCGACCGTGGGCTGCGGCCCAGGTTGTGACGGTTCAGCAAAAGTTTTTCTTTTAACATGTTTTTGCTGCTGGGCTGGGCTCTTTTACGTGTAGCTGTGGGGTTTTTGGGCCAGACGTCACGTTCGCGTTTTTTTTGTATATTTCCAGTGCATTTAAGTTAATAACTATTATGTTTTTGCACTGTTCAAAAAACAGAAAATGCCAAAAAGTGAACACATTATAATTCTGGGTAAAATTGAACCAACGAGATATTTTGTTCATGATTTATTATGTGTTTGCATGATGAATTTCTTTGTTTTAGACATAAAAAATGATATTTTTATGTTGATGTCTAAATTGAGAATGCAATGACTCTGATTTTAATTCGGACCAACGTTGTTTTATTATTATGAGTCATCACTTATGATATTTTAATTCCATGTTTTTTCTTCCCAACGGTGTTTTGACGTGGAGTTAAAATTAAATACATGGCATGTCTATTTTATTTTGCCAACGTGAAATTTCATATTCATGTCAATTACTCATAAATTTTTTCATGTCCATTACAGCTTCCGCTACATTCACTGTCGAACCATTGACAGGTAGTAACTTCCCTCGTTGGAAGAACTCGATGGAATTATGCCTAGCCGTCCATCAGTTTGATTATGCTTTACGGGAGGATAAACCCGTGGCTCCCACTGCTGGTGTCACGGGGTTTGCTGAATTAAAGAAAGCTTATGATTCCAAGATGGAGATATGGGAAAAGTCAAATCACATTGCTATGCTTGTGATGAGATCATCCATATCACCTGACATATTGGGGCACTACCCAAGAAAGATACTCCTAAGGAATTTATGGCAGCCCTGGAGGAGCAATTCAAAGGCTCCGACAAGGTTTATGCACAAGAACTTTTTCACAAGCTTCTTGGGAAGTATAATAATGATGGTGATGTCAGGGCTCACATTTTAAGGATGGTGAATGCTTGTAACAAATTAAAGGCATTACAGTGTGAGCTCAATGACAATCTACTTGTCATCATGATCTTGGACTCCCTCCCTGAAGAGTTTAATCAATTTAAGATTAACTATAACTCTCTTAAAGAAAAATTGACAATTGCGGAGATATCTCCAAGGATTGTCGAGGAAGAAGAGAGGATTAAGAGGCAAGGAAAGGACCAAGCTTTTTTGGTTGGCTCCTCCAAGAGAAAACATGATGGAGCAAGCTCTTCTAAGCAACAGCCACAAAAGAATTTCTTTAAGAAAAATTCATCAACCTCATCTAAGGGAAAGGAGAAGGTGGACGATAATCCTAAAGACAACAAGTGCAAGTTCTGCAAGAATGAGGGTCATTATCAGAAAGACTGTCCAGAATTCCTCAAATGGTTGATGAAGAAAGGTACCGATGAAATTACTTTCATTGATGAAATGTTATATGTTGATTACTCTACTACCTCTTGGTGGATTGATTCAGGTGCAACTTCTCACGTTGCTAATTCTATGCAGGACTCAAGTATAATCCAAACCATGGCAAAGGGGGCAAGAAGACTTAAGGTGGCAAATGGAGTCGAAGTTGATGTTGAAGCCATAGGGTCAATCACATTAGAACTCCACACTAGCTTCCATCTTCATTTAAATAATGTTCTATATGTCCCTGCCTTAAGTAGGAACTTGATTTCTGTCTCTTGCCTAAATGATAACATGTTTGAGAGCAAGTTTGGGAACAAACAATTTGTTTTGAATTGTTTTAATAAGAACGTAGGCCTCGGCGTCAGACGAGGCCAATTATATATGTTATCATTGAATGATTCTATCCTGCATGTGAGTGATGTATGTAATATTGAGAAGAAATGGAAGGGCACGAGTACCTCTTCGAAATTGTGGCACCGTCGTTTAGGCCACATTTCGAGGGGGAGAATTGAAAGACTTATTAAAAATGACGTACTCCTTCCATTAGACTTCTCTGATGCAGACAAATGCATTGACTGTATAAAAGGTAAATACGCAAAAACGATTAAGAAAGGAGCGGTAAGAGCCACGGGTGTCCTTGAACTCATACAGACTGACATATGTGGACCCCTTAATGTTAAGTCTATGGATGGTTTTGATTCATTCATTACCTTCACAGACGAATTTTCTCGATACGGATATATTTATCCTATACGTGATCGATCGGAAGCTTTGGACAAATTCAAAGTGTTCAAAGCCGAAGTTGAGAACCAACTAAACACTAAAATAAAAGTTGTACGATCAGATCGCGGGGGAGAGTATTATGGCAGGCATGCCCCTTATGGGCAAATTCCAGGACCTTTTGCTAAGTTTCTCTCTGAGAATGGAATTGTTGCCTAGTATTCAATGCCTGGTGAACCTCAACAAAATGGCGTGGCTGAACGCCGAAACCGCACACTTATGGACATGGTGCGAAGCATGCTCAGTCATGCAAGTTTACCAGTCAGCCTATGGATGGAGGCATTAAAGACGGCCGCACATGTGCTAAATCTCGCTCCTACTAAAGCAGCACCGAACACACCTTACGAGATGTGGACGGGAAAGAAACCGAGTTTCAATTACTTACGTGTATGGGGTTGTCCCGCTGAGGCTAGAATTTTCAATCCACAACTTAAGAAATTAGATCCAAAGACAGTTAGTTGTTTTTTAATTGGATACCCTCATAGGGGAAAGGGATATCGTTTCTATTGTCCGGGTCACACCACCAAGTATGTGGAGACTCGACAAGTAGTATTTTTTGAGGATAACGAAGCCACCGAAATAAGGGAGATAAATCTTGAGGAGAAACTGGTGTGTGTTCCATCCCCGACTATCCAAGAGATTGTTTTGCCACTGCAAAATGTAGTGACGTCTCACGCTAATCCTCAATCTAGTACCTCAGGTCCTGGGCTGATGGTGATCCTGAAACTAATGTCAATCCAGAAGCTGAAGAAGATCACCAGTCGGGTAATGAAGATGACCCTCAGAACAATGATGCTCCTCCACCACCTCCTCCTGTGGGCAGGCCACGTCGTGAGAGAAAGAAAGCCATATCAGATGATTATATCACTTACATGATTGAGGATATGAATGATCTGGGAAAGGTGGAGGATCCAGCCTCTTATAAAGAAGCCATTAAAAGCAAAAATTCGTCCAAGTGGTTGGTTGCCATGGAAGACGAGTTAAAGTCTATGGGCTCAAACGACGTTTGGGACATAGTAGAGGTTCCCGATGGAGCTAAGAAAGTAGGCTGCAAGTGGGTCTACAAAACCAAGTATGATTCCAAAGGGAATGTCGAACGGTTCAAGGCAAGGCTAGTAGAAAAAGGGTATACGTAGAGAGAAGGCATTGATTATAAGCAGACCTTCTCTCCTGTGTCAACCAAGGATTCTTTTAGAATCATAATGGCATTGGTAGCTCATTACGACCTAGAACTACACCAAATGGACGTTAAAACGGCATTTCTGAATGGTGACTTAAAATAAAATGTTTACATGGCTCAGCCGGAAGGTTTTGTTGCGGAAGGGAAGGAACATTTAGCATGTCGTCTAAAGAAATGAATTTATGGCTTGAAGCAAGCTTCAAGAGAGTGGTACCTCAAGTTCGATAAAATTATCAAAACTTTTGGTTTCACCGAAAATGTTGTGGACAACTGCATATATGTTAAGTTTAAAGGCATTAGGTTCACAATATTAGTCCTATACGTTGATGACATATTGTTGGCATGTAGTGATACAGATACGCTGCATGAGACCAAGAATTTTCTGTCATCCAATTTTGACATGAAAGATCTTGGTGAAGCCTCGTATGTCCTCGGCATCGAGATTCATCGAGATAGGTCCAGAGGAATGTTAGGACTATCACAAAAGGCATACTTTGAGAGAGTCCTGAAGAAATACAATATGCATAAGTGCTCACCCTCACCTGCTCCTATAGTTAAGGGCGATAAATTTGGGACATTTCAATATCCGAGGAACCAGTATGAAGCTGATCACATGAAGTCGATTCCTTATGCTTCAGCTGTCAGGAGCATCATGTATGCTCAAGTTTGTACGCGCCCAGATTTATGTTTTGTAACCGGGATGCTTGGCAGATACCAATCAAATCCAGGACCAGTCCACTAGAAGGCCGCAAAGAAAGTCTTGCGTTATATGCAAGGAACTAAGGATTTCATGCTTACATATAAAAGAACTGATAACCTAGAAATTATTGGTTATTCAGACTCTGATTTTGCCGGGTGTGTGGATAGTAAGAGATCCACGTCAGGTTATGTATTCACACTCGCGGGAGGAGCCATATCGTGGAAAAGCTCCAAACAAACGTTAACTACTGCATCTACGATGCAAGCGGAATTTGTAGCATGTTTTGAGGCCACCGGGCAGGCTGTATGGCTAAAGAATTTTATTCCCAGACTTAAAGTGGTTGACAGCATATCTAAACCAATTTTATTATACTGCGATAATGAGCCCGCAGTTTTCTATACGAGTAACAACAGGCCAAGTGATGCTGCCAAACACATTGACATCAAGTATCGTGTTGTGAAAGATAGAATCCAGGATCAAACAGTTGATGTTAAGCATATAAGAACGAAACATATGCTTGCAGATCCGCTAACAAAAGGCTTACCACCCAGTATTTTTTGTGAGCATGTTGCTGGCATGGGACTACTTGAAGCCTTATGATTCTGGAATAAGAGGACCGTTAAAATAAACCACTCCCCAATTACCAAAAGGTTTTACGTTTCGAAATAGGCCAGTGTGCTATAAGTGTTGAGGTTCTATGGCGTTTCGAGCTGTTGTAACACCTCACTTTGGTACACCGTCCCTATCTAGAATGGGCAAATGAAGTTAAGCCTAACGATCAAGGGGGAGAATGTTGGTTGATCTGACGGCTTAAACAGGCCAGATAGATCAGTTAGTCTAACAGAAAAAAAAAACAAAGGGATAACGTTAAGAGGAAAGGGTCCACGTACCAACGTACGTGAACTCTCGATCAAACTTATGCGCCCTGATCGGGGGCGCCCAAAAACCAACTCAGGTTTTGGGTCCCCTGTCGCCAGCGCTATATAAAAGGATACGGGAGCGAGTTGGCTACCTACGCGATCACAATTCTCGTACGGTTTACTCTCCTCTCGATATCTCACCCCATCCGATCAGGGGGAGTGTTGCAGCGACGGGAAGACCTAAGCCAGCCGCCGCAGCTGTCTCCGGGCAGTGCCGGTGGCGTCCTGAAGGGATCAGGACATTGACGAGATCATCTACTACCTCTACGTCACCCTTGCATCACGCCTGCATTGAGCAGACGATCATGTCCACTCCGGTGACAAGTACAGGAACCCTAAACCCCTCCCTGTTCATGTTCATTAGGTGATCTAGATGCAATTTGATCTTGTTAATGGCATCCATATATGCATATTTATTTCTAACAATAAATACTATTTAGAGACATTAAAACCGTGCATCCTTCTAGCCATCTCAGACCACTAACATTACCAACCGTTGGATATGCTGTGTTGGGCTTCCCTGGCCGTTAGATATGTTTTGGGTGGGCTTTACTCACTTTCCACCGAGCGCTTCATGTTACTGGGCCGCTGCTCCGGTAGCAATTTTGGACATCTACTGTTAGATTGGGCCAAATGGGCCAAATATGACATACTCTGTCTACGCACAACCACACACACAAAACAGTAAAACATAGCTAGTTACGCCCTTCAACAATGATTTGGCCTCCTCAACCGTCTGATTGAACATATCAACGTGCCAGATCCTTTGAGCCTTCCACAGAGCCTCTCTGGCCATCACAGAGTGTGTACCGACCGATCCAACCTAACCGGGCTGCTGCTCCTCAAGTTGACTTGGAAGGCTTGTCATTAATCGGGCCAAAATGACGTTGGCCTGCGCGGTTGGAGACATTAAAACCGTGCATCCTTCTAGCCATCTCAGACCACTAGCATTACCAACCGTTGGATATGTTGTGTTGGGCTTCCCTGGCCGTTAGATATGTTTTGGGTGGGCTTTACTCACTTTCCACGGAGCGCTTCATGTTACTGGGCCGCTGCTCCGGTAGCAATTTTGGACATCTACTGTTAGATTGGGCCAAATGGGCCAAATATGACATACTCTGTCTACGCACAGCCACACACACAAAACAGTAAAACAGAGCTAGTTACGCCCTTCAACAATGATTTGGCCTCCTCAACCGTCTGATTGAACATATCAACAGCCAGATCCTTTGAGCCTTCCGCAGAGCCTCTCTGGCCGTCACAGAGTGTGTACCGACCGATCCAACCTAACCGGGCTGCTCCTCCTCAAGTTGACTTGGAAGGCTTGTCATTAATCGGGCCAAAATGACGTTGGCCTGCGCGGTTGCGAGAGGGTAGAAGGCATGCCCATCCGCGAGGCATCGCAAGGCTTTGTGTTCTTCCACCGGAGCGTCCCGTCCCCATCCGTCCGTGCAGCTCGCGGCGGTGATGAGCTCCTGGTTTGACTGTATCTTTCGCCTCCTTGGGGCAACCTTCCCAGCGATGTAGCAGATCGATGCTGCAGTAGCACACTGCCCTTCATGCACACCAACTCGATGATGAAAGAGAACGGTGCAAAGGAGGCACCAGTGGCCTTCTCGGCCAACTCCTAGCTGCAAAGTGAAGCTCGTGTGAAGACTTGGAAGGAGAAAAAGGAGCAATGGAGCTGCAGACAGCTGCTCCACAACCAAAGATGGTTTGTCTTTGAGGTCGGGTCCGATCCATCCCAATCTCCATTGTCTCCAATTTTTTTCCAGAGCCGACCTCAAACAGGTACTAGCCGCATTTTGTTTCTCTCACCTCATCTCGTGTATAGAAGTTGGTTTGTTTTGTGAGATACACTGCATTCATGGAACTGCATGGGTAATGCTCAGGTGTTCATATTCTTCATTTTTGTAAATCAAAATACTATGTGATGTTTCAAGCTCCTGCAGATTTTTACGTGCAGCTTGATGTGGGGACACGAAATCAAATTGGCTTATTTGCTCGACAAATATATACTATGTAGGTGAAAATACAATTGTTCATTGGCATGTGCAAATCAGTGTTGTATTGTTTTATATACTGAATATGTCTTGGTTACACGAATCACCACATTCTTTTAATTAGCCTAGTTGACAGCCAGACTTTGAACAAATATGTCGTACTAAATAGATACCCATTTTCCATGAATTTTACCCTATATATTTCTTCTAAATTTCTATCCTTTTTCTTGAGGACGGACGGGCGCAGCAACGCGTGCTTTCATGTTCTAGTAGATTAAAGAAAGGAAAGAGTAAAAGAGCCTCCCTGATATCCTTCTACGTGCTTTGTCAGATTGGTCTTGGGCACCGAGTTGACCCGGTCCATAGATGTTCCCGGGATCCTGAGGCTGGTTGTAATGGCAAGTATCGTATACTAGTATCATATCTATGATACTAGTGTATGATACAACATCTGTAGTGCATAGTATCATATGTTAGTATCATAGATGACTTCATTTATTAGCATGCATGACACATAGTATCACAACATTTAATTTGATACGGTATCATAATATGATACTCAACACTCTCTTTCTTCATTTAATTGTAGGCCACCTCATCAAATTTGCCTATTTGGCATGCATGATATTACCTATGATACTCCCATTACGACCAGCCTGATAGTACGTGGATCTCCGCCGACGTCTGAGTGCGTTCGGATTTGATTGATAAACCATCTTGTTTCCGAACCCCGGCCATCCGATGACTCGTCAAGAACAATCGCCCGAAAAGTTATGACCTAATTATAATTATTCTAACATAGTTGCGAGACGGGAGCAGTAATTTGAAGATAATATTCGTGAAACAGATCGGACTGGAAAAACATCACCTGACGGCTGATTTTGACTCCCATCAAACCATGACGATCATCTAGTAGGCTCTCAATGAAAGCACCAATGTCGGTTCTATATCCGGCATATCTCGTAGTAGGGGTCCTAAGCTAGGCGTCTTGGAGCGATGGGTAACATGGACACGGGATTTTACCTAGCTTCTTGTCCGGGATTCTATGGCCTGCCAATATGGAGCTATTGTTAAAAAATAGTGGCGGCGCTGGAGCCTACGCCATCACTGTTCTGGCTTTGGGTTTAAACGAATGAAGGCAAATGGTGTTTTGGTAATAAAAAAATAGATAACATTACATGAAGAGGCTCATGAACTCAACAAGTTGACATTAAACTTCACAAAAGTTCACTCAAGTACTCTAGTTACTCATCGCTAACTAGCTACATAAAAAACTAATCTTCAGCAAGGATTATGCCCAGTTGGATCAACTTCTTTCTATCCTCCTCTCCCTCTCTCTTTCAAATGATCTATGTCCATCTTCAGGTCAATCCTCTCACCCCTGAGACGTCTCATATCCTCCTTCGGTTTATCCCGATCCTCGACAAGCTTTTCCTTCTCGTCCCTAAGTTGATTAGTCTCTTTAATGAGCCGAACAACATCCTTGTGTAGCCCTTTAATCTCCCCCTTTAGATCGTCATTTTCCCTTTGCATGCTTTTGATGACATACTCAAAAGTGTTTAAGAATACGTTGTTGAGCATTTCCACATCGCACACCGAATTGTTGTTGTCTCCAGAGTTGGCCATGACCTACAAACACATCGCGTATATATACGATGAAGATAATATGCAATGTAAAATAGTTCATGTGTTGGGAAGATATGATTTGTAAAGTTTCATTATCAAATACTTGGTGTGAGCTGTATCACAACAAAATCAGATACTTTTATAGTGAATAGTGCAAGTGTTGGAAAATACATGATTTTGTTAATTAAGTTGACATGATTTTCTTAATTAAGTAGAATAGATAAAATTAAGGTATAGCAAACTAACTTCTATACATACACATACTATCATATATAAGAATAACTTCTGTATGCATAGCTATTTGATTTACAAATACCAGTTAACCAATACAGAAATGCGTAATATATGAACTAGGGTTTTGATCTCCCGTTGCAACGCACGGTCCTATGTCCTAGTTTCCAGTAAACTAGCTCAGATCCGCCAACGGAGGGGAGACACATTCTATAATTTTCTACGATTATCTACAATTTTATACATAACACATTCTATAAATTTCTACTAAACATAACAAACGGAGGAGTGGATCTAACCTGCTAGGTGTCGATGGGGGCAACAACGGGACGGTGGCGGGGGTGCCGACGGGGGCGGCGATGGCGGCCGTGGCGGGGCTGCGAAGGGGGCGGCGATGGCAACGACGACTTTGGTCAAGGGTGAGTTGTGTGTCTAAGACTGTGTCGGGTGGGGGTGCGAAATGAGAGCGAGCGGTGGACTTAGGTATTTTAAGTTGACTCCGATAGGTTATTGTTGGCGTTGGATAAAATAGCAATGCCATAGGTAATCACATGCCAAATAAAAAAGGCTAAAATTAATGAAAGACTTGACAAAAAAGCATAATATAATTATATCATCAAAACACGATCAAATGGGAAAAGTGTTTCTGGTGTGCAAAGAAAAAGAACGCAAGCACTAAAAAAATAACAATGGTGTGCGAAGAAAACCTACGTCACCAGTGGTTTCCAAACGAGGAGTGTATACGGGCCAATAGATTTGTGGTGTTTACAAATCGAGCTATGCCGACATTGTGCTTGTAAAGCTGACGTGCTTATTCGGCCTGCATCAGCACTATTTGAAAAAATAGTGCTGGCATCGATGTAAAATACCGCGCCACCAACGAAAGTTATGGCTAGCACTTTTTACACTAGTGTGATATGATCTATCATACATAAGCCTCCTTATATCCTGCTCAAAGCTGTCACCATACATACCTATTATGGCATTTCTATAGCCATTCCGAGATATATTGCCATGCAACTTCCACCGTTCCTTTTTTATGATACACATCATCATTGTCATATTTTCTTGCATGATCATATTGCTGACATAGTATTTGTCGCTCCGCCATCATTCATAATTTTTTATACATGTTACTCTAGATCATTGCACATCTTTGTACACCGCCAGAGGCATTCATATAGAGTCAAATTTTGTTCTAGTATCGATTTGTAATTGAGTTGTAAGTATATAGAAGTGCGATGATCATCATTATTCATTATTAGAGCATTGTCCCAAATGAGGAAATAATAAGAAATGCCAAAATGAGCCCATAAAAAGAGGCCAAAAAGAGTCCAACAAAAAAAGATGAGAGAAAAAGAGAAGGGGCAATATTACTATCCTTCCCACACTTGTGTTCAAAGTAGCACCATGTTTTTCATGTAGAGAGTCTCCTATATATGCTTTCATGTTCATATAACTAGTGAGAATGTTTCATTATAGAACTTGGCTTGTCTATTCCAATGATGGGCTTGCTCAAATGCTCGAGGTCTTCTAGAGTAAGCAAGTTGGATGCACACCCACCCGGTTTTATTTTTGATCTTTCATACACTTATAGCTCTTAGTGCATCCTTTGCATGACAATCCCTACTCATTGCATTGGCATCACTTGATGGGCATCCCCATATCCTGTTGATTAGCCTCATCGATGTGAGACTTTCTCCTTTTTTGTCTTCTCCATATCATCTCTACCATCGTACTCTATTCCACCCATAGTGCTATATCCATGGCTTGCGCTCATGTATTGTGTGAGAGTTGAAAATGTTGAAGAGCATTAAAAAGTATGAACCAATTGCTTGGCTGACACCGGGGTAGTGCATGATTTATAATTTGTCTTAAGAAGATGGAGCATGACAAGGCTATATGATTTTGTAGGGACAACGTTCTTTAGCACTGATATTTTGAAAGGCATGATTATTTGTCGGTATACCCGAGTATTGATGTCTTTATGTCAAATTATAGACTATTGCTTTGAATCATTTGGATCTTAATATTCATGCCACAAAGGAGATTACATGATGAATATGATAGGTAGCATTCCACAACAAAAATTCTGTTTTTATCATTTACCTACTCGAGGACAAGCAGGAATTAAGCTTGGGGATGCTGATTCGTCTCCAATGTATCTACATTTTTTTATTGTTCCATGCTTTGGATATTTATTATGCAATTATATATTAGTTTTCTGACTAACCTATTAACCTAGTGCCCGGTGCCAGTTATATTTTTTTGCTTGTTTTTGGCTTTTCAGAAAATCGGTACCAAACAGAGTCCAAATGCTATGAAACTTTTTAACGATTTTTTGCTGGCCCAGAAGGGACCCTAGAAGCTTTGGGAGGAGATCTGAAGTGCCACGAGGCAGCGACAAGCCTGCGAGGCGTGACCTAGGGGGGAACCCCCCAGCTTGTGGGCCCCTCGTGGCACTCCTGACCTAATTCCAGCTCGATAAATTCCCAAATATTCTGAATACAACATAGAGCCACACCAAATACTTTTTCCGCCGCAACAAGTTTCTGTTTTTCGAAGATCCCATATGGAAACCTTTCTGGTACTCCACCGGAGGGGAATCAACCATGGAGGGCCTCTACATCAACCTTGCTGCCCTTCCGATGATGTGTGAGTAGTTTACCACAGACCTACGGATCCATACCTAGTAGCTAGATGGCTTTTTCTGTCTCTTTGATCTTCAATACAATGTTCTCATCGTTGTTCTTGAAGATATATTCGATGTAATCCTTTTTTGCCGTGTGTTTGTTGGGATCCGATGAATTGTGGGTTTATGATCAGATTATCTATGAATATTATTCGAGTCTTCTCTGAACTCTTTTATGCATGATTATTCTAGCATTGTATTTCTCTCATGTCTATCCATTTGGTTTGGCCAACTAGATTGATTTATCTTGCAATGGGAGAGGTGCATTGTGATGGGTTCGATCTTGCGTTGCTCAATCCTAGTGACAGAAGGGGACATGACACGTACTTGTATCATTGCTGTTAAGGATAAAACAATGGAGTTTATTCGTATTGATTTGATTTGCGTTGTCTACATCATTCGTCTTACTTAAGGCGTTACTCCGTTCTTTATGAACTTAATACTCTAGATGTATGCTGGATAGCGGTCGATGTGTGGAGTAATATTAGTAGATGCAGGCAGGAGTCGGTCTACTTGTCTCGGATATGATGCCTATATACACGATCATTGCCTTGGATATTTTCATAACTACGCGCTTTTCTATCAATTGCCCAACAGTAATTTTTTTACCCACCGTATGATTTTTATTCAAGAGAGAAGCCTAAAAACTATCCCCCCCGGGTCTATATTTATCAGATATTAAATTCCAAAAATACCTTGCTGCAATTTATTTACTTTTATTTTATTTTGTGTTTTTGTTTATCTATGTATCACTACGAGATTTGATCCTTGCAATTAACTTCCAAGGGATTGACAACCCCTTGTTTGCGTTGGGTGCAAGTATATTTGTTATTTTGTGTGTAGGTGTTGTTCGCGAGGTGTTGCGTGGTTCTCCTACTGGATTGATAAGCTTGGTTCTTAACTGAGGAAAATACTTATCTCTATGATGCTTGCTTGAACTACGTCGGTATTTCCCCAAAGAGAAAGGGATGATGCAACACAGCAATGGTAGGTATTTTCCTCAGTGTTGAGACCAAGGTTATCGAACCATTAGGAGAACCACGCAACACTACATGAATGGCACCTGCACACAAATAACAAATACTCGCAACCCGACGTATTAAAGGGGTTGTCAATCCCTTTTGGGCGACAAAGCCAAATATTGGCAAACGGTCATGAGAAAGTTGTAATAATTTGATAGATCGAACGCCAAATAAAATAAAGTGCAGCAAGGTATTTTTGTATTTTTGGTTTAATAGATCTGAAAACAAAAGCAAATAAAATAGATCGCGAAGGCAAATATATTAAAGAAGAGACCAGGGGGCCGTAGGTTTCACTAGTGGCTTCTCTCGAGAAAAATAGCAAACGATGGGTAAACGAATTACTGTTGGGCAATTGATAGAACTTCAAATAATCATGACGATATCCAGGCAATGATAATTATATATGCATCATGTCCAAGATTAGTAGACCGACTTCTGCCTGCATCTACTGCTATAACTCGACACATGGAAAAAGTCCAAAACAAACCTTCAATTTGTAGGCGAAAGCTAAATCAAATCCCGAACTTCCTATCCCTGAAATCAGCACACCAAACTTTCTAATCCCGGTCTATTTTAAACCTTGACAGGACATAGCTGGGATTTGGTGAATTGGGCCGGCTCAGTAGCACAGTTGCTCGCGCACGCGCACTGATTTGTTTTTTCTTATTTGTTTCCTTTTTGTTTTATTTCCTTTTTCATTTTTACACATGTCTAATTTCTCTCGGTACCCAATGTATATTTTTAACGCACACATTAAATATTTTTGGATAAAATTTTAATATTTTCAAATACATTATGTACATTTTTAAATTAAATATTTTAAAAAAATGAATACATGGCAATATTTTTCCAAATACATTTTTTACATTTTCTTGATGGCAATAAACATTTTATAAAACAACATGAGCACTTTTTTACATGGTTCAAAATTTTAAATTTGCATACACTTTTTTCAAACACATGCCACGTATTTTCTTAATGGTAATATTATACATTGTATAAACATTGTTTGGATTGGCCCATACTATTTTTATAATGTGTGATATTTTTTAGGTGTCACAAAATATTTTCAGGTTACAGAAAATGTTTTTGTATCAAAAAGTGTTTGTACTTAAAAAATTCGTTCAGGTTTCAGAAGAAAAATTTATGTTTCAAAAGTGTTTCCACTTTAAAATTTTGTTCAGGTTATAAAAAATGTTAATGTTTGAAAAGGTGTTCGTTTTTTCAAAGTTGCTAGTTCCTTAAAAGTATTCAAAATTTTCAAAAAGTGCTCGCACCTTATAAAATGTTCAAAGATTTCATAAATAAATACGTTTTCGATACTTGCTTGCCCCTAAAAAATGTTTCCAAGGTTTGACACTTTGATTTATGATTAAATATTTCGGGCCTCTGACTATGTCAGTCATAGTCTTCTGGTGTAGTGGCTACCAGGTTGCAAGTTCGACTCCACGACATGTTTTATTGTTTTGGAATTATTATGTCGCCCGTTAAGAAAAAGAAATATTGAATTTTTATGCCACAGGTTAAGAAAAAAACTCGCTTCATGTCTGATAGGCCGGCCGAGTGGAGTCCACAGCCGACAATGCGAACATTATTTACGAAATTCCAAAAAAAATACTATTTTAAAAATGTGAAACAATTTTGAGAGTCGGAAAAAAATTCATAGCATGTGAAAACTGTTGGGATTCTGAACATTTTTTGACAAATGTGATTTTTTTTAAATCGCAAACAGTTTTTAAAAATGCGAATAGGGTTTTTTCGAAAATACAAAATGAGTTGAATTTGTGTGGAAAATAGAAAACAGGAACATTTTGTAACTAATGAACAATTTTAGAAATGTGCGAACATTTTTTAAACTTCATAAATTATTGTTGTGTTATAGTGGGCCGGCCCAAATTCTCGTCCGTGAGTGTAGCTGTTTATCCTGGCTGGGATCGTAGTATTCACATTGTGCCAAACATGTCTCGGGTTCAAAATAGACCAGGATTACAAGTTCAGAGTGCCAATTTCCGGGATTCAAAGTTCAGGGTTTGATTTAGCTTTCGTTTACAACTTTAAGGTTTATTTTGGACTTTTTCCCTCCACACATCAACCGCTATCCAGCATGCATCTAGTGTATTAAGTTCATGAAAAAATGTAGTAATGCAATAAGAATGATGACATGATGTAGACAAGATCTATTTATGTATAAATAGACCCCATCTTGTTATCCTTAATAGCAACGATACATACGTGTCGGTTCCCTTCTGTCACTGGGATCGCGCACCGTAAGATCGAACCCATTACAAAGCACCTCTTCCCATTGCAAGATAAATAGATCAAGTTGGCCAAACAAAACCCAAATATCAGAGAAGAAATATGAGGCTATAAGAAATCATGCATATAAGAGATCTAATAAGACTCAAATAACTTCATGGATATAAAAAGATAGATCTGATCATAAACTCAAAGTTCATTGAATCCCAACAAAAACACCGCAAAAAGAGTTACATAATATGGATCTCCGAGAGACCATTGTATTGATAATCAAAAGAGAGAGAGGAAGCCATCTAGCTACTAACTACGGACCCATAGGTCTACAAAGAACTACTCACGCATCATCGGAGAGGCACTAATGGAATTGATGAACTGATACGTCCAAAATGCATCACTATTTTATATCGTAATTCATCCTTATTCATTGATATATTTCACATTACGATGATGTTCTTATGTTGTTTTGGCATATTTTACACAGTTTGCAACTTTCCGGTGCCGACGCAGCAGACGCAGGATTCAGCGGTAAAAAGTGGACGCTGAGTTGCTGAAGAAGAATACCTTCAAATTACCTGAAAATCGACGGAGGGTATTTTCCAGAAGGATCACGAAGATACGCAAAAGAGCAACCAGAGGGGGGCCACAGGGTGCCCAGGCGGCCACTTGGCGCGGCCCCAACCCTGGCCGCGCCGGGAGGGCGCCTGGAGCCCCTGGCCCACTCCAGGCTCCCCCCTCTGGCCTATATACTCCTCGTCATCCAGAAACCCTAAAAAGGGGAGAGTTTACGGAGTTCCGCCGCCGCTCCGTGGCGGAAACCTATAGAGAAGAAAAGCCATCTCCAGCGGGCAGATTCCGCCAGGGAGATCACCTCCCGGAAGGGGAGATCATCGCCATCGTCATCACCATCGTCACGGGCATCATCGAGATCATCATCAACATCATCCCCAACATCAACACCATCTCCATCTTCATCCAATCTCATCTCACAATTGCAACTTGTGTTGTAATCCGTATTATCTATCCTCTCTACTCTATCGGTGTTGATTACTACTTTGTGGTGAATGCTATTGAGTTTAGTTGGAGAAATATCACTGTGTCCAGATTGTTTATCATCCATCTATCTCCATTGATCATGATCTCTTTTATGTCTTGTGAGTAGTTACTTTAGTTCTTGAGGACATGAGAGAAGTCTTGTTGTTAGTAGTCATATGATGTTGAAGTAATATGTGTTGTTTGATACTTAAGTTGTGTTGTTATTTTCCTAGTGGTGTTGTGTGAGTCGAACACTCAACACTTCGCCTTATTAAGGACCTAGGGGAATACATTGTGTACAAAGAATGCTTACGTTGGGTTGCCGGAGTGACAGAAACCTGAACCCCAGTTCGCACGCTTTTGCACAAGGGAACAATGGATCATCGGTCGTATTGCTATGGTTAGGCTTTTGCCTTAAATACTATCTTGTATTTGCGGATGCTTGCAAGGTGTTTAATCATAAGAGTGCACTCATCTTAGTCTAGAGGGTGTACTAGCATAGATCCACCCACTCAACACTTATCAACACATCACATAGTACCGATACGGAATATGGCGAAAGCACATGACTACCTCTCCCGTGTGTCCTCAAGAACACTCTAGCCTTTATAAGTTCAGTTGCTAGGCCTCTCCTTTGCTCAGAAAGGATTGGGCCACTTGTTACTCTCCAGTGCCTTTTACTTTGCTCGCTTTTACTTTCCTGTTGCTTATATCAAGAAAACCCCTAAAAAGTTATCTTTCAGTGCTTGCAATTATTCCTTGCTCAGAATCACTTATCAATACTTTCTGCTCCTCGTTGGGTTCGACACTCTTACTTATCGAAAACGCTGCAATAGATCCCTTACGGTTGTGGGTCATCAAGTACCGTTTTCTGGCGCCGTTGCCGGGGAGTGTAGCGCTATTGGTAAGTGAAGCTGGTAAGGAAGTTTTTATATTTCTGTTTTATTTTTCTGTTGCTGCTCTTTGTCCTTATGGACAACCTTGCTATTGGATCGTTGCTTGTGGGAAGACGCCCCACATCTGTGGTGGTTGCTCCTCCCCCTACTGAAATTGTGCCCTATAAAATACCAGCTGGTATTATCGATTATGTTTTGGCTAATCGTTATGCAGGAGACAGACATCCCGGTGAACACTTGCTATATCTGTCACAACTATGTTCATTATTTAAGCTTGCAGGTGTATCAATGGAGTTTGTCATGAGGAAATTGTTCTCCGTATCGCTTATAGATAAAGCATCAGATTGGTATAAGCTTCTCGATAACTCACACTTGCTTGATTGTCAAGAGCTTATGTCTCTCTTTTATACCAAGTTTTATCCTCTTCATGAAATTCATCGAGATAGGAACTATATCTATAACTTTAGGTCTCGTGACGGAGAAAGCATTGCTCAAGCTTGGGGGAGATTGAAGTCCCTAATGCTCAAATGTCCTATTCATGAGCTCCCCAAGAAAATTATACTTACAAATTTTTATGCCAGGCTTTCTCGTCAGGATAAGGAGATGCTGGATGCCTCCTCTAGTGGGGCATTTCAGACAAAGAGCGTTGAAAAAAGGTGGGATCTCATTGAAAGGATCCAGAGGAATACCGAAGATTGGGAAATCGATAAAGGTATTGAACCCGCTATAAATTATGAGCATGATTATATTGAGAGCTATGTGAAAGCTGATTACTTCAATACCTTTTGCTCTAAGATTAGTCTTGGTTCCCATCTAATGATTGATTTCTGTAAGGATTTTGCCTCTCACGTTGATTCTTTTAAAAAGAAGAGAGATCAGCATCATGAACCTTTCAAAGAGTTACCTGTTGATGTTCATGTTGTTGACCCTATTTTGCCTGCAGTTATATATGAAAAGCCTCCTTTTCCCGCAAGGATAAGGGAGCACTCTCTTGTGACAGGCATAATAAATAAAAGTGAGAGAAGAATTGATGAGCCTGAGGACCAGATCAAGGTCGATCCTCAAGTTTCATTGGTTAAAGACCTTGTTACTAATGATGTTTTGGATTCCAATGTAAATTTTTGTGCTGTTTCCACTAACCTTGTCACAGCCAAGAATAAATGCCCAATTTCAGGTACTCCAGTAGTATCTGTTAAAATAGGAGATCACAATTATTATGGGCTATGCGATTTGGGATCGAGTGATAGTGCTATCCCCTATTCACTTTATCAAGAGATCATCGGTGAGATTTCACCTTGTGAACTTGAAGAAGTTGATGTTACCATTCATCTTGCAAACATAGCAACTATCTCTCCTATCGGAATTGTGAGAGACGTTGAAGTCCTATGTGGAAAGGTAAAATACCCTACCGAATTTCTAGTACTTGGTTCAGTGAGGGACAATTTTTGTCTTATTATTTTTGGTAGACCTTTTCTCAGAACTTGTGGAGCTATAATAGATTGCAAGAAAGGTAAAGTTTCTGTTGAATTCAATGGTGAGCCATATGAATTTAACTTTTCTAAGTTCTCTAAGCAGCCTCGTGGTACCGATTTACCTAGTGATGATAAAATTATTGAAAGTATTGCTTCTATTGCTATTCCCCCTAATGATCCTTTGCAGCAATATATGGAGGACCACGAGAATGATTTGCATATGCAGGAAAGAAATGAACTAGATGAAATATTCTTGAGACAACCTGCTATCCTGAAGCACAACCTTCCGGTTGAACCTTTGGGAATTTTATCAAAACCAAAAGAAGACCCGGTGTTCAATCTTAAGCCTCTTCCCGATACGCTCAAGTATGCTTATTTAGATGAAAAAAAAGTATATCCTGTTATTATCAACTCTAACCTTTCAGGATATGAAGAAGAGCGACTATTGGAAGTACTTCGTAAACACCGAGGTGCAATTCGCTATACCCTTGATGACCTTAAGGGGATTAGTCCATCTAACTGTCAACATACTATCAACCTTGAGCCTGATGCTAAACCAGTTGTTGATCATCAACGACGGTTGAACCCTAAGATGATGGATGTTGTAAGAACTGAGATTCTCAAGCTTCTAGCCGTAGGTATTATCTACCCTATAGCTGATAGCAAGTGGGTAAGCCCGGTACATTGTGTTCCTAAGAAAGGAGGTACAACTGTGGTTCCTAATGATAAGAATGAACTAATACCTCAGAGAATTATTATTGGATATAGAATGTGTATTGATTACAGGAAGCTGAACAAGGCAACCAGGAAGGATCACTACCCGTTGCCGTTCATCGACCAAATGCTTGAAAGAGATGCGAGGAGACAAACTTCTCATATGAGACTGGAGAACCCCTTCCATGGAAGCGCTTCGCCGAGGACTATGTGATCAACATGACCAAGAATGAGGAGTGAAATCTCCTTGGGTAATGGCATCCCCTTGGCTTGTTCCAAGCTTGGGGGAGTGCCCGGTATCTTTATCTTTATCTTTTGTATTTTAGAGTCAAGTAGAGTCATATCATGTCTAGGGAGGTTATTATATGAAATAGGTGTGTGCATTGAGGTCTATCACTCCTTCTGTGGAGATATTGTATCCGTGAGTGTGGAGACGGCTATGATGGAATATTAATGAGAAGTCTATTGGTTCCTTTGCTGCACTCGGTATTCTCTTCACACAATCGACCTTATATGATGATTCTAATGGGGAGTATTGACCTTATATCAGGTATGGCTTTGAAAACTTTATTTAATCTTGGCAAACATAGCTTTGGTCATAATAACAAGCATGATTTTCTTAAAGTAGCGACATAGCCAAAACCTTTATGTTATTATGCTTGAAGTGTTATGCTGACAAGGAAGACAACTTGATGTGTTATGCTTATTTTAATGTTTATGCTTTATATTGCTTTGCATCTTAGTCATCATGAATTGTCTGTTCTCTCAAAGCCTTTGCTAGCCTAAACTCTGTACTAAGCGGAATTCTGCTTGTGCATCCATACCCTTAAACCAATACCTTCCATATGAGTCTACCATACCTTCCTATTCGTGGTATTCCACTACCACCTCCTAAAGTATAGAATTTATGTGTTATCCTTAAATGTTCAAAATCTTCTATTTTGTGCCCCTGTTTTAGCTCATGAGGAAGTAGTAGTTAATTCATGATCTTTTTAAGTTGGACAAGTTTTACCCCGGGGTTGCATGTCTAATCTGCAAACCCCTAATATGAGGAGGAACTGGCATGAGTGCGCCCGGCTCATAAAAGATAATACAACAAACTCCTTCACGCTTTGTTCATGAGAAATCAGAAAACTTTGGCAGTGATAAACAAAGGAGATTAAGGGGATGTGATCGTCCCTGTGCGGGAGCCGTTCCTCGAAACTTGTCCAGTTCGAGAAGTAATTGAGTTATCTATTAGCATTCGTTGGCAAATCATGCACCTCTCAAAACTTGTTTTCATTCTGTTTGATTTAAGGATAGCACATGAGTTTTCCCTACTTCCCTAGAGCAGGGCCTATCTCTTAGTTTTAGGTTGAGTCAGTTATTCCTACTTCCTTCTATTCTTAAAGAGAGCAGACATTTGATGTTGACGAGGATTCATTCATATAAAGTTACATTAAGATTTGTCATATCATATCCTTGTTGACATTATCATTTGATAAGTAAGTTGTTTGTCAAGCCCAGCTAAAGCAAACATCTTCCTTTGTGTTAACACTTTCACTTCTTGCCTAATAACATGTTCTTTCAAAAGCTTCAATTAATCTCATCAAAACATAAAGAGAAAGAGCAAAAGTAAAAGCTATTAGTTGTTCTTTGACCAAAGGACATGTTTGCCATGATTTGATGAGTTTCCTTAGCCCTACTTTCGATTATAAGTGTTACCACTCTTTTATAAGGGCCTTATGAGTTGAAGATTGCTGTTGAGGATATTTGAGTTTGGTGAAGAAACTGTGATGCTTCTTGTCCGTATTCTATTTATTGACACTTCACTCTCAAAACTTGTGGACAGGTTTACCGAGCTCAGTATTCGCTTGGGGACAAGCGAGGTCTAAGCTTGGGGGTGTTGATACGTCCAAAATGCATCACTATTTTATATCGTAATTCATCCTTATTCATTGATATATTTCATTTTACGATGATGTTCTTATGTTGTTTTGGCCTATTTTACACAGTTTGTAACTTTCCGGTGCCGAAGCAGCAGACGCAGGATTCAGCGGTAAAAAGTGGACGCTGAGTTGCTGAAGAAGAATACCTCCAAATTACCTGAAAATCGACGGAGGGTATTTTCCAGAAGGATCACGAAGATACGCAAAAGAGCAACCAGAGGGGGGCCACAGGGTGCCCAGGTGGCCACCTGGCGCGGCCCCCACCCTGGCCGCGCCGGGAGGGCGCCTGGAGCCCCTGGCCCACTCCAGGCTCCCCCCTCTGGCCTATATACTCCTCATCATCCAGAAACCCTAAAAAGGTGAGAGTTTACGGAGTTCCGCCGCCGCTCCGTGGCGGAAACCTACAGAGAAGAAAAGGCATCTGATGTCTACACACGCTTCTACTCTTGTAGACCATGTTGGGCCTCCAAGCGCAGAGGTTTTTAGGACAGCAGCAATTTCCCTCAAGTGGATGACCTAAGGTTTATCGAACTCAGGGAAGTAGAGATTGAAGATGGTCTCTCTCAAGCAACCCTGCAACTAAGATACAAGAAGTCTCTTGTGTCCCCAACACACCTAATACAACTAGGAGTTGTATAGGTGCACTAGTTCGGCGAAGAGATGGTAAAATATGGATGATAGGAGTGGCAAAGCAAAGTAATATAATTCTGTAATAAAAAGTGCAGCAAGCAAACAAGTGGTAAACGTGAGCACCAATGGTATTGCAATGGTGGAAACAAGGCCTAGGATTCATACTTTCACTAGTGGCAACTCCCAACAACATTAACATAATCGAATCACATGATATTTCCCATAAAACATGCAAAGGGGACGCACTCGGAGGTCATTCCTTCATGGTCAAGAGAGGACGAGAATTATGTAGGGCTACAAAAGCACACCTCAAAGTTCGTAGTTCTCAATCTAAGGATTTCCCAATGTCACCGCGGCCATCCAAAGAGAGTCCCACAATCACCACAACATATCTAAAGGATAGTCAAAGACAAGCACCAAGAGACTCTCAATCTTCAATCAACACACAAGAGAGGAAATCACTCATGAAAATATTGTTCTAATCCATGTCCAATAGACCGCTGTCACCTTGGTCTCGGGGATTATACTAGATAAAGACAATTGAGTACATCAATCCAATACATAGAGGAAGGGGAAATATCATGGGATCACCCTAGATTAACATAGCCTATGATCACAACGAAGATCACATCATGGGAGAGAGAATTGACCACATAGCTACTGGTAAGAACCTCAGCCCCGAGGAGGAACTACTCCCGCATCATGGAGGGAGGAAGCAACGTCGATGGAGATGAATCCGGGGGCACTTCCCTGTCCCGGCAGGGTGCCTGCGCAGGAATTCTGGTCCCCCGAAGCTTGATGGCGATGGCGGCGGAGATCGGAATCGCGTCTGGAGAAAAGGGGTCTGGAATCAGGGTTTCCGCGACATGGTGTAAATATATGCCAAAGGGGGGCATCAGAGGGGGTCAGGGGTGCCCAGGCGCCCCCCCGGCGCGGCCAGGGGGGGGGGGGGGGCGTGGGCAGGCCGCCTGGAGCCCCTGTGGGTCCCCTCCGGCCCTACTTTGGCCGCATGGAAGCTTCCGGAACGCTGATTTTTTATATAATTTTTCTGGATTTTTTCTGGCAGTTCTCGTAATGTGAAAACCTGAAATACAAAAACAGCCGAAAACAGAAACTGGTACTGGGGTGCACTGAGTTAATAGGTTAGTCCAAATATGATCAAAAGTGTATGGAAGTGTATAAATAACATAGCAATATCACCCAAAAGAGGCATGGAGCAAGCAAAAATTATAGATACGTTTTGGACGTATCAACATCCCCAAGCTTAATTCCTGCTCGTCCTCGAGTAGGTAAATGATAACAAGAATAATTTCTGTGGTGACATGCTATTAACCATATAGGACTTTTTCATAGTCATATGACAAAAGCTTACTGAGACAATGAATCTATAGTAATTAAGTTGCCTCATGAGAAAATCACAAAGAACTGAAAGTTTTACAATATGATATTGAAACATCAAATAGATTTGTAATGAACATGATGTGCAAATATGATAAAGTGATATCTAGCTTGCCCCCTTTAGTGAAGCAAAACATAAATGCAGGGGCACCTCCAAGGTTTAAGTGATGACTAGATACAATGATTTCAAAATAAACGATATCACAATCATGCAAAAGACAATGCTACTTTGGGACAATGCACATTACACTCAGAATGACAATCATGCTCTCAGTAGTTGGTGCTTTTAAAAGAAGGTGGAGACTCTCGAACCGTGGCTTTTGTTGGCAAGGTTGAAAACCCGTAGTCAGAAACAAAGACAAAACATGTACCAGAGCTCTTGGTTTTAAAACAGAGGTAATATTTTTTTTAGATCATGCATGTTTCGTCAACGAATGCTAGCAGACAACTCAATCACTTCTTGAGATGGACAAGTTTCGAGGAACGGCTCCCGAATGAGGACGATCACAACCTCTTAATCTCCTTTGTTTATCACTGCCAAAGTTTTCTGATTTCTCATGAACAAAGCGTGAAGGAGGGTTTGTTTGTTATATTATCTTTTTGAGCCGGGCGCACTCAATGCCAGTTCCTTCTCGTATTATGGGTTTGCACATTATACATGCAATCCCGGGGTGAAGCTTGTCCAACTTAAAAAGATCATGAATTAACTACTACTTCCTCATGAACTTAAAACAGAGGCACAAAATAGGAATGTTTTTTCTTTGAATAATTTCGAGATGGTACATGCAAGTCTCCGTTAGGAATGGCAGGTAAATACCATGTAGGAAGATATGGTGGACTCATATGGCATAACTGGATTAAAAGGATGTGGATGCATAAGCAGTCAGACCGCTTAGTACAGGCGAAGGTTAGCAAAAGACTGGGAGCGACCAACTAAGAGAGCAATGACGGTCATAATCATGCAGAGCGACAAAGCAACATTGAATCAGGCATGGAAGTTATATCGCTACTCAGAAACAAAAGATCATCAAGACTTGACAGACTTTCTTTACAGTCTTAAATATGCGTGAGCATACGCCAAGTCAATCAAAATAAATTCTTTGAAGGAAGATATTACTAAACCATACCACAACATAGGCAAACAAATCATGTTGGTACTCCAATAACACATTGGGAACCCCCCAGCTATTTGAGACTAACCATAAGAAAACATGTACTACTAAGCGCCATTATGCACGTAGCATCTTTATCATAGACATATCAACCAATGCAACGGAAGCAAACTCTCTTAATAAGATAAACATGATAACTAAAGAGATTTCAAGCAACCAACTAAACAAAAGCTCTTTAAAAAGATAAGCATGAAAGTTAAGAGCTAAGCATGATAGTAGCTATTAAAAGACAAAGAACACACACAACAAAGATAGACATGCAAATTCTATGTTATGTTCTAGGTAGAAGTGGAGCGTGTTTCTCTCCCACATAAAGAAAGCTGAGTTCCGACTCGTTATGAAAAGCTAAAGAAAACTAAAAGGAAAACTAAAACAAGACGCTCCAAGCATAGCACATAACACATGAAGTGATTAAAATATAGTGGAACGAAGGACGAACTGATAATGTTGATGGAGAAGGGGATGCACGGGGGCATCCCCAAGCTTAGATGCTTGAGTCTCCTTGAATATTTCTTGGGGGTGCATGGGGGCATCCCCAAGATTGAGCGTTTGACACTCCTGAATCTTTTTATCATCTTCCCTCGCACACTTGAAAACTCCCTTCATACATAACTCATCATAATCTGATTAGCGAGGTTAGTACCCATAATAAAATAATTGTTCCTTGCTGGAAATAAAGATATTCTTGAAGTTCTACTATTTCTCAAGATTGCCAAAAGGTTTTTGCAAAGAAAAAGCAAGCTCTAGGTTTGCAAAATGAAGAAAAGGCAAAACAGGACAGAATCTGTGAAAAACAGAACAGCAGGTAGTAAATGATTTTTCCGGGGAACTTCTGCAACTCTAATCAAAAACCTCAAAACAGACGCACGAAAGACAATTATATAGAGCACGCTGTCGAAAAAATTCATACCAAAAAGATGATCTGGTGATTTTATACGAATTTTTCTATCCATGGACACAATCTGTTTCCTGGACAACACCTCACAACTTTTGAACTTTCTTGCAATCAGAGGCTAAACTTGGCACAAAGCTGAAAAATAAAGATACAATGATGTTGCTACAGTAGTAACAAACATCAAGACCACTAAAACTGAAAGTAAACATAACAAGGGTTGTCTCCCTAGAGCTCTTTCTTTATAGCCATAAAGATAGGCTTAAGACTTTAATGATGCTTTCGTAGGAATAAGAGCTGAAGAACAAAAGAGAGCATCAAGAAGCAAATACGAAACACATTTAAGCCTAACATGCTTCCTATGCATAGGAATATTGCAATAGAATAATTCATTGAAGCACAAAGCAACTAGCATAGGAAGGCAAAACAAGCATAACTTCAAAATATTCACCATAAAGAGAGGAAACTTCTTATTATTAAGATATTTAGAACCAAGTCTCCCTCTCTCATTATAAATTTCAGTGGCATCATGGATGAACTCAACAATATAAGCATCACATAAAGCATTGTTACCATGATCCACATGCAAAAAGGTACTCTTACTCTCCACATAAGCATAATCTTTCTCATTGGTAATAGTGGGAGTAGGACTATCATAAACAACTTGAACACTATAGAATAATTGTGTATTAGGAGGGTGGTGTTCAACAAGGGAGTAATTCCCTCCATGATTATGACAAGTTTCATAAGGATAATTTCTCCTTATGTCATAGGTACCTTTATAATCACTATAGGTTGGAGTTATGACATCATCATAGTAGAGAAGAGCATTATCATTGCTAGCAACTATAATTGTAATCATGTTGTCTTTATTCTTACTAGCAAAAGAATTATCAATTATCACATCACTAGTGGGTAAAGGATTTGCAATCCTATCATCCCCAAGCTTAGAGCTTCCCATATCATCACTTTCAGAGTTGGTACCAAAAAGATTTTCAAGATCATAAGTAGCATTATCATCATTTTCCCAATCACAATAAGTAACATGCATATCATAATCAAAATCATCTTCAATAGTACCTACGGACGTATCATCAAGATGATAATTAAGGCAGTAAACTTCACCTTCTTCTTTAAACTTACAATCGTTAGGATAAAAGTTGATGGGAGGAATATGCTCAGGCCAGGTTGATACCCATTCTTCTTCTTTCTTGCTCCTCTTCCTCCTCCTCTTCTTTGTCTTCTTCTTAACCTTAGGAGGGAGTGGTTGGAGATGAAGCTTCTCCACATATCCTGGTTTATCATTAGAAACAATAGGGGAGACTTGGGAGAAACTCTCCTTTTTATTAGCAGAAATATAAGAGACATTTTTATACTTTGGTAAAGTTCCCTCCTTTATAATCTTACCTATGTAATAATTTTCATGCCAATTAACAACACAATAGAGATGGCAATTTTGCAAAGTTTTTTTATTCCTATGGCATTAACATCTAGCCATGAAGTCTTTTCTGATAACTCTCCACACATCAAAAATAACATAAGCTCATCATAAAGATCAGAGGTGATCATGTTATCACACAACCGGTTAACAGTTATGTTTTGAAAGTTCATGAATTGAAAATTAAAGTGACCCTCTATACGGCAAAGTGCACAAGTAAAAGGATAAAGGTCACACAATTCTCTAGCAATTTCATTTAAATCTCTGACCCAAGTGATTGTTCTTTCATGCTTATGTTGCTTACAATACTTCTCTTCTTCAATCATAGGCCTTTCACAAGGTCTATCCACTCCACAAAAATTAACATGCTTATATAAAACTTCATTTTTAGGAGTTGGATCATGCATGTTGCAATCATCATGAGCAATTTCATTTTCTTTGCAAGTCTCTTTAAAAGGTTTATGATACTTGATCCAATCCTCCTTAGGCATATTAAGATGTGAAGCAAAAGATTTGAGGAAATCAACAAGGAGTTGAGAATCAAGCCCAAACTTAGCACTAAACTTATTAAAACTTGTAGTTTCAACAAAGGACTTAATGCAATCATACTCATAAATTATACCTGACTCTTTACCTTTGTCGATCTTCCAATCTTCAGTGTTGCGTTGAATTCTTTCAAGGAGTTCCCATTTAGCATCAATCTTTTTGTTTGTGAAAGAACCCATAGAGGAAGCGTCGAGCAAATCTTTATCCTGTCGAGAAAGCCTCGCATAGAAATTAGTAATAATCATATCTTTTGGGAGCCCATGGTTAGGACATTTTAGCATTAACGTTTTTAGTCTCCCCCAAGCTTGAGCTATGCTCTCTCCGTCATGAGGATAAAAATTATAAACATAATTCCTATTCTCATGGACTTCATGAAGAGGATAAAACTTGGAGTAAAAGAGAGACTGGATCTCTTCCCACTCCAGCAGGTGAGAGTCATTTAGTAGCCTATACCATTCCAATGCTTTTCCTTTCAGTGACAAGGCAAATAATTTCCTCATGACAAACTCCCTTGATACACCTGCAAGCTTAAATAATGAACATAGTTGTGACAGATATAGCAAGTGTTCACCGGGATGTCTGTCTCCTGCATAACGATCAGACAAAACATAATCGATAATACCAGCTGGTATTTTATAGGGCACAATTTCAGTAGGGGGAGGAGCAACCACCACAGGTGTGGGGCGTCTTCCCGCAAGCAACGTTCTAATAACAAGGTTGTCCATAAGCATAACTAGTGAAATAAAAACAAGAAACAAAAAGATTTAATTGCAAGATCTAAAGATATACCTTCAAGCGCTTACCTCCCCGGCAACGGCGCCAGAAATAGCTTGATGTCTACACAAGCTTCTACTCTTGTAGACTATGTTGGGCCTCCAAGCGCAGAGGTTTGTAGGACAGCAGCAATTTCCCTCAAGTGGATGACCTAAGGTTTATCGAACTCAGGGAAGTAGAGGTTGAAGATGGTCTCTCTCAAGCAACCCTGCAACTAAGATACAAGAAGTCTCTTGTGTCCCCAACACACCTAATACAACTAGGAGTTGTATAGGTGCACTAGTTCGGCGAAGAGATGGTAAAATATGGATGATAGGAGTGGCAAAGCAAAGTAATATAATTCTGTAATAAAAAGTGCAGCAAGCGAACAAGTGGTAAACGTGAGCACAAATGGTATTGCAATGGTGGAAACAAGGCCTAGGCTTCATACTTTCACTAGTGGCAACTCCCAACAAAATTAACATAATCGAATCACATGATATTTCCCATAAAACATGCAAAGGGGACGCACTCGGAGGTCATTCCTTCGTGGTCAAGAGAGGACGAGAATTATGTAGGGCTACAAAAGCACACCTCAAAGTTCGTAGTTCTCAATCTAAGGATTTCCCAATGTCACCGCGGCCATCCAAATAGAGTCCCACAATCACCACAACATATCTAAAGGATAGTCAAAGACAAGCACCAAAAAACTCTCAATCTTCAATCAAAACACAAGAGAGGAAATCACTCATGAAAATATTGTTCTAATCCATGTCCAATAGACCGCTGTCACCTTGGTCTCGGGGATTATACTAGATAAAGACAAGTGAGTACATCAATCCAATACATAGGGGAAGGGGAAATATCATGGGATCACCCTAGATTAACATAGCCTATGATCACAATGAAGATCACATCATGGGAGAGAGAATTGACCACATAGCTACTGGTAAGAACCTCAGCCCCGAGGAGGAACTACTCCCGCATCATGGAGGGAGGAAGCAACGTCGGTGGAGATGAATCCGGGGGCACTTCCCCGTCCCGGCAGGGTGCCGGCGCAGGAATTCTGGTCCCCCGAAGCTTGATGGCGATGGCGGCGGAGATCGGAATCGCGTCTGGAGAAAAGGCGTCTGGAATCAGGGTTTCCGCGACACGGTGTAAATATATGCCAAAGGGGGGCATCAGAGGGGGTCAGGGGTGCCCAGGCGCCCCCCGGCGCGGCCAGGAGGGGGGCCGCGTGGGCAGGCCGCCTGGAGCCCCTGTGGGTCCCCTCCGGCCCTACTTTGGCCGCATGGAAGCTTCCGGAACGCTGATTTTTTATATAATTTTTCTGGATTTTTTCTGGCAGTTCTCATAATGTGAAAACCTGAAATACAAAAACAGCCGAAAACAGAAACTGGCACTGGGGTGCACTGAGTTAATAGGTTAGTCCAAATATGATCAAAAGTGTATGGAAGTGTATAAATAACATAGCAATATCACCCAAAAGAGGCATGGAGCAAGCAGAAATTATAGATACGTTTTGGACGTATCAGCATCTCCGGCGGGCAGATTCCGCCGGGGAGATCACCTCCCAGAAGGGGAGATCATCGCCATCGTCATCACCATCGTCATGGGCATCATCGAGATCATCATCAACATCATCCCCAACATCAGCACCATCTCCATCTTCATCCAATCTCATCTCACAATTGCAACTAGTGTTGTAATCCGTACTATCTATCCTCTCTACTCTATCGGTCTTGATTACTACTTTGTGGTGAATGCTATTGAGTTTTGTTGGAGAAATATCATTGTGTCCAGATTGTTTATCATCCATCTATCTCCACTGATTATGATCTCTTTTATGTCTTGTGAGTAGTTACTTTAGTTCTTGAGGACATGGGAGAAGTCTTGTTGTTAGTAGTCATATGATGTTGAAGTAATATGTGTTGTTTGATACTTAAGTTGTGTTGTTATTTTCCTAGTGGTGTTGTGTGAGTCGAACACTCAACACTTCGCCTTATTAAGGTCCTAGGGGAATACATTGTGTACAAAGAATGCTTACGGTGGGTTGCCGGAGTGACAGAAACCTGAACCCCAGTTCGCACGCTTTTGCACAAGGGAACAATGGATCATCGATCGTATTGCTATGGTTAGGCTTTTGCCTTAAATACTATCTTGTATTTGCGGATGCTTGCAAGGTGTTTAATCATAAGAGTGCACTCTTCTTAGTCTAGAGGGTGTACTAGCATAGGTCCACCCACTCAACACTTATCAACACATCACATAGTACCGATACGGAATATGGCGAAAGCACATGACTACCTCTCCCGTGTGTCCTCAAGAACACTCTAGCCTTTATAAGTTCAGTTGCTAGGCCTCTCCTTTGCTCAGAAAGGATTGGGCCACTTGTTACTCTCCAGTGCCTTTTACTTTGCTCGCTTTTACTTTCCTGTTGCTTATATCAAGAAAACCCCTAAAAAGTTATCTTTCAGTGCTTGCAGTTATCCCTTGCTCAGAATCGCTTATCAATACCTTTGCTCCTCGTTGGGTTCGACACTCTTACTTATCGAAAACGCTGCAATAGATCCCTTATGGTTGTGGGTCATCATGAACCCCTCCGTGATGGTGTCTAGATTGGATCCGGTGGTTCTGGAACTTGCGGTGGCTGGAATTGATTTACTCCCCTAGGGTTTCTGGAATATTGGAGTATTTATAGAGTGAAGAGGTGGTGTGGGAGGCGACTGAGTGTCGCGGGATAATGAAAACCACCTATGGGATAGAGGTCCGTTTTGGTTCGGCAAGGGGATGGGCATGTTGCACAAAGAGTAGAGAAGCGCGGAGCAGCGCGTCGGGGATCACACGGGCTGTTTTTACCCAGGTTTGGGCCGCCGCGAGGCGTAATACCCTACTTCTGCTTTGGTGGACTGATTGTGGAATGGTGGAAAATGGACGCTCCGCTCTTTCCCGGCAGGGTTGCCTTGGGGTGAGATCGGTCGCGCGTATGAGTGTGTGTGGGTTTGAATGGCCCAATCCTTTCTACGGTTGCCATGGGCCTCCTTTTATAGGTTAAGGGGTCACCACAGTGGAAAATTAGTCTTTCCAAGCTGATTAGATAGCAAACAGTGCTATCATACCTAACTCTGCAGCTCATAGAGTGCATTAAATGCACCACTTAGTGTCACATCACAGCTTGTCCGACAAGCCTTACCGGGCTGTTTTGCCAGCTGCGTTCCTGTTTGCTTAAAACGTCTCTGGACAGGTGTCATCTGGTGGTTCTTGTGGTAGAAGATGGCAGCCACGTAGCAAGAGGCGGCCACTAAGCCACCTTGGAGCTTGAGACCGCACTGATCAGTGATGGGCGTCGCTGTGAGGTGGATTTTTACCTATGCGAGCCCTAGAAAGCTTGCCGGGGCGATCTTGGTGGCTTGTTGCCGGGGGAATCCGGCTCCTTGCTAAGATCGCATGCCCGGCAAGGATGGTCCTTCTTCTGGTGGTGTCTTGCATCTTTAGCTAGTCTTGGTTGTCATGATCTCCTTGACCAGTCCTTTGATTCCTCAAGGGGCTTATCTCTTCGTGTCTTGATCTGGTGCTTAGTGCTGCAAACTTTGCCCTTGAGCCCGTGCACAGTTTTGGGCAACGGACCCAAGGTCTATTGCACCGATAGAAGCCCCCGAGCCTGGCACGGTTGCGCCACTTGGTGTCGCTAGGGTAGGCTCCAACCATTGCACAGGCAAGGGTGAGTGCTTCCTTTGCTTCTTCATTAACTTGAGATTGGGCTAGTTTCCGCTTCCTCCATGCGTAACGCCAATTGTTGGTGGGGTCATTTTTGTGATGGCCCGTGAATGACTTTAACGCACGGGCTGGTCACTGCCAGTTCACTCTTCCCACCACGCCCTTATCCTTAGCCACGTATGACGCATGCATTGAGTGGGGTAGGTAACAGAGGCACGCGGTGCAGAAGAACTTTAAGGCGGGACCCTGACTTCCTTGGATTGGTGGAGGAGGGCAGTGGTTACCCGCCAGGGAATCAACCCCCACTCTGAGCTTGCCTATAAAAAGGAGAGGCGGAGCGGGAGCAAAGGCATTCATCCATACCCTTCTCTTCTTCCATTGCTTGCCCTTATGGTTATGTCAAAAGAGAGAGCCTGGGGCCAGGCCCCAGGCAATAGCTTGTGTTTGATGGTGTTGAATGACCGTACCAGACCTCGGGGAGTGAGTCTGGTCCGCAATGTGGCGAGACGCAGCGGTCGATGTGCCCAGGGCATGGGAAGTAGAGAGTGTTGTTCGGGTGGCGAAGCACTCGCTCCCCCTGCCTGGGTTGGTCACCTGAGGAGGGGTGTTGGCCTTTGCTATGGACTGTCAGAGTCCACCGTCTCGCCGCTTAGGTCTCCGGGGCCGCAGGTGCCATCATGGGGTGCAGTGCTCAGGGATGTGAGTGTCCCCAGCACTGCTCCTTCCAATGGAGCCGGGTAGTTGCCGAAGGAGGTGGCACCTTTCTACCCGCTAGGAGGCGAGGATGCGGCACCTCGAATCTCTAAGCAGCCGTGGCTCTTGGTTGTTTCTCTGTAGGGACGCCTAGCTGGGGGTTCGGTGTCCCCCTGGAATGGCGGTGATGAAGAGAAAGGGAGGAAGGACAGAGAAGGCGGATGGCGCAGGGTCAGGTCGGAGTATGGTGATCCCGAGGTGTTCGTCTCCTTCTGGGGACATGCCGCCTCATCTTTCCGCTCCTCCCCGGCGCCATCGTCACCATCCTCTCTGGGTGGTGGCCGTGGAGGGATGTCCTCTTGGTGACTTTGAGCCCCTCCAGCAGTCTTCCAGCTGAGCCTTGGCGGTTGGCTCTACCGCTGCTCAAGCTGGGGCTTCCGGCCGGTCCTGGAGGTGGTGATGAGGGCACCGCCGAGCTGCTCCCCGCACTCCTCCTTCACAGCCTCGCCATTGCCGATCTTGTCAGGCTGCGCCCGGCAGGCCATGACGAGACCAGGATGGGCCCCTGCTCGGGCGCTTCGTAAGTCCCTTCCTCTTTCTTCCGTGTCGCCTAGCAGAGGGGAAACGAACAGAGGGAGGATTAGAACACACTTATCTTTTTTTAATCTTAAACTGTAGGCATTAGCCAATCTTTAGCTCAAATGAATGTAATTTCCATTATCCATGTAATGTTTGGTAAGATTTGTACTTGTTGATTAGCATATTAATAGAAAAGATAAACCTTGCCGGGGACTCGTGCGTGTTATGCAATCACGCAGAGGTGGAGTGCCTCTTTACGTTCAAGTAAACAAGTTTTCCCGGTAGGTTACCTTGCCGGCACCCTCATACTTGTTGTCAGGACCGGTTTTTCAGTAAAATAATTACCGAGAGACCGACCTTTTTATCGAACCAGCACAGAAGAATACTTCTTGCTGATAGACAATTCCTTGATACAAAACTCCAGAGTACTCAATATTATACAAGGTTGAGCTGAGGTTGCTCAACACATTATTACAAGTACGCCGATATAATACATAAGGGCGGATATGACACAATGGTAGGGTGGCATACTACTAACTCGTAATAAAAAGGTGGTGGATATGTCACAGTGTTGTGGGTGACGTGACTCCAATATCTTACAATTCATCGAGTGTCTGAGTGAGACCCGATGAATTTATTTGGGGTTGACGGAAGCGGTTATATAACAGTGATCAACTCCAGGATCGCAAGGGACTGACTGGGACTCCACTAGACGTCGGACACGCTATCGAACTCTTCATCCATGAGATCGCCTTCGTCAACATCTGGCCAAATCAACAAGCCAGGTGAGTACTTTGAATGTACTCGCAAGACAGTTCGGACGTAAGATATAATAAATGCAAACATGATGCATGTGAGTATTCTAGCAATATATATATTTGAATAATAAAATTTCTGTGAAGTAAAAATAGAAGTCGAGTGGTAGTCCTCCCGAAATCCACAAGATAAATAAAAGAAGACCAAACGAGTGTCTGAGCGACGCCTCGTGAGGAAAGATGAATAAAAACATGCCACAGTCGGATGTCTGGGCGACGTCACATAAAGGGCTTATAATGACGGTGAATAACAAGAATGCCACAGTCGGACGTTTGAGCGACATCACATAAAGGGCTTATAATGAAAATAAATAACGAGAATGCCGCAGTCGGACGTCTGAGTGACATCACATAAAGGGCTTATAATGAAAATAAATAACAATAATGCCACAGTCGGACGTCTGAGCGACATCACATAAAGGGCTTATAATGAAAATAAATAACAAGAATGCCACAGTCGGACGTCTGAGCGACATCACATAAAGGGCTTATAATGAAAATAAATACCAAGAATGCCACAGTCGGACGTCTGAGCGACATCACAAAAAAGGCTTATAATGAAAATAAATAACAAGAATGCCACAGTTGGATGTCTGAGCGACATCACATAAAGGGCTTATAATGAACCATAGCATAATGAAAAAAAAAATACTTCAAGTGATAAATTGGTGTAGAGATAACGGGTTAGTCCATCTACCTAAAATGAACTTGACCAATATCACCACTCATTGTTACTATCATAAAATTACTGGAGGCGGTCACCGGGGTTGACACGAAGATTGACTCTTGGCCATAAACATGGCTACTCAGAAGATTTGACTCTGCAGAGCTTGTACTATTAAATCACAGCCAACTGATTCCACTAGCCACAAGGACTAGTTCCGTCTACGGTGTTTTAGCAGAAACACAACTGATCAGTACACACACATTTCACATCTTGCTGTCCGGAATCACCCGCGACAATATTCACGAAAAACTTTAAGACAGGGAGGCTACAACCTCGAATAACATGGGATCAAATTTATATATGCGCGATCTAAGGGGTGCCCCCCTCTCGGTTCCAACCGGAAACACCCATGCCCCCTGACCGGATGACGAGCTTTAATCCTAGGCCATGGAACCCTCATCCCAGCCCCTCTACTTGGTGTGTACATGGAAAGAGGTTTGCAACTGACTAAACCTTCATCTTAGCAGACGACATGTGACAGTACCAAAAGGAGACGAACGGAATCACGACTTGATCCACGTTGATATTATAGTTAACCACTTACTGGCATGTTCCAACAATACCAGTACACGACCCTTCATGTCACCACATGACCGGGGTGTTTCAAACAACATTTGGGTTCACCCGAAGCATGCTTGCATGAAATATAACCATCCACAAATGCTTATATGACCATGCTATGAAAAAGAACTACTCGAGCAAACATGCAACACACTCATCATATCAAAGGTTCAAACATGATTGCCTGGTTCGGAGTAGTCGGAGTCTAACTCGGTGAAGTTCGCGGCTACGTCACGCCCTTCGGTATCTACGTATTCAAACAAAACAAATACTAACATAAATACCGCGCATGCAAAAAAGTTGCTCCAAATATTTTTCAAATAAATATGACAAAAAAACTAGACAGAAAACTAAAGAGGACAGAAAAAGAATCAACTCAAAATCATCTTTAGTTAAAAAGATATTAGAGTTTCTTTCCAGGGACTTGTCTGTAATGAAACAGAAAGATTCCAGGGGCTAAAATAGAAAACAGAAAAGCGAACCGGTACGCAGTACGCCAGCTGAATAGGAAGACGTACTTTGCCCGAAGGCGCTTTCTAGAAAAACGTTTCGGAGGGAAAAGAGAGACTGACGAGGGGGTCCCACTCGTCAGGTTTAAAAACTGAAACAGAGCCGCACCGGCGCCAGAAGGCTGCGGTGGTCGCCGGCGCCGATCCACGGCGAGGTAGGGGGAGGGAGTGGTACCTACGGGTTCCTGGTGTTCTTTCGCGTCGGTGGGTGGTGGAGTTGAGCGTCGGCGAGCTCCACGTCGACGGCGACCCTATCTCCGGCGGACGGCGGCTCGGGTGGTCGTGGGCCTCATCGGAGAGAGCTTCTGGGGTCAAATTGGAGTGGGGGTTAGACTCATGTAGGTGCCAGGAGGCTACGAACGAGTCTAGGGCGGTGGAGGAGCTCTCACCAGAGCGGATGCTGCTGGAACCCGAGGCGGATGGAGGTGGCCGGAGTTGAGGAAGAAGGGCCCCTCAAGGCTCTTCCAGTTGCTGGGCGTGGTCTAGTGAGGTGGTGGAGGTGTGTGGGGTCGAGAGTGAGCTCGGAGGTGCTATATAGCCGGCCCGAGGTGGTTGCCGTGAATGGGATAAGTCCGGCGATCAATTACGGCGGCGCTGTGGCTGGACGGTTGGTTTAGGAGCTTGAGCATCGACTAGGAGGTGCACTGGTTCCATTTTGGTGCCTAACTCAGCAAGGCAGGGGCGGTAATGGCCTGTCCCCGACGGAACGGCCGTGCGGCACGTCGGCGGCACAGGGCGCGCCCTGTGCTCGCCAGGCCACGACGATGATGCTGCAGGCGTGCGCTGGCGATGGAGAAGGCCACGCGGAGCCCCCAGGCGACTTGGGCGGTGTAGAACGGCATTGTGCCGCAGGGTTCCTCTTGTCGGCCGCCACAGGTGGCTCAGCCGCCGTGGAAGACGCCGACGTCGGCGGGCCAGGGCGTCACCGACGCCAAGAACCAGCCAAGCGCGCGTGCGGTGCTCTGGATAAGAGCGAGGTGCAGTGCAGCATCGAGCCAACGAGGCACTGGTGAGATTGACGAACTCTGACTGATGAAACTGACGACACTGCACTGTCGCCTGTGAAGTTCAGTTAGCTTTTTCTGAAACTGACAGAACAGTGCACGCTAGGTTTTTGACAAAATGGTTTTGGCATGTGGAAAATCTTTCTGGAGCTGATATTTGGTGGAGTGGCCTCTTGATGCATCTAGAAGCTGCATGAATTTTCACAGAATTTTTGGAAGAAGGAAAATATGAAATTCACCAAAATTTGCAAATCTGGTCCAAACTTGCAGCAAGTGAAATTTGAAAATTTTGAACTATGGACCAGTGAAACAAGATGGATCTAGGTTGTGGGTGCTAAGGACTATCCAGGGAAATTGGTTTGGAATCAAAAATCAAAATAAACATGGTGGATCCTTTGTAAATCACCATGGTTCATTTAAATGGACAGAAATTGTTTTTGGTGCAAAATAATTAGAAGAAAAATTCCAATAAGTTTGAAACTCACTGGAATTGATGAGAGACTTGATTCAAGGTGAAGGGGAGGTCTTGGAGAGAAATATTTTTATTGGCTGTCATGGCAAGAGAAAAGTTGGAGAGGAAGACAAGCCCAAGGTTATTCCTATGATGGTTAATCAAGAAGGGAAAAGAATCAAACAAACCCCTTTGAAAATCAACTTGTGTTTGAGCTAACTCAAGAAGAAAACCTTCAAGACCAAAAATCAAGCTTGAGAAGAACACACATACTTTGGTCAGAAAAGATTTTAGAAGGGTTTTCAAGAGAAGATCAAATATCCCCCTTCGAAAAGACCAAAAGTTTGGAAGAAAAAACAAATACAAAATTTTGGAGTGTTACAACACCTACCCCCTTAGGAAAGATCTCGTCCCCGATATTTCAGCTGATCCTCAAATTGGTGTGGGTGTTCTGTCCGAAGAAAATCTTCCCTTTCCCATGTTGCCTCATCCTTTGTGTGATTACTCCACTGAACCTTGAGAAATTTAATTGTCTTCTGACGGGTTCTCCTTTCAGACTCCTCCAGTATTTTCATTGGGTGTTCCCAGTAGGTGCTATCTGGTTGCACATCAATATTTTCATGCGACACATGCTTCTCCGGGTTGCTTACACACTTCCGTACTTGCGAAACATGGAACACGTCGTGGACGTCTGACAGTTCCTTGGGAAGGTCCAACTGGTAGGCCACTGTGCCTCTCCGTGCAACTATACAAAAGGGTCCGATAAATCGTGGTGCTAGTTTTCCTTTGACCTTGAATTGTTGCAGTCCCCTCATAGGAGATACGTGTAGGTATACGTCTTCACCGGGTTCAAAACTTACTTCCCAATGCTTTTGATCGTAGTAGCTCTTCTGTCGACTTTGCGCTGTCTTGAGTCGATCCCGTATTATTTTAACTTTTTCCTCAACTTCTTTTAACATGTCCGGGCCGAAGATACGATTGTCCCCTGTTTCCGACCAGTTTAATGGAGTACGGCATCTTCGTCCGTATAAGGCTTCGAAAGGTGCCATTTTCAGGCTGGCTTGGTAACTATTGTTGTATGCAAACTCGGCATATGGTAAGCTTGCCTCCCAACTGGTCCCATAGGTGAGGACACATGCCCTTAGCATGTCTTCTAGTATTTGATTCACTCGTTCCGTTTGTCCTCCAGTCTGGGGGTGATAGGCTGTACTGAATACTAGTTGCGTTCCCAGGGCTTGCTGTAAATGATCCCAAAATTTGGAGATGAACTGAGTGCCTCTGTCGGATATTATAGTCTTTGGAACTCCATGTAGGCATACTATACGGGCGAGGTATAGCTTGGCAAGCTTTTGGGTGGTGTGGGTTGTCTTGACTGGAATGAAGTGTGCCACCTTGGTCAGTCTATCTGTGATGACCCATATAGCATCATTTCCGTGCTGTGACCGTGGCAGTCCAACAATAAAATCCATCCCAATATTGTCCCATTTCCACTCAGGTATCTTGTTTGGTTATAATAGTCCGGCGGGTTTCTGGTGCTCGGCTTTAATGCGTTGACATGAATCACAGCATGCAATGTATGTGGCTATATCCCTCTTCATGCCGTGCCACCAAAATCTTTCCTGAATGTCCTTGTACATTTTGGTCCCTCCAGGGTGAATTGAGTACGGAGCGGTGTGGCTCTCTGCTAGAATTTGCTATTTGAGGTCTTCGCTATTTGGTACGCAAAGCATGTCTCCGAACCATAATATTCCCTCACTGTCTATGGTAAATTCTGAGGCCTTGCCCTGACTTACTTTTCTTCTTATGCCTTCAATGCTGGGGTGTCCGTGCTGAGCCTTCTTTATTTGTTCTATTAGTGTAGGCCGTATTTCCATATTTGACACTTCGCCTTCAGTGACCATCATTAAGTTGAGCTTGGTGAATTCCTGCTGAAACTCAGGCCTCAAGTTTTGTAGGCTGCTATTGTCCGTGCTGGGGTTACGGCTGAGAGCATCTGCTACTACGTTTGCCTTTCCCGGGTGATAGTGGATGCCAATGTCGTAATCTTTTACCAGTTCCAACCAGCATCGTTGTCGTAAATTTAGTTCTGGTTGGGTGAAAATATATTTGAGACTCTTATGGTCCGTATATATTTCACAACGATACCCAAGCAAAAATTGCCTCCACTCTTTGAGTGCATGAATGACTGCTGCCAATTCCAAATCGTGAGTAGGATAATTTTCTTCATGTTTTCGTAGTTGCCGGGAAGCGTAGGTGACTACTTTGCCTTCTTGCATTAGTACGCATCCAAGGCCTTTCCGGGATGCGTCACAATATACCTCAAAACTTTTGTGTATGTCGGGTACGACCAATACGGGGCTGTTGTTAATTTCTTCTTGAGTTCCCGGAAGCTTTTCTCACAAGCTTCAGTCCATACGAATTTCTTATCCTTCTTGAGTAACTGTGTCATTGGTTTGTCTATGGTGGTCCCTCAATAAACCTTCGGTAATATCCAGCCATTCCGAGGAAACTTTGTATATCTGTTACATTGGCTGGTGACTTCCAACCAAGTACAGCCTTGACCTTTTCCGGGTCCATGGCAACTCCTTCTTGCGTCAATACGTGGCCTAGAAAACCAACTTGTCTTAACCAAAATTCACACTTGCTGAATTTGGCGTAGAGTTGATGTTTCCTTAATTCTCCCAGTACAATACGGAAATGTTCAGCATGCTCTTCTGGTGTCTTTGAATATACCAAGATATCATCAATAAATACTACCACAAATTTGTCCATAAATTTCATAAACACTTTGTTCATGAGGTGGACAAAATATGCGGGGGCATTGGTCAGTCCAAACGGCATTACTGTAAATTCATATAGTCCGTATCTCGAGGTGAATGCTGTTTTCGGGATATCTTCTGTCCGTACTTTTAATTGATGATAACCTGACCTTAAATCAACTTTTGAGAAAACTTTGGCTTGCGCGAGCTGGTCAAATAAATCATTTATCCGTGGCATTGGATATTTGTTCTTGATAGTGACCATGTTGAGTGCTCGGTAGTCTATACACAATCTCATAGTCCCATCCTTCTTTTTGGCAAATAACACCGGCGAACCCCAAGGTGAGGAGCTGGCCCGTATAAATCCTTTGTCCAGTAATTCCTTTATTTGCTTCTTTAGTTCAACCAACTCGGATGGTACCATTCTGCATGGTTTCTTGTATATGGGGGTGGTTCCAGGCACTAGCTCAATGATGAATTCTATTCCCTGTCTGGTGGCATGCCTGGTAGTTCTTCGGGAAATACATCCGGAAATTCACATACTACTGGAACCTTGCTTAATTCAGTAGTGTCTACCTTGTTTAATTTTGGTTGCCGCGATACTGGTCTTTCTTGAGCTGCGACTCTTATTGTCTTTCCGTGATGATGAGTAAGAATCACGGTTCGGTTGAAGCAGTCGATAAATCCTTTGTTGGTGGTTAGCCAGTCCATACCCAGGATAACATCCAGTGCTTTGTTTTCCAACACGATGAGGTTGGCGAGAAACTTTAACCCTTCGATTTCAATGGTTATACCTTGGGAGTAATTTTGAGTGATCTGCTTGCTTCCGGGGGACTTGATGGTCATTGACTTTCCCAAGGGAAGCATCGAAAAACCATGTTGCAAAGCAAAACTCTTCGAAATGAACGAATGAGAAGCTCCAGAATCAAACAAAACTGTGGCAGGTATTGTGTTGACAGGGAACGTACCGAGTACGATATCCGGGGCATCCTGTGCTTGCTCCTTGGTCACATGGTTCAGGTGGCCTTTCTTGTGGTTGTTATTGGGGTTGAAGTTGTTACGCTTGGGCGCGGAATTGTTCCCGTTGCTGTTTGGCTTCGGTGCTGAGTTTCTTGGCTTTGGCCACTGTTTAGCATAGTGTCCTTCTTCTCCACAAGCGTAGCAAGTAACACCTGGGCGATACGTGAAATCCTTATCCCTTGCATGAAATTTTTTGCTTGAACGTGTGTCATTTGTCATGGATTTGTTCGCCCCATTTTTCTGAAAATTTACCTTATTCCTGTTGTTGCGAGGGTGGTTGGTCTGATCCCTTTTTCGCTTGCGAATGTCTTCCAGACTGCGACGCTCATTTTCCAACGTAATAGCCTTGTCCACCAATGTCTTGAAATCTGGAAATGTGTGTACGACTAATTGGCATTTAAGTGCTGGTGCCAGACCATCCAGGAATTTTTTCCATCTACTTATTTTCAGTCATACGTTCTTCGTTGGCATAACGAGATAATTGAGTAAACTGGCTGTTGTACCCAGTCACTGTCACGCCCCTTTGCTTGAGGTCGTCAAACTCTCTTTTCTTGATCTTCATAATGCTTTTGGGAATGTGTGCCCCACGAAAACCTTCCTTAAAATCCTCCCAGGTGATATCATTTTCATTGGGGTGCATGTGCAGAAAATTCTCCCACCATGATGCGGCTGCTCCAGTAAGATAATGTGGTGCATAAAGTACCTTTTCACGGTCTGAGCATTGTGCCACAATTAATTTTCTTTCAATGTCTCGAAGCCAATCATCGGCCTCAAGAGGTCTGTCGGTGTGGGAAAATGTTGGCGGACGTGTCTTCTGTAATTCAGACAATTTTGAATGCTGCTGGTGTGGCTTACGGTAATTCCCCATATTAATGACATGGTTCATCATTTCCTGGTGCTGTTGCTGACTTTGCTCGTAAAGACGACATACTTGAGAAAATGCTGTTTCGCTGCCCTGCTGACTTGACTACCCCTGTGTGAAATTGTTACCTGTCTGTGTGCCATAATTTTCCTCTAGCGGACTTGGCATGGAACATGTCCAGGGACGAGTCATTTCTCACTCAGGGGTATTATTGCAGAAATCATGAGAAGAACTGAGCGGCAAAATAAACCAAGATTTGCAAAAGCAGCAAAACACGAGCTCCAAAGATTTTTAAAATAAATACTTGATTGCACACGGAGAAGGACAGCTTAGTACACATCTTACACGCGAGTCGTAATTATACATACGTCACTCAGGATGCGCGTACACATACCTGACATGTTATTTATGCTTGTGCACTTCTCCAAGTTCCTACATGATGCGCAAACAGACTACTCCCCATCAACCTATTTTACATATCACACATATCATACAAGCGAGCATAACGCGTCTCGGACAGGCGCACTAGTCGGAGATGTTGAAGACTTCCCTCGGCCTGCCGAGGGTAAGGCCCAGTGGTGATGGAGACTCAACTTCCTCCTCACTAATAGGCTCCAAGCGTGGAGTACTGGTACGAGGCAATGATGCGGGTGCGGCAGGTGGTGCAGCTCTGACAGGGGTAGGAGCAATGACCTGGTCAAACTCCTCAGTGGTAGGCAGACGGCGAGCGGTGGCTAAGATGGAAGGTGTGTAAGATGCTGAGGACGAGACAAAAGTCAGTGGTGGTGAAGTATGGAGTAGCTCCCTCCTGTTGGCGGAACCACTCTGGACCAAGTCCATACGAGCAGCCACCAAGTCGTCCACAAGGTTATCGAAGGCTGCCTCAAGAGCCTTGAGGTATTCTACCATTGATTCGATGGCTTCATCACGTTCCCCATTTGCGCAAGCAAACGCATAGTGGCACGTGTAAGGCACGTGGCATGGGAGGTAACGGTAGTGACGAGCCTTCTTTGACGGAAGAACATCCCGGGGAGGAGCTATCGCCTCACGGGCAGCCATTTGCATGGCATGCCTCTCCATAGGCATGGCCCTGCCCACGAATCGGAAGCGGCGCGCTTCAGAACACCCTCCCTTGAATTGCACCACGGCCTGGTGCATCGACACACTGTCGCTGATCTTGTGACGGTAGAGTGTAAACTCTGGACGAGTCGATGGCCCGATCGCGACCTTAGTGATGGCGACGAGGAGCTTGATAAACCCCTCAGGAATGTTGGCGAACACTTGTGAATTGCAGTCGCCGCTGGCCATCTACAGAAGTAGACAAAAATTCCGAATAGTCAAGTCATAAATTTATGATGACTAACAGAAAATTGCTATGAATGCAAAAATGCTGAACATCACTAAATACGCTAATAACCGATTAGCGATTGCACCTAGTGGCTTCCTACAGTCAGCCTGGCTCTGGTACCAAGGTTGTCAGGACCGGTTTTTCAGTAAAATAATTACCGAGAGACCGACATTTTTATCGAACCAGCAAAGAAGAATACTTCTTGCTGATAGACAATTCCTTGATACAGAACTCCAGAGTACTGAATATTATACAAGGTTGAGCTGAGGTTGCTCGACAATTTATTACAAGTACGCTGATATAATACATAAGGGCGGATATGACACAATGGTAGGGTGGCATACTACTAACTTGTAATAAAAAGGTGGTGGATATGTCACAGTGTTGTGGGTGACGTGACTCCAATATCTTACAATTCATCGAGTGTCGGAGTGAGACCCGATGAATTTATTTGGGGTTGGCGGAAGCGGTTATATAACAGTGATCAACTCCAGGATCGCAAGGGACTGACTGGGACTCCACTAGACGTCGGACTCGCTATCGAACTCTTCATCCATGAGACCGCCTTCGTCAACATCTGGCCAAATCAACAAGCCAGGTGAGTACTTTGAATGTACTTGCAAGACAGTTCCGACATAAGATATAATAAATGCAAACATGATGCATGTGAGTATTCTAGCAATATATATTCGAATAATAAAAAATTTGTGGTGCAAGTATAAATAGAAGTTGGGCGGTAGTCCTCCTGAAATCCTTAAGATAAATAAAAGAAGACCAAACGAGTGTCTGAGCGACGCCTCGTGAGGAAAGATGAATAGAAACATGCCACAGTCGGACGTCTGGGCGCCGTCACATAAAGGGCTTATAATGACGGTGAATAATAAGAATGTCACAGTCGGATGTCTGAGCGACATCACATAAAGGGCTTATAATGAAAATAAATAACGAGAATGCCGCAGTCGAACGTCTGAGCGACATCACATAAAGGGCTTATAATGAAAATAAATAACAAGAATGCCGCAGTCGGACGTCTGAGCGACATCACATAAAGGGCTTATAATGAAAATAAATAACAAGAATGTCACAGTCGGACGTCTGAGCGACATCATATAAAGGGCTTATAATGAAAATAAATACCAAGAATGCCATAGTCGGATATTTGAGCGACATCACAAAAAGGGCTTATAATGAAAATAAATAACAAGAATGCCATAGTCGGACGTCTGAGCGACATCACATAAAGGGCTTATAATAAAAATAAATACCAAGAATACCACAGTCGGACGTCTGAGCGACATCACAAAAAGGGCTTATAATGAAAATAAATAACAAGAATGCCACAGTCGGACGTCTGAGCGACATCACATAAAGGGCTTATAATGAACCATAGCATAATGAAAAAAAATACTTCAAGTGATAAATCGGTGCAAAGATAACGGGTTAGTTACCTAAAATGAACTTGACCAATATCACCTCTCATTGTTACTATCATAAAATTACTGGAGACGGTCACCGGGGTTGACACGAAGATTGACTCTTGACCATAAACATGGCTACTCAGAAGATTTGACTCTACAGAGCTTGTACTATTAAATCACAGCCAACGGATTCCACTAGCCACAAGGACTAGTTCCGTCTACGGTGTTTTAGCAGAAACACAACTGACCAGTACACACCCATTTCACATCATGCTGTCCGGAATCACTCGCGACAACATTCACGAAAATCTTTAAGACGGGGAGGCTACAACCTCGAATAGCATGGGATCAAATTTATATATGCGCGCTCTAAGGGGTGCCCCCCTCTCGGTCCCAACCAAAAACACCCATGCCCCCTGACCGGATGACGGGCTTTAATCCAGGGCCATGGAACCCTCATCCCGGCCCCTCTACTTGGTGTGTACATGGAAAGAGGTTTGCAACTGACTAAACCGTAATCTTAGCAGACGACATGTGACAGTACCAAAAGGAGACGAACGGAATCACGACTTGATCCACGTTGATATTATAGTTAACCACTTACTAGCATGTTCCAACAATACCAGTACATGACCCTTCATGTCACCACATGACCGGGGTGTTTCAAACAACATTCGGGATCACCCGAAGCATGCTTGCATGAAATATAACCATCCACAAATGCTTATATGACCATGATATGAAAAAGAACTACTCGAGCAAACATGCAACACACTCATCATATCAAAGGTTCAAACATGATTGCCTGGTTCGGAGTAGTCGGAGTCTAACTCGGTGAAGTTCGCGGCTCCGTCACGCCCTTCGGTATCTGCGTATTCAAACAAAACGAATACTAACATAAATACCGCGCGGGCAAAAAAGTTTTCCCAAATATTTTTCAAATAAATCTGACGAAAAAACTAGAAGGAAAACTAAAGAGGACAGAAAAAGAATCAACTCAAAATCATCTTTAGTTAAAAAGATATTAGAGTTTCTGTCCAGGGACTTGTTTGTAATGAAACGGAAAGTTTCCAGGGGCTAGAATAGAAAACAGAAAAGCGAACCGGTACGCAGTACGCCAGCCGAGTAGGAAGACGTAGTTTGCCCGAAGGCGCTTTCCAGAAAAACGTTTCGGAGGGAAAATAGAGACTGACGAGGGGGTCCCACTCGTCAGGTTTAAAAAGTGAAACAGAGCCGCGCCGGCGCCAGAAGGCTGCGGTGGTCGCCGGCGCCCATCCACGGCGAGGTAGGGGAGGGAGTCGTACCTACGGGTTCCTAGTGTTCTTCCGCGTCGGTGGGTGGTGGAGTTGAGCGTCGGCGAGCTCCACGTTGGCGGCGACCCTATCTCCGGCGGACGGTGGCTCGGGTGGTCGTGGGCCTCGTCGGAGAGAGCTTCTGGGGTCAAATTGGAGTGGGGGTTAGACTCATGTAGGTGCCAGGAGGCTACGAACAAGTCCAGGGCGGTGGAGGAGCTCTCACCAGAGCGGATGCTGCTGGAACCCGAGGCGGATGGAGGTGGCCGGAGTTGAGGAAGAAGGGCCCCTCGAGGCTCTTCCAGTGGCTGGGCGTGGTCAAGTGAGGTGGTGGAGGTGTGCGGGGTCGAGAGTGAGCTCGGGGGTGCTATATATAGCCGGCCCGAGCCGGTTGCCGTGAACGGGATAAGTCCGGCGATCAATTACGGCTGCGCTGTGGCTGGACGGTTGGTTTAGGAGATTGAGCATCGACTAGGAGGTGCACTGGTTCCATTTTGGTGCCTAACTCAGCAAGGCAGGGGCGGTAATGGCCTGTCCCCGACGGAACGGCCGTGCGGCACGTCGGCGGCAGAGGGCGCGCCCTGTGCGCGCCACGCCACGGCGACGATGCTGCAGGCGTGCGCTGGCGATGGAGAAGGCCACGCGGAGCCCCCAGGCGACTTGGGCAGTGTAGAACGGCGTTGTGCCGCAGGGTTCCTCCTGTCGGCCGCCACGGGTGGCTCTGCCGCCGCGGAAGACGCCGGCATGGGTGGGCCAGGGTGCCACCGACGCCAAGAACCAGCCAACCGCGCGTGCGGTGCTCTGGATAAGAGCGAGGTGCAGTGCAGCATCGAGCCAACGAGGCACTGGTGAGATTGACGAACTCTGACTGACGAAACTGACGACACTGCACTGTCGCCTATGAAGTTCAGTTAGCTTTTTCTGAAACTGACAGAACAGTGCACGCCAGGTGTTTGACGAAATGATTTTGGCATGTGGAAAATCTTTCTGGAGCTGATATTCGGTGGAGTGGCCTCTTGATGCATCTAGAAGCTGCTTGAATTTTCACAGAATTTTTGGAAGAAGGAAAATATTAATTTCACCAAAATTTGCAAATTTGGTCCAAACTTGCAGCAAGTGAAATTTGAAAATTTTGAACTGTGGACCAGTGAAACAAGATGGCTCTTGGTTGTGGGTGCTAAGGACTATCCAGGGAAATTGGTTTGGAATCAAAAATCAATATGAACATGGTGGTTCCTTTGTAAATCACCATGGTTCATTTAAATGGACAGAAATTGTTTTTGGTGCAAAATAATTAGTAGAAAAATTCCAATAAGTTTGAAACTCACTGGAATTGATGAGAGACTTGATTCAAGGTGAAGGGGAGGTCTTGGAGAGAAATATTTTTATTGGTTGTCATGGCAAGAGAAAAGTTGGAGAGGAAGACAATCCCAAGGTTATTTCTATGATGGTTAATCAAGAAGGGAAAAGAATCAAACAAACCCCTTTGAAAATCAACTTGTGTTTGAGCTAACAAAAGAAGAAAACCTTCAAGACCAAAAATCAAGCTTGAGAAGAACACACAAACTTTGGTCAGAAAAGATTTTAGAAGGGTTTTCAAGAGAAGATTAAATATCCCCCTTCCAAAAGACCAAAAGTTTGGAAGAAAAAAACAAATCCAAAATTTTGGAGTGTTACACTTGTTGCCGGGGATTAATCCTACCAGGCATAAGCATTAGAGAGGGACCAGTCCCCCGCCAACCTTTTCTCAGCAAAGGCCACTGCAACTATCCTGACCGAAGCATCGTTCAAGTCGAAGGATGGGAGCACCTAAGTTTCGAAAAGGTAGGGATGTTTCCTTCATGCACAATTACTTACAGAACATGTATGGATAATGGAAAGAACTTATCTGTCTGGCTTGCCGAAGATTGCAGAGTTGGCTTCTTCTTTCATCTTCTCTTGGGGAACTAAGTCCACGGCAAGAACTTGTGGTTTATGCATATGAAATGATGCCAAATTCAAACTAATCTATATGAGTATGCAATTCTCATGATATTATTATGGATGCATGCAATGTTATTGGGGGCCCCCTCTACAGCACTTTGATCATTTATCTGTTGCTTAGGGTCTGCGCCCGGCTTTGTACAAGGGGTTACATGCAACTGAGGCAAGGCCTATACAAAAGTGTAGCTGCCGGGCAGGGCCCAACAACCGCGTCTTACGGGTAGTACTGGCGGAGATGCTCAATATTCCATGAGTTTTGCAATTGAATGCCATCTCTGGTCTCCAGATGGACTGCGCCAGGTCTGATTACTCGTACCACCCGGTAAGGTCCTTCCAACTTTGGCGCTAGCTTGTTTGTACCCTTGGCCGACTGAACGCGCCGAAGGACAAGCTCGCTTTTCTCAAAACATCAGGCACGAACCCTGCGGCTATGATAGCTACACAGGGCTTGCTGATAGCGTGCAACACGCGTAGCGGCCCGGAGACGGTTCTCCTCGAGTAGCACAGCGTCATCATGCTGATGCTGATCTTGCACTACTTCATTGTAGGCAAGCACTCGAGGAGAACCGTAAATGAGTTCCGTGGGGATAACTGCTTCTGCCCCATAGACTAGGGAGAAGGGATTCTGCCTGGTAGCTCAATTTGGTGTCGTTCATAGAGACCAGAGAACTACCGGGAGCTCGTCAATCCATCGCACGCCGCACTTCTACAGCTTATCAAAGGTTATTTTCTTGAGACCTCGCAAAACTTCAACGTTCGCCCTCTCAGCTTGTCCATTGCTTCTGGGATGTGGAAGAGAAGCAAATGAGATCTTGCTTCCGAGGGCATGAACATATTGCATGAAGGCTCGACTCGTGAATTGGGTGCCGTTATCAGTGATGATCCGTGCCGGGACCCCGAAGCGACACACCAATCCTTTCAAGAACTTGATAGCTGACTAAGAAGTCACCTTCCTCACGACATATACTTCCGGCCACTTTGTAAACTTGTCGATGACAACGAACAAGAATTCAAAGCCCCCGGCAGCTCAGGGGAAATGGTCGAAGATATCGAGCCCCCAGACTAAAAACAACCATGAAAAGGGATTGTTTGAAGAGCTTGGGCAGGCAGATGGATGTTCTTGGAATGGAACTGGCAGGCATCACGTTTCGTGACGAGCTTGACCGCATCTTGGTGGGCTGTGGGCCAATATAATCCTTGCTGGAATGCTTTCCCAACAAATGCCCTTGATCCAATGTGGGAGCCGCACATGCCTTGGTGAATTTCTGCCAACAGTTCCCTTCCTCCTTCCCAGCAAATTCACTTCAATTTCGCACCGTTGGGCATCCTTATGTACAGGGTGTCATCAACAAACTGATACATACTGGCCCTCCGGGCTACTCTTTCAGTCTCATCTTGCTCTTTGGGAAGTTCTCCTGTTTGGAGGAAATGGACTATGTGCCTTGCCCAAGTTGGAGCCTGGGGCTCGGCAACAAGGACTAACGGCACCTCCGCATTCACGGGGGTGCGCTCTTCGATTACGGGGACTGGGGGTCTGGTAGGAGGATGCGCCTCGACAAGCAAATGGGAGTTGTTTTTGGCAGGGTCCCTGCCAGGTGCCCCGAAGAGCTCCATCGGCAGAGGCTTACTGGAGTCCATTTCCTCCTCTTTCTGGCCATTGTTGCTGGGGATACGAAGGGCTGAGTAAGGTGGAGAACAAAAGTTCCTGGTCCCACAAGAAGCTTCCGCGCAACACATTTTGATAGATGATCAGCAATGCTGTTTTCCACACAGGGTACGTGCTTTGTTTGCAATCCATCAAACCAATCTTCTCACTTCCTTGATGTATGCCTCCATCAATGGGCTTTGGTAATCCTTATTGACTTGCCTCACCACCAACTGTGAATCTCCTCAGATGATCAGCTTCTTGATTCCCAATTTGGTGGCAATTCTGAGCCCGGCAAGGAGCCCTGCATACTCTGATGTATTGTTGGTAGCCTCCTCCCGTGGAAAGTGCATCTGGACGACGTACTTCAAGTGCTCCCCAGTGGGGGCGACGAGAAGCACGCCAGCCCCAGCACCTTGTAGGGAGAAGGCACCATCAAAATACATGATCCATTATTGGGGTGATTCCTTGCCGGGGATATCTGTCTTTGGCTTTTCCTCATCAGGGGTTGGCGTCCATTCTGCAATTAAATCTACCAATGCCCTGAACTGAATTGTTGATGTGCTCTCAAACTTCAAACCAAAGTAGGATAACTCCAAAGCCCATTCTACTATCTTGCCGGTAGCCTCTGGGTTCTGCAGTATTATTTGCAACAAAAAGCATGTGACAACCGTTATCTCATGAGCTTGGACGTAGTGGCACAGTTTCCTTGAGGCCATGACTAGGCCAAAAATCAACTTTTGCACACCAGAGTACCTGGATCTAGCCCGCTGCAACAGGGAGCTGTCGAAGTACACTGGGCGCTGCACCACTTTCTTCCTTGCCATATCCTTGGGTTTGCCACTGCTACCATGCTCATCCTTATCTTGATCTAGAACTGACTCTGCAGGGTGGTGCCCACCCTAATCCCCGGAAAGAATAATAGTTGAGGTTGTTGCTTCCTCTACTTCCCGCTGCGCTACCAAGGCTGCACTAACCACTTGATTAGTTGACACTAGGTATAGAAGCAACGGCTCTTGTGGTTTGGGCGCAACCAAGGTAGGCACAGAGGACAAGTAGGTCTTCAACTCTTGCAGAGCTAAATCTGCTTCTTGGGTCCACTTTATGGGTCCTGCCTTCTTCAAGTTCTTAAAGAACGACAAGGCACGGTCGACAAACTTGGAGATGAACCTGCTTAGTGCGGAAACGCACATAGTTAAACGTCTGACATCCTTCACGGTCCTTGGTGCCTGGATCTACTCGATAGCTTTGATCTTGTCGGGGTTGGCTTCTATACCATGGTGAGATACAAAGAAACCAAGCAGCTTGCCGGAGGGAACACCAAACACACACTTCTCTAGATTTAGCTTCAAGTTGATCTTGCGCAAATTGGAAAACATCTCTTCTCTAAATCCTGTATGAGGGTTGACTTGACCTTAGTTTTGACCACAATGTCATCCATATATGCTTCAATATTCCTGCGCATATGTGGCTCAAAACCAATCTGGATAGCTCTTGCGAAGATAGACCCGACACTTTTCAGCCCAAAAGGCATACTCACAAAGCAGTAGGTACCACATGGGGTGATGAACGAGGTCTTCTCTTCATCTACTTTGGACATGAAGGTCCGATGATATCCAGAATATGCGTCCAAAAAAGAGAGCATATCACAACCTGAGGTGGAGTCCACTAACTGGTCGATGCGCGACAAGGGAAATTGATCCTTCGGGCAGGCCTTGTTCAGATAAGTGAAATCTATGCACAACCTCCACATTCCATTGGCCTTGCGCACAACCACATGATTTACAAACCAGGTGGGGTGTAGTACTCCTCTGACTAGACCAGCTGCTTCAAGTTTCTTGATATTCTCCGCAATGAACTACTGCCATTCCAGGGCTTGCTTCTGGACTTTATGCTTGATGGTTCAGTCATGTGGGTAGACAGCAAGGTGGTGCCCGATTACCTCCCTGGGAACATCGGGGATGTCAGATGGTTGCCAGGCAAACACATCGACATTCGCCCACAGGAAGGCAACAAGCACGCTTTCCTATTTGTTGTCGAGGGTAGCACTAATGGTAAAGGTACCATTAACACCATCCAGCCCTGCCGTGACCTTTTTCACAGTAGGTGGATCTCTTACTGTTGGAGCTCTCCGGCGAATCATCTATAGGAAGAACATATTTCGGAAAGGAGGGCTTTCCGGGTCCCTTATTGGAGCTCTGAACAATTTCCTTCTTTCTCTTGCTTTCCTTGGCGGGACAAGTTATCTCCATGGCCTCTACTGCAACTACATCCATGTACATCTTATCTACGCAAATGATTGCGTCCTTCTCATCTGATGGAATGGATAGGACTACCATGGCCCCTGGCATCTTCTAGATATTGTAAGCATAGTGGGATGCTGCCATGAACTTAGCCAGAGCTGGTCGTCCAATGATTTATTATACGACAGGGGGAGATCGACCACATCAAACACAACCTTCTCTGTCATGTAGTTCCATTCTCCCCCAAACTCCATCGGTAACATAATCTTCGCCTTGGGACGGCTCCTGCCGAGATTAACTCCTTGAAACTTGCCCCCTGTAACCTCAAGCTCTTCCTTTGATATCTGGAGTCTACTGATGACCTATGTGGAAATCCGATTCAATCTAGCCCCGCCGTCAACCAATATCTTTGTCACTTTGAGGTTGTGACTTGTTGACGAGACCAACAAAGGCAGGCACCCTACCGCAGTAGTGCAGCCATGGTGATCCTCCTCGACAAAGATGATGGGTGTGCCGGACCACTTGAGCGGATTTCGGAACTCCGCTACCGGCTCCATGGCATTGACTTCACGTGCCCACTACTTAAGTTGGCGGTGGGAGGAGTGCAGAGACGCACCCCCATCAATGCACAGAGCGTCAGTGGCTTTTTGGAATTCCTGCTTGCTGGTTTCCTCTTCATCCCCTCCATCACTTTCCTCATTGCAATCCTCCATCTCGCGGCCCTTGGCGGGTTTCCCTTTGTTCCTAAAACCCTTGACGGGACGGTTTGATTCACCGCTCTGACCGTTTCTGCTAGTGCCATTCTGACATTTTTCCTTATCTATTTTCTCATACTCAACCCTCTGTTTCTTGACGAGTAGCTCAACTTGACGGCATTCTTGGAGATCATGGCCCTTAGTTCGGTGGATTTTGCAGTAAGGGCCATCACTCTTCCCGGCCTTGTCGGCGGCTGCGGCCTCCCGGCAATCGTTGCACGGGGATGCCTCCTTTCCAGGCCCCTCAGCTTTTGCCTTCTTACTGGTACTAGGTGTGCTTGATCATTCAACTGTCATCATTGTATTATCCTTATGCTTCTTACTCCGTTTCTTAATCTTCTTCTTCTGACTGGTGGTCTTGTCGTCATCCTCCGAATCGATGTCGACACCACCCTCTTCCTCAGGGAGTTTCCACCCCTCCTCCACCCGAGCACACTTGTCCACTAAGGTGAAAAGCTCCTTCACAATCTTGGGCAACTAGACGTTCATCTTCAAACGTATCCAGCGATTACGCATGTTAGACTAGAAGGCTGCTATCACTTCTGCCGGGTGGATGTCTGGTATGTTTCTGTGGACTCGACTAAACCACTACATGTACTTCCACAGAGTCTCTCCTTCCTTCTGCGGGAGCAACTGTAAATCGCTGGGCCGCCTTGGTTCTTGGTGGCCACCCGTGAAGGCGCCAACAAACTCATGGCACATGTCAGCCCAAGACGAGATGGAGTTCTCTGGCAGATGCATCAGCCAAGATCTCACATTGGGCTTGAGTGCTAGCGGGAAGTAGTTAGCGAATACTTTTTCATCTCTTCCTCCGGTAGCTTGAACTGCGATGGTGTAGATGCTCAAGAACTCTGCCAGGTTCAGCTTCCCATCGTACTTCTCTGGAATCTCGGGCTTGAACATGCGAGTGGACGGCCAACGGACTTGCCGCAACTCACGGGTGAAGGCAGGGCACCCCGATTCAAAAGGCAAGTACCCGCCCCCGTCGAGCACTGGCTCGTCAACGTTTGAGACGCCGCACCCGTCGGGTTGGCAGAGGTCACCACGGCATTGCTCGATGGTGACGCACGTATGCTCCATCCGCGTGCCCTCAGGAGCTCATTGTTGGCCTTGATGCGCTCGTGGGTCCGACAAAGCCATCGAGACGTCTTCGGGATCCTGGATGCATGGCCCCCGTGTTGGTGGTCGTGGCAGAGAATGCACCATGGGTGTGGCGCCTTCGATGCGACCAGCAGCGTGGGCCATCACCGTTGCTTGGGGAGGCTGCAGCGGGTCAGCCATGATCTCTCTGCGTCGGCAAAACCAATCAGACTTTGGATCGTAGCTCACCACTCATCCATCGGGTCGGCTGCCGACGGAAATTTCAGCAGCAACTGGGCCCGCGCCATAGACTCCAAAGCAGTGCTTGGGAGTGATGATGACATGGAGCGCAGGGTCACCTGGCTCTTGGCGGTGCCAGTAGCTGTCATGCCATGCCCTCATCACTAAGCCAGCCGCTTGGACGGCGTGTTGATGAGGCAGTGGCGCTTGAGGGCCAGCGGTTCCGTTGGGCGCAGCTGCCGGGTCCACCCGCCTAGGGGGTGGAGCAAGCTCCAAGGTCGTGCCCGCAGCGGGGGCGGCTGGAGAGTCGTGATTCGCCCCAGAACGAGTGGCACCGCCGAGGCTTTGCCTGTCGGCCAGATGAGGATGCATAGAAGGAATGACCTCTCTGCCCGTACCTTGTGGAACATCGCTGCTAGGGTGTTGCTGGTGCTGCTCTTCTCTGATATTTCCTGCCCCCACTTTGGCCGCGGGAGAGGCGGTGATGATGCCGCCTGTGTCGACCACGTCTCCCGCCGCGCCTGTGTTTCCATGCACCCCCACTTGACCCGCGGCGTAAGGGGACGCGGGCATTGGGGCCTTTGAGGAGGACGGATTGGCCACAACACCAGACTTCTTCTTGGGCGCCATGGTTGATGGAGCCGAAGAAGGCGAAGCTGGCGATGGTTGATGGGCGCCATGGTTTACGCTCTCGGGTTCGTGCAAGCGTTGCCCCCCTACTTGGCACGCCAAATATGTTGCGGGATAACCATGACCACCTATGGGACAGAGGTCCCTTTTGGTTCGGCAAGGGGATGGGCACGTTGCACAAAGATTGGAGAAGCGCGTGGGATCACACGGGTAGTTTTACCCAGGTTCGGGCTGCCGCGAGGCATAATACCCTACTCCTTGTTTGGTGGATTGATTTTGGAATGGTGAAAAATTGATGCTTCGCTCTTGCCTGGCAGGGTTGCCTTGGGGTGAGAACGGTCACACGTATGAGTGCGTATGGGTTTGAATGGTGAATCCTTTCTACGGTTTCCACGGGCCTCCTTTTATATGTTAAGGGGTCATCACAACGGAAAATTAGCCTTTCCAAGCTGATTAGATAGCAAACAGTGCTATCATACCTAACTCTGCAGTTGGCAGAGTGCATTAAATCTACCACTAAGTGTCACATCACAGCTCGTCCGGCAAGCCTTGCCAGGCTGTTTTGCCAGTTACGTTCTTATTTGCTTGACACGTCTCTGGATGGGTGCCATCTGGTAGTTCTTGTGGTAGAAGATGGAAACCACGTAGCAAGAGGCGGCCACTAAGCCACCTTGGAGCTTGACACCGCACTGATCAGTGATGGGCGTCGCTGTGATGTGGTTTTTTACCTCTGCGAGCCCCGGCAAACCTGCCGGGGCGATCTTGGTGGCTTGCTGCCGGGGGAATCCGGCTCCTTGCCAGGCTCGCTTGCCCGGCAAGGATGATCCTTCTTCTGGTGGTGTCTCGCATCTTTAACTAGTCTTGGTTGTCTTGATCTCCTTGACCAGTTCTGTGATTTCTCAAGGAGCTGACCTCTTCGTGTATTGATCTGGTGCTTAGTGCTGCAAACTTGCCCTTGAGACTGTGCATAGTTTGGGGAAATGGACCCAAGGTCTATTGCACCTACACCGATGTGGGCATGCACAACCCACCTGGGCGCACCTGGGGGCCCAGGTGCGCCCAGGTGGGTTGTGCCCCCCTCGGGGCACCCCGCGGGTGCTTCTCTGGCCCAACAGGTGTCTTCTGGTCCAAAACAATTCCACAAAAAGTTTCGCTGCTGTTGGTGTTAAAACTGGCGCATCTCGGGTAGGGGGTCCCGAACTATGCGTCTGAGGATCAATGGTAACAGGAGACTGGGGACACGGGGTTCATGCCCTCTCGATCGAGGTAATACCCTACTTCCTGCTAGATTGATCTTGATGAATATGATTACAAGAGTTGATCTACCTCGAGATCGTAATGGCTAAACCCTAAAAGCCTAGCCTATGATTCTGTTGTTGTCTAGCCTCTATGGAATAAACTCTCCAGTTTATAAATGCACCGGAGGGCCCTAGGGTTTGTACATAACCAACTTGCAGAGGAAGGACAGATTACACCCGAACCTAAAACCACGCCCAGGACCAGGTGATTCCCGTCCCGGAAGAGGGTGAGAGGGTCGTGCTCCTCTCACACTTTGTTAGGGGGCTAGGATTCCCTCTTCACCCCTTTGTACGGGGTTTGCTGTTTTTCTATGGGCTAGATTTCCATGATCTAGCCCCGAATTCAATCCTCCACATCTCCGCTTTTATAGTGGTGTGTGAGGCTTTCCTGCGCGTTCCCCCACACTTCGGCCTATGGCTCAAGACCTTGAACGTGAAGCCGAAGGTGGTGGACGGGCAACACGGGGAGTGCGGGGCCCTATGATAAGCAAGCTCCCGAATGCAACCTGGGCAAAGGGGTCGTTCGTAGAGGCGAACAAGGTTTGGCAGCACGAGTGGTTCTATATCACTTAGCCCCGCGACGCCAACTGGGCGGCGGCTCCTGCTTTCAGATTTGGACCCCCGGAGAGGCTAACCTCCTGGACCGATAAGAGCCCGAACTTGGGGTCTCGTGCTGAGGTGACGTCACTCCAAGGCCGTCTGTCCGGCATGATCACCAAGGGCTACCAACTCACAATCGTGGTTCAGGTAATACTAGCCAGACTTGTCCTTCCTTGCCAACGCCAGGGTTCCTCTCTATGGGAGTTCGATCCGGCAGGAGACCGGCCCCTGAAGCATCTGTTCGGATCCACAAAGAAAGAGATCTGGAAACATCTCTTCAACAGCCAGAAGGAGTGGCCGAAGGAAACTGAGGACGCAGGCTACAACACTGCGTTTTCCGCACAAGAGGTAATCAAAAATTCCGCCAAACACATATCCCCTTCTTATTTTAACAATAATAGGAATTGGACTATTTGCATGATATACATGGCTGGACGAAGAAGGCAATCCAAATTAAGTGTCCGACGCCTTTGCCAGAGGATCCAAATATGCCACAACTGACGGCGATGCTGGTTCCGGCGCTGTACAAGGCGCCGGACAAGAAGTCCAAGAAGAAGAGCAAGGAGGCCGAGAGTGGCCCCCGCCCTGTGGACACAAAGTCCAAGGACATTAACATCCTCTCCTCCGAAGAGGAGGAGGATAATGAAGAAGAAGAGTCCCCTACCCAGGGCCGAGGGAAAAAAGGGCGGCCCCTGCTGACACAGGCAAGGCCGCACCTAGGAGTAAGCTAAATCTCCCCGCCAGTTCGGACTCATCGTCCGAACATAGTTTTGTAGTGAAGCCTAGGGAGAAGCCCCTAGCCGAAATGTAAGTTGTTCAGATATATTAGTTGTTGCACTTTATTTATTAAGCATACTAATGCCCTTTAAGTATTTTTCACGTGCTGACCTATAGCCCTCCCCGAGCACACCCCGGTGCCTCCTTATCGGAGGGGAACTCTCTGCCATCTGGAGAGACGGAGAGTGACCCGCCGGCCCGAGCTCCATCGCCCGTGGCCCGCGGGGACACTGATGTGTCCTCTCAGCGTCGTCTCCTGCTCAAGGAGATGGGGGCGGGACAAGTGATAGGGCAACCGAGGGTAACACGTCGGCTGCCGCTGACCATGGGGAAACAATCCACATGGAGACCGAAGACGGGAGGCCCAAACAATCCGGGGCTCCGCCAAATATTGATGCGGAGCCTAGCACGACTCCGGTGTCCGAAGAGCAGACCCCTAAGGCGGGGGAGGATACGACGACGCCTGGGGTCAACCCGGAGGCGCCGGACCCTCTGGAGGGAGCACTACAAAGTGCTTCCGTCGTGGAGGAGCACTACACCGTAATGGGTGCGATGATGAGGAAGATTCAGTCCGTCAAAGGCGGACCGAATGAAGCCTTCAACAGCCTACTAACAGGCTTTGAGGTAAGAAATGTAATGTTCTTTATGGAACTTTATTTGTTTTATATGCATATATATGGCCAGTAGCCCCTGATGCTTTGTGTGATTCTGAACATAACGGACGAAGTATCCATAATAGAGCATGTTGTAGAGCTGAACTATGTGCTTTTGTATTTGAACATGCTTCACTAGTTGCGGCAACTGTACGAGATGCAGAAGTTGCCGAACTAAATCGGAAGCTTTTGGCCGCTAACACGGACCTCGACCGCATCAACCAACGTTTAGATGAGACACGAGGTATGCGGATTTGAAAAGATCTAGATGTAAATAAGACTAATAATATTAATTGAGTATGAGTATAAATTCTTTAAGATATTCTATGTTAAATAGTTGGCACCACTGAGGTCGAGGCCCTCAAGGGCGAACTCGCGAAGGCCAAGAAGGAGGCCGAGGGGAGCAAGGCAATCGCTGATAAAGCGGTTGTCGATCTAGAGTCCGAAAATGCCGCGTGCCAAAAGCATGAGGCTCGGGTGTCCAAAGTCGAAGTTGAGCTCAACGATGCTATTCGCAAATGCGAGGCATTGGATGAAAAGACTTTAGAACAAGCATCCGAGCTTACTGCGGCAGTCAAGGCTGCCCGGGAGGCACGAAGTGAGTCACGCAGCGTCTACGAGGAAATCAAGCAGGGACGGAAGATAACATCTTGTAAGACTTTTCTCTTACAGAGCATCTTCGGAGGGCAGAAGTACCTTGGGATGACCGGGTTATGGAGTCTTCCAGGCGTGTTTGCAGATCTCCCAAGGAGCAGTGCTGACACCACCCAATACTTCCGAGCCCAGGAGGGGAACAACAAAGAGAATCTGTTCTGGTCGCAGTTCTATGTGACAAAACATCCGATGCCCCTCAACGACCAAATGAAGCAGCTGGTCGAGTTGCACAATATTGCGGGTTCGGCCACCAAGGACTTGATAGTCCGGCCGTGGCCCGCCGAGCCAATCCAAGGTAGCTATTTCGGATTGGTGAAGCAACTCATTGAAGCGAGTCCGCGGGTTGACGCGTTGAAGCGTTCGGCCTGCATAGACGGTGCTCGTATGGCCTTCACCGGTGTGAAAGTACACTGGGCGAAGATAAGGGCGTAGGACATAACCGTTGCTAGCCCACCCGAAGGCAAGGAGCACAACAAGACGGAGAGATACTTCGAGGACGTCATAGAAGGCGCCCGCCTTGTAGAAGGCCAGTGCTCAAAAGATATTATCTTTGAATAATTGTATCCGGTTGTAAAGACTTAAGCATATGAATCGATGTATATATAACTTTTGCGCTATTATAATGTGAGCGACTTTCACCTCCTATGCGGCCGTTTATCTACATTTGAAAGTTTCTACTCGTCGGCTTTAGACCCCATGTAAATACTAATGGGGTGTTCGGTCATATGCATAAACACTCTTTATCCAACATCTTGGTCCATGTAGGAGGTGTATGCGGAACGAACCAGACAATGAGACTATACGACGTTATTGCTTTCACTTAGCCATAGGAGTTTGACAAGTGGGGCTAGGTACTAGCCCCAGGTGCGTATATGGTATTTCCGAATTAAGGTATCCATTTCTACGCGGCTGGGCAAAAAATCAACCCATCGTATAACACGGGGTAGATCTCCATCGATCATAGTATAACACTAAGTCACCAGATCGCAGACCAGATTCTCGCATATCATGACATTCAATTTTTGGCTTTCTCTACTGAGGTACTTGACCGGATGAGCCAGAAGTACAATCACAGTAGTTCTCCCTTTACATCCTAGCCGAAGAATCGAGAACGTAGGGGTAAGCATAGGATCCGGGCAACCCAACTATTGAACCAAGACATGATTCGAAACTGATGCATATAAAGCAAATATCCAGGACGCCGAACATTCCCTATAGGTGTTTGGACTTTTTGACATATACCGGGCTGAATACAGCCCCTGGTAGTGGACCCTATTGTCAAGGCACATGTGGCGATCTAACATGGGGAGAGAACACAGGTGGTGAGAGAATAAAACTCCAAACACAATATAAACTGAACTGTTTCTAAAATATCCCGTTATAGTACAGCGAGCCGTATGTTTACAGATAATGCCAATAACTTCCTTGGAAATTTTACATGCCAAGAAAGTATAAAACAAAAGAGATAAAAAGGTTTACATAGGGTCTTAATCTAAGAAAAAGAAACCTTAACACGGGTCCCTGCTGCACGTCTGCGCCGTTTTCTCCTTTGTGATGTGTCCTTGAAGCGGGGAGTGTGATGGCCATCTGTAAAATAAGAAAAAGAAAGAGAAAAAACCTGGAAAAAAGAAATCCAATGTGGCCATAAATAAAGCTGGTTCGTTCAATGAAGCTCAAAAATATAATTTTAGAGTCCGAATAGGGTCGACCAGAACTATGGACTATTTGTATGCAGTGTGCCCCCAGCGTCGCCCAAGGAATTTGAAGGGCATAATTATGTACATGAGGTACGTATGCTACCACCTTATGGGGCAGTTGATGGGGGCGTAGCTGCTAATCGAGCTCAGGTTCATCTGAGCTGCCGCACTCAGGCGTGTGCTGGATACGTTAAGCTGTGTCCGCGGTCTTGACGACCGATGAGATGTTCGACTTGAATAAGCCGTTTTGGACTTTGGCTGCTAGGGACGCAGTGTCCTCCTCCGTACCGAGAAAGCGCTCCATATTTCCATTGATCGTGGTTACGCCGCGTGGTCCAGGCATTTTGAGCTTTAGATATGCATAATGCGGGACTGCATTAAAGCGGGTGAAGGCCGTTCTTCCGAGTAGTGCTTGATAACCACTTCAGAACGGAGCTATGTCAAACATTAGCTCTTCGCTTCGAAAGTTATCGGCAGAGCCGAATACGGCCTCCAATGCTAAAGAGCATGTGCAGCGGGCTTCTACGCCTGGTATCACTCCTTTAAAGGTCGTGCTGCTTGGCTTGATTCTTGACGGGTCTATCCCCATCTTGCAGACAGTGTCCTGATATATCAGATTCAGACTGCTACCACCGTCCATAAGTACTCGAGTGAGATGGTATCCATCGATTATCGGATCGAGCACTAGGGCAGCCGAACCCCCGTGATGGATACTAGTCGGATGATCCCTACGATCAAAGCTGATCAGACAGGCTGACCATATGTTGAATTTCGGGGCAACAGGCTCAACGGCATAGACATCTCGGAGTGCAAACTTGTGCTCCCTCTTTGGGATATGAGTGGCATAGATCATGTTCACTGTTTTGATCTCCGGTGGAAATTTCTTCTGTCCCCCTGTGTTTGGCTGGCGAGGTTCATCCTCATCTTCGCTCTGAGGTCCCTTTCCATTGTGTTCGGCATTGAGCTTGCCGGCCTGCTTGAAGACCCAAAAATTACGGTTGGTATAGTTCGCAGGCTTATCTGGGGTGCCATGGATCTCACAGGGCCTATCTAATATATTGTCTAGGCCAGATGGCCCATATTTTTGCCTTTAAATGGCTTCTTCTGTTGACCGGGTCTGGAGCCACTAAATCCGGCGTTTACTGCTGTGTCATCTGGGCTTCTAGCATTGTTTTGACGTTTGTTTTTGTAACGTCGCGGATTTCCATTGCCATCCCTGATTTTGGATGTACCAGGGTCGCTGGTGCTGCTACGAGCTAATCAACTGTCCTTGCGCGCGCAAAAATGGGTCATGAGTGTAGTTAGGGCAGCCATTGTCCTTGGCTTTTCCTGGTCGAGGTGTCTAGCTAGCCATTCGTCCCGGACACTATGCTTGAAGGCCGCTAAGGCTTCGGTGTCCGGACAGTCGACGATTTGGTTCTTCTTAGTGAGAAACCGATTCCAAAGCTTACGGGCTGACTCCCCGGGTTGCTGAATTATGTGACTTAGATCGTCCGCATCCGGGGGCTGGACATAAGTCCCTTGAAAATTGGCCCGAAAAGCATCCTCAAGCTCTTCCCAACTTCCAATGCAGTTTTCTGGGAGGCTGTTCAGCCAGGGCCGAGCTGGTCCTTTCAGCTTGAGGGGTAAGTATTTGATGGCGTGGAGATCATCTCCACGGGCCATGTGGATGTGAAGAATAAAGTCTTCTATCCAGAGAGCAGGATCCGTCGTTCCGTCATACGCCTCGATATTTATGGGTTTAAACCCCTCTGGAAATTCATGATCCAGCACCTCATCGGTGAAGCACAGAGGGTGGGCAGCACCCCTGTATTTTGCTATGTCTTGGCGTATGTCCGACAGTTCTGATGTTCGGTATTGACCCCGGACTAGTATATGACCGGCATATTTGGCTTGATAGCCGCCGTCCCGTGCGGGAGCACGGTCCCTTGATCCGTAGATGGATCTGGTCTTGCCAACCTTTTTGTTCAGGTCCTCACGTAGATCATATTTCCAGGCCTGTGCCGCATGCTCCTTTCCTTTACGGGGAGGGGGTGCGGGCTTGTGTACGCCGTTGCTAGCCACTCTATCCCATCCATGAGGTGGTCGACCCGGCTTGTCGACGGTGTTGTTCTTCGGCGGTATAGGCGCAGTAGCCTCATCGTCGAATTCGGGAAACAGTTTACGCTTAGGATAGCCCTTTGTCTGGTGATTACAGCCATATTTTTGTTCAGCGTCTAGCACTTCGTTCCATCTATCATTGAGCGTATCCTATGAGGCTCGAAGCCGCCACTGCTGATTTTTCAGGCTCCTTGCGCTGGCAATAAGTCTCCGATGGAAGCGCTTTTGTTCTAAGGGTTCTTCTGGGACGAAGTATTGTTGTCGCCCAGGTTAACATCCTCTTCGGAGATAGGTTCATAATTGCTGTCTTCGTCATTGCTTTGATCGGACAGCGGTCTAGGACTGTGTTCGCTGTCCTCTTGCTCGTCCTGCTCCATCGCTAGCTCTGCGGGGTCTTCGGCTTGCTCCAGAGTATCACCGTCGTTAGTGACAATGTTGCTATCTTTCCCTTTACGGGTTTTAGTTCGGCGCTTTGGACGCCAATGCTTGGGAGGTTCATCGATAGTCTTATCCTTTGTGGGATCGTTTTCGCCGTCGCCCTCGTCGCCCTCCTTCTCCTTAGGTGTATCCACCATATACACATTGTATGAGGACGTAGCCATCCATCGCCTAGTTACGGGCGGGTTTCGGTCTAGATATGCTTCGACTTCGAGGTCCATCCCTTCAAGGTCTTCGGAAGCGTAGTCCAGTAGATCAGTTAGATCTTCGACCGTGGCTACCAAGTGGGTGGTGGGTGGGAAGCGAAATTCTCCATCATCAGCCTCTAGTTCGAACCGGATATAATTTGGCTGTGTGTCCCTAGCTAAAGAGAGGGATTTTAATGATTTTAATACATCGCCTAAAGGTGAGTGCCGGAAGATATCTACGGAGCTGAATTCGACAATAGATGCCTGATCAAGCTCAAAGGACGCATATGCACATGGTTTGGAACCTGTATCCGGAGACGAGTCTGATGTACCGGTAACACAGATCCTGCTCAAGGTTGGGTCTGTGTGCGGCTTCAGCACCGCTGAGTCTGCGGCCTCCGTGGCGGAGTTGAGCTTCCCGTCCTCGGGTGGTGTGACATGCTCTGGATCTAGGGCCAGGGTGGTTACAGGTGCTATCCCCTGAAGGTGTTCCGATGACAGATTTAGGTCATGTTCATCGTCGTGGCTGGGAGCGGCCACCGTGGGCTCGAATCCGTCAAAGAACAAGTCTCCGCGGATATCAGCAACGTAGTTCAAGCTTCCAAACCTAACCTGATGGCCAGGGGCGTAACTTTCAACCTGCTCAAGGTGGCCTTCCGTGTTAGCACGGAGCGTGAAGCTGCCAAACACAAACAGCTGGCCGGGATGAAAATCCCCCTCAGCAGTGGCGCAGTCATTGCTGACGAAGCGATCCATCAGTCCTTTGGTCGACGACATAGTGGAACTCTCAATGAAAGCACCAATGTCGGTGTCAAAACTGTCGGATCGCGGGTAGGGGGTCCCGAACTATGCGTCCGAGGATCGATGGTAACAGGAGACTGTGGACACGATGTTTACCCTGGTTCAGGCCCTCTCGATCGAGGTAATACCCCTGCTAGATTGATCTTGATGAATATGATTACAAGAGTTGATCTACCTCTAGATCATAATGCCTAAACCCTAAAAGCCTAGCCTATGATTTTGTTGTTGTCTTGCCTCTACGGACTAAACCCTCCAGTTTATATATGCACCGGTGGGCCCTAGGGTTTGTACATAACCAACTTGCAGAGGAAGGAAAGATTGCACCCGAATCTAAAACCTGCCATTATACGCATACATGAGTCCTATCCGCATACGAGAGGTGATTTTTCAGCAATGATCTTCACGGCCCACCAGTCCGGCCCACCACGAGCTATCCGGCCACATGAGGACCCCTCAATCCAGGACTCCCTCAGCTGCATTTGGACTCCGTTTGGTATTGATTTCCTGCGATGTAAAAACAATAAAAAATGATATAAAAGGATTGTAGAACATCCAAGAATGATAATATAACAACATGGAACAATAAAAAAATTATAGATATGTTGGAGACGTATCAGCATCCCCAAGCTTAATTCCTGCTCGTCCTCGAGTAGGTAAGGATAAAAACAGAATTTTTGATGTGGAATGTTGCCTATCATGTTCATCAAAAATTCTTTCCATTATAACATGGACAATTGGACTTTTATGTGGTTCGAAGCAATAGTCTAATTTTGACATGTGGACTTCTATATTCAATCATATCAACAAACAACCACGTCCTTCAAAATATCAATACTAAAGCAAGTTATCCCTAGCCCATCAAGCTTAATCATTGATCCATTCATGCCACACATCCAAATGTTAATTTCATCCAATGCTCAAGTATGATAATGGTGTTCCGTAGTTGGTGCTTTGTAAGAGAAGATGGAGACTCAAATAAAAATAAAAATTACAAAAAGTAAAAGATAGGCCCTTCGCAAAGGGAAGTAGGGATTGGTAGAGGTGCCAGAGCTCAAAGCTTAAATTGAGAGGAAAATTATTTTGGGAGGTATACTTTTCCCACTAACGAGAACGACTTAGAGTTCCCAACACTTTCCATCCTAGATATATCATAGGCGGTTCCCAAACATAAAATAAAGTTTATTCCTTTTTCCACCAAACTTTCACAAGCCATGGCTAACCGTATCCACGGGTGCCCTCCATACCAACACTTTCCAAGGAATTTATTATTTGACAACATAAAGTAAATTTCCTTTTTCATTTCGGTACTCGGAATCCCTATTACCGCCATACTCTCGTGCAATGACAAGTGAATAAACACTCATCTTGAGAATAACACATCTAGCATGAAAAATATTAGCCACCCCTCGTCGCTTCGTGAGCGGTACGGGCACAAAAAAGAGAAATTTATTTTGAAAAATTAGAGTTGGCACATACAAATTTTCTTAGAACGGCTTAGAAATACCGCATATAGGTAGGTATGGTGGACTCATTTGGCATCACTTGGGTTTTAGGATTTGGATGCACAAGTAGTATTTCTACTTAGTACAAAGTGGAGGCTAGCAAGAGATTGAGAAGCGACCAACCAAGGAACGAAAACCATCATAAGGGAACATTAAACATAACCAACACCGAATAATGCAACACAAGTAGGATATAATTTCATTGAATGACTATTGACTTTCGTGCTTGCATAGGGAATCACGGACCTTAACATCAACATTCTTACTAAGACATAATTACTCATTAACATGGCTCACATATCACTATCATCATATTTCAAAACTTTTACAAGGAATCAAGTTTATTTTGTTCAGTGATCTTCATGAAAGTTTTTATTATATCCTCCTTGGATATCTATCATTATGGAACTAATTTCATGTGTTGCCTTTGATAGGCTCAACAAATATAAGTGAAGATCATGAGCATCATAATTCTTTCTCTCAAATTAATATAAGTGAAGCAAGAGAGAATTTCTTAAAAAAAATACCAACTCTAATAAATCTAAGTGAAGCAAGAGAGCATTTCTTGAAAAATGACAAAGCAGGCCGTGCTCAAAAAGATATAAGTGAAGCACTAGAGCAATTCCATGGCTCATAAAGATTTAAGTGAAGCATAGAGAGAAATTCCATAGCTCATAAAGATTTAAGTGAAGCATAGAGCAATTCTAACAAGTCATGGAATAATTTTGGCTCTCTCAAATATGTGTGTATAGCAAGGATACTTATTAAAAATAAACAATGAAAGACTCAAATCATACAAGACGCTCCAAGCAAAACTCATAATATGTGATGAATAAAAACATAACTTTGAGTAAGATGGTCGTTAGAAGAAAGAGGGGATGCCACTCGGGCATCCCTAAGCTTAGCTGATTGCTTCTCTTTGTATAATAGCTTGGGATTCCATTGGCATCCCCAAGTTTAGGCTGTTCTTACTCCTTATTTCTTCATCCATTGCGATCTCACCCAAAACTTCAAAACTTCAATCACACAAAACTCAACAAAACCTTCGTGTGATCCGTTAGTATAACAAAACCAATCATTACTCTAAGTACTATAGTAAACCAATTCTTTATTTGTAATTGTATTATATCTACTGTATTCTAACTTTTCTATTGCAAAAACTCATCAAAGGAAACCATAGAATCATCAAAACAAGCACACAGCACAATGAAAACATAATCTGTCAAAAACAGAACAGTCTGTAAAGATGCGAATTTTGACCATACTTCTGCAACTCTAAAAAATTCGGAAAAAATAGGATAACATGGAAAGTTGTTATATTGATAACGCCAAAAACAATCAAGAGTTTATCACGTTCCAGTAATGTCAGAAATTCTAACTCTGGACGCAAAAGTTTCTGAATTTTTCAATGCGATCACATCAACCATGAACCCAATCATCCCAAAGGCTTTGCTTGGCACAAACAATTATTCAAACCACAAAAACACATAAAAACAGGGATATTATTGGGTATTTTATTGAAAACAGCAAGAAAACCAAAAAGCAAAAAGATGCAAGTTGGGTTGCCTCCCAATGAGCGCTATCATTTTACGCCCTTAGCTAGACATAACACCAAGATCTCTAGTGTTGTCATCCTTGGTGGATGATCCGTATGTTGCCCTCATTATGGATTCATAAGACAATTTGATCTTAGTTATAGGGAAGTGTTCCATGACCTTTCTCAAGGGAAATTGAAATTTAATATTCCCTTATTTCATATCAATCACTGAACCAATAGTGCGTAAAAACGGTCTACCAAGTATAATGGGGCAAGACGGATTGCAATCAATATCAAGAACAATAAAGTCTATGGGTCTAAGTTCCTATTTGAAAGAAAAAGAAATTCTTTGATACTTCCCAAAGGCTTTTTAATAGTTGATTCCGCCAAATGCAAATTAAGAAAACAATCTTCAATATTGGTAAGATCAAGAACATCCCAAAGAGATTTTGGAATCGTGGAAACACTAGCACCCAAATCACATAAATCATTGCACTCATAATTTTTAATTTTTATTTAGATAGTCGGTTCCCATTCATCATGAAACATTCTAGGAATTGACACTTCTAATTCCAACTTTTCTTATAAAGCTTTCATCATAGCATCAACGATATGTTTAGTAAAAGCTTTATTTTGTTCGTAGGCATGAGGTGAATTTATCATGGATTGCAACAAAGAAATACAATCAATCAAAGAGCAATTATCAGGATGGAAGTCTTTTTAATCCAGGAGAGTGGGCACATCACTAGTTAAAGTTTTGACCTCTTCAAACCCACTTTTATCAATTTTCACAACACGATTTTCACCCTCTGAATTATCGGGACGCCTTCTAGGTAAAGTTGACTCTTCTTCAGTCTCTTTATCATCAAGTTGAACTTTAGTAAACAAGGAATCAATATAAGAAACATCAATCATTTTAAGATCTTCATCATTTTTATGAAAGCAATCACTAGAAAACACTTTTTCTAAAAAATCTCTTTTAGCTCTAAGCATAGCGGGTCTTTTCTTACTTTCACCCATAGAAACATAAAGAGCTATAATTAATTCCTCAACCTTAGGCACAAAAAATTTCATCTTGAAATTTTCCACATCATGAGAAATTCTATCAATACTTCTAGACATATCATCATTCTTACTCAATTTTTCATCTATAGAAGCATTGAAAACCTTTTGAGTATTGATAAATTATTTAATGTTGTTATCTAGATCAGAGGCATTCCTATTATTATTATAAGAATAATTACCATAGGAATTACCATAACTATAGTAGGAATTTCCCGGAAAAGGCCCGGGATTAAAATTACCTCTATAAGCATTGTTATTGAAATTATTTCGGGAGATAAAATTCACACCTACGGCATCACTATTTTGCTCAATCAAGGTAGACAAAGGAAACTCATTAAGATCAATAGGAGCATTCTTACTAGCAAACATTTTTATGAGAGCATCAAATTTTCACTCAAAGAATCAATTTCAACCGAATTAACCTTTTTGCTAGTAGGCGCCCTTTCGGTATGCCATTGCAAATAGTTCCCCATAATATTACCAAGCAATTTAGTGGCTTCACCCAAAGTAATTTCCATAAAAGTACCACCCACGGCGGAGTCCAAAAGATTTTGAGAAATTAAATTCAACCCCACATAAAAAATTGTATGATCATCCAAAGATTTAACCCATGAGTTGGGCAATTCCTTAGCATCAATTTCATCCTTTCCCAAGATTTTACAACATGCTTATGTTCAAGTTGCCTGAAGTTCATGATCTGGGTTCTAAGGAAATAATTTTTGCGGGCGGAAAGTACTTAGTAATAAAAGCATCTTCGCACTTATCCCAAGAATTGATACTATTTCGAGGCAGAGATAAAAACCAAATTTTAGCGCGGTCACGCAAAGAGAACAAAAATAATTTCAACTTCACAATATCATTGTCAACAACTTTTTTCTTTCGCACATCGCATAACTCCACGAAGGTGTTAAGATTGGACGTGGCATCCTCATTAGGAGTATCGGAAAATTGATCTTTCATGACAAGATTCAACAAAGCAGCATTAACATCACAAGATTTTGCACCAGTGGCGGGAGTAGCGATCAGAGTGATAATAAAATCATTGTTGTTGGTATTAGAAAAATCACACAACTTAGTGTTCTCTTGTGTCATCTTGAGAAATTGTAAACAAGGACACAAGTAGGTGATATATCCGACCGGAAAACGGCAAACGAAAAAGAGGGCGAATAAAACGACAATTTTTTTGAAGTGGAGGAGATGAAAATGAGAGCCAAATGGCAAATAATGTAAATTGCAAGGAGATGAGATTTGTCATTAGGAACCCAGTAGATGTTGATGATGTCTCCCCGGCAATGGCACCAGAAATACCTTTTGATGCTTGCTTGAACTACGTCGGTATTTGCACAAAGAGGAAGGGATGCTGGAGCACAACAAAGATAGGTATTTCCCTCGGTGTTGAGACCAAGGTTATCGAACCCGTAGGAGAACCATGCAACACTACGTGAATGGCACCTGCACACAAATAACAAATATTCTCAACCCGACGTATTAAAGGGGTTGTCAATCCCTCCCCGGCAACAGCGCCAGAAGTTCCTTTTGATGTTTGCTTGAACTACGTCGGTATTTCCCCAAAAAGGAAGGGATGATGCATCACAACAATGGTAGGTATTTCCCTTAGTGTTGAGACCAAGGTTATTGAACTAGTAGGAGAACCACGCAACACTACATGAACGGCACCTGCACAAAAATAACAAATACTCGCAACCCGACGTATTAAAGGGGTTGTCAATCCCTTTCGGGCAACGACGCCAAAAATTGGCAAATGGATGTGAGAAAGTTGTAATAATTTGATAGATCAAATACCAAATAAAATAAAGTGCAGAAAGGTATTTTTGTATCTTTGGTTTAATAGATATGAAAACAAAAGCCAATAAAATAGATCGTGAAGGCAAATATATTAAAGAAGAGACTCGGGGGTTGTAGGTTTCACTAATGGCTTCTCTCGAGAAAAATAGCAAACGGTGGGTAAACAAATTACTGTTGGGCAATTGGTAGAACTTCAAATAATCATGACAATATCTAGGCAATGATCATTATATAGGCATCACGTCCAAGATTAGTAGACCGACTCCTGCCTGCATCTACTACTATTAGTACACACATCGACCGCTATCCAGCATGCATTTAGCGTATTAAGTTCATCGAAAAACAAAGTAATGCAACAAGAACGATGACCAAGGTTGTCAGAATCGCGATTTTGAATCGGATCGGAGCCCTGATGGTAGGATCGCAAATCGTGAAATCTTCACTATCAGGATCGTAGAAACGTAGATTCTATGAACTAAAGTCGTAGAATCAGAGGGGTTAGTTTGGATCGTAAAGTCGTAGAATCGTACAACAGAATCGCGATTCTGACAACCTTGACGATGACATGATGTAGACAAGATCTATTTATGTAGAAATAGACCCCATCTTGTTATCCTTAATAGCAACCGTACATACGTGTTGGTTCCCCTTCTATCACTGGGATCGAGCACCGTAAGATTGAATCCATTCCAAAGCACTGTGATAGCCTGGCTTATTAGGGATGATACACTACTCATATAAATAAGGAATTCCTTCTTTTCCAGGAGCCCATGGATATAACTCTAAAGTTAAGCGTGCTCAACTTGGAGTTGTTTCAGAATTGGTGCCCGACCGGGAAGTTACTCCCGGGTGCGCACGAGTGAGGACAAAGTGCGCAGAAAAGACTAGTATTTATATGTGGGGCCAGTCTAGATCCCGCTAGGAGTAACGACCACCGACGGGCGTGTCCGGGGCGCTACAAGTTGGTATTAGAGCCGACCCTCGCGGTTACATGGATGTTTTCGGACAGGTGGGCAGTCATGTTGTGCATGACGTTTGTGAGCCGTCGTAGCACACGGCATGGCACATGTGCCGGACTGGAAGCATAGACGTATGTGCCAAGAGGGAATCTTCCTGTGGCCCGACGAGGACGTTTGTTCCTCCGAGTGGGGGTGTATGTGATAGCCTGGCTTATTAGGGATGATAGACTACTCATATCAATAAGGAATTCCTTCTTTTCCGGAAGCCCATTCAGACAGAACTCCAAAGTTAAGCATGCTCATCTTGGAGTAGTTTCAGGATGGGTGACCGACCGGGAAATTGGTCCCGGGTGCGCACGAGTGAGAACAAAGTGCACAGAAAAGACTAGTATTAATATGTGAGGCCAGTCTAGATCCCGCCAGGAGTAACGACCACCGGCGGGTGTGTCCCGGTGTTACAAGTTGGTATCAGAGCCGACCCTCATGGTTACACGGATGTTTGCGGACAGGTGCTCGGTCATGTTATTCACGATGTTTGTGACCCATCGTGGCACATGGCATGGCACATGTATCGGACTGGATGCACAGACATTTGTGCCAAGAGGGAATGTTCCTGGGGCCCGACAAGGACGTCGGTTCCTCTGAGTGGGTGTGTATGTGATAGCCTGGATTATTAGGGATGATAGACTACTCATATCAATAAGGAATTCCTTCTTTTCCGAGAGCCCATGTGGATAGAACTCCAAAGTTAAGCGTCCTCAGCTTGGAGTAGTTTCAGGATGGGTGACCGACCGGGAAGTTACTCCCGGGTGCGCACGAGTGAGGAAAAAATGCATAGAAAAGACTAGTATTGATATGTGGGGCCAGTCTAGATCTCTCCAGGAGTAACGACCACCGGCGGGTGTGTCTGGGGCGTTACATCAACCATTTGGAGGTTGTAATGACAATTATAAACATACCTGAGCATCGTGTATCTTTTTTTGCCCTTTCTTCTAGTGTGTCCATGGTAGCAAACTCGAAGCAATAATCTAGGAAAACTTCCAAAGATCCTTTTATTTCCTTTACCTTTATATTGTATGCAAAATATATTTTAACTGAATTGCTCACTGGCCTATATTTTGTGGATTCCATGACCTTGAAATTGCTGAATGCATAAATAGATTTCTAATTGATCTTTGATATAAAAGTGCCTAAGATTCTTCCAGATAGTAGCATGGATTGTTTCACCCTATCAAAATAACCAAATATGGTTAGTAACAGTTGTTTCATATGACAGAAAAAATCTAATTAAATATATTAGAAAACATACCTGCTCATCCATCGGTATCATATCTAGGATAATAAGATCATCCGTCATAGGATGCACTGAATCCCACATTCTCATTACTTTCACTTGAATGTTCCAGTTGTGTCCCCTTGTAATTAAGTTGCTCAACCTCTTGTATGCCATAGTGTTATGTATTCAAAACTAACAGGGAACAATTTATCAGTTGATATAGTTTTTATGAAGATTCTATCTTGAAAAAATAATCTTGCTAAATAACAATAACCAAATCTAATGATTCATGCTAGAAGTCGTCACTTCTTCCGACGTCTCGATTGGAACAGTTGGGCAAGGCTTCGTCAGGCGCTGAGTATGCTTTGGCGTGACTTTGTCGGACATCGATTTAAGCAGCTAGAGGTGGATTTATGCCATAGTTTTATGTCTTCGGAACTAACAGGGAACAATTTATCAATTGATATATTTTTTATGAATCTTGAAAAAATAAGCTTGCTAAATAACAATTACCAAATTTGATGATTCAGGCCAGAAGTGCGTTAGCGTCACTTCTTCCGACGTCTTGATTGGAATAGTTGGGCGAGGCTTCATCAGACGGAGAGCATGCTTTGGCGTGACTTTGTCGGACATCGATTTAAGAGGCTAGAGGTGGCTTTTCGTCTGGACGTAGAATTGTGTGTGGGCTGGTCAAGTCATCGTGGTTGCCGACTTCTAATTGTTTGGTGGGTACTTGTGCGGCCGACTCTGTACTTGTTTATATATGGGCTGAGGTATCTTGGGTTGAGGACACGTGTCCGTGCGGAAATCAGATAGCCTACACCGTGTTGAAATCAGATTTGTTTTGTTTGCAAGCGCTCGTTTTTGTGCTGGAACTTTCCTCACGTGAGGTCTGGTGCCTATCCGTATTAGTTAAGGTTCCTTATTTGTTTAGTTTTGACAACTAGTTTTGTATCCTTATCGCTGACCCATCAATGGAAAGTTTTTTATGTTTGTCCAGGCTAGTTAAGTGTCGATGGATGCGCATGCTTTTGGACCCTACATGCACTATTTCTACGTGGTGCGTTGTACATAATAGTATATTTTTACGTAGCATTTGCATCTTTCAATCTCAGCTGTCAATAGATAAAAATAATGGCCAAGATAATTAATCTACGTGGACGCACGTGGTGGCTTGTTTGCCTATTGTTTTAAGTAAATAATAGATAGGAGTTCATTGCTATCATGGTTTATGTTATATAGGTGCTAGCGTAAGTGCTATTCCTATTACTTTGTACCAAGAAATTATGAATGACATAGCACCCGCTGAAATAGAAGACATAGATGCTACTATTAAGCTTGCCAATAGAGACACCGTCACACCAGTTGGTATTGTTATAGACGTTGAAGTCTTGTGTGGGAAAACAAAATACCCTACTGATTTTCTAGTCCTTGGTTCCCCACAAGATCACTTTTGCCCATAATTTATGGTAGAACTTTCTTGAGCACCGTCAATGCTACTATAGACTGTACTAAACAAACTATCGGTGTTAGATTCGGTGATGAGTCTCATGAGTTTAATTTTTTCAAGTTTAGTAGAAAACATCATAAAAAGAAAACCTCATAATTGATCTTGCTTCTATTGCTGCACCCCCCACTGATCCTTTAGAGCAATATTTGCTAGACCATGAAAATGATTTGCATATGCATGAGAGAAATGAAATAGATAGAATCTGTTGTGAATAACAACCTCTACTTAAGCACAACTTACCTATTAAAACTCTACGAGGTCCTCCTCCACCTAAAGGTGATCCTGTGTTTGAATTAAAGCAACTACGTGACACTTTGAAATATGCTTATCTTGATGAGAAAAAGATATATCATGTTATTATTAGTGCTAACCTTTCAGAACATGAAGAAGAAAGATTATTCAAAGTTCCGAGGAAGCACCGAGCTGCTATTGGATATACTCTTGATGACCTTAAGGGCATTAGTCCCACTCTATGTCAGGAGAAGATTAATATGGAACCTGATGCTAAACCCATTGTTGATCACCAACGCCGGTTGAATCCGAAGATGAAAGAAGTGGTAAGGGAGAAAATATTAAAACTTATGGAAGCAGGTATAATCTATCCCATAGCTGATAGTAGATGGTAAGTCATGTTCATTGTGTTCCTAAGAAAGGAGGTATTACTGTTGTTCCTAATGATAAGAATGAACTTATTCCACAAAGAATTGTCACAGGCTATAGAATGGTAATTGATTTTAGAAAATTAAATAAATCAACTAGAAAAGATGATTACCATATGCCTTTTATTGATCAAATGCTATAAAGAATATCTAAGCACACACACTTTTGTTTCCTTGATGTATATTCTATTTTCTCACAAATACATGTTTCACAACCTATTCAAGAAAAGACCACTATCACTTGTCCTTTTGGAACTTACACTTATAGATGTATGCCTTTTGGTTTATGCAATGCACCTGCTACCGTTCAAAGATGTATGACCGGTATATTCTCTGATTTTCGTGAAAAGATTGCTAAGGTTTTCATGGATGACTTTTCTATTTATGGGAAGTCTTTTGATGATTGTTTAAGAAATCTTGATCGAGTTTTGCAGAGATGTGAGCAAACTAATCTTATGTTGATTCGGGAGAGTACGACTTTATGGTTAACGAAGGTATTGTTTTGGGCCATAAAATTCCTGAAAAAGGTATTGAGGTGGACAAAGGTAAGGTTGATGCAATTGAGAAAATTCCATGTCCTAAAGATATCAAAGGTATTCATAGTTTGCTTAGTCATGCTGGTTTCCATAGGTGATTTATCAAAGACTTCTCTAAAATTTCTAGGCCTCTTACAAATCTTTTGCAAAAGGATATTCCTTTTGTTTTTGATGATGATTGTGTAGAAGACTTTGAAACACTCAAGAAAGCCTTAATTTCTACACCTATTGTCCAACCACCTGATTAGAACTTGCCTTTTGAAATTATGTGTGATGCTAGTGATTATGCCGTAGGTGCTGTTCTAGGACAAAGAGTTGATAAGAAACTGAATGTTATTCACTATGCAAGTAAAACTCTAGACAGTGCACAAATAAGTTATGTTACTACTGAGAAAGAATTTCTAGCAGTTGTCTTTCCTTGTGATAAATTTAGATCCTATATTGTGGACTCAAAATTAATTGTTCACACTAATCATGCTACAATAAAATATCTTATGGAAAAGAAAGATGCTAAAACTAGACTCATTAGGTGGGCTCTCTTGCTACAAGAATTTGATTTGCATATCACTGATAGGAAAGGAACTCATAATCCCATAGCTGATAACTTGTCTATGTTGGAGAATGTTCTTGATGACCCACTACCTATTGATGATAGTTTTCCTGCTGAGCAATTAGCTGCAATAAATGTTTCTAGTAGCACATCTTGGTATGTCGATTATGCTAATTATATTGTTGCCAAATACATGCCACCTAGCTTCACATACCAACAAAAGAAAAAAATCTTATATGATTTAAGACATTACTTTTGGGATGACCCACATCTTTAGAAAGAAGGAGTAGATGGTATTATTAGACGTTGTCTACCTGAGCATGAATGGGAAGAAATCCTACGGAAATGTCACTACGAAGCTTATGGAGGACATCATGCGGGAGACTGAACTACTTACAAGGTATTACAATCTGGTTTTTGTTGGCCGACTCTCTTCAAGGATGCTCGTAAGTTTGTCTTACCTTGTGATGAATGCCAAAGAATAGGTAATATCGGTAAGCATCAAGAAATGCCTATGAATTATTCACTTGCTGTTGAACCATTTGATGTTTGGGGATTTGATTACATGGGTCCTTTTCCTTCCTCTAATGGGTATACTCATATTTTGGTTGCTGTTGGTTATGTTACTAAGTGGGTAGAAGCTATTCCAACTAGTAGTGCTGATCACAACACCTCTATTAAAATGCTGAAGGAAGTTATTTTCCCAAGGTTTGGATCCCTAGATACTTAATGACTGATGGTGGTTCACACTTTATTCATGGTGCTTTCCGTAAAATGCTTGCCAAGTATGATGTTAACCATATAATTGCATCACCCTATCATCCTCAGTCTAGTGGTCAAGTTGAACTTAGTAATCACTACAAGAAATATGTCAACTAGTGACCTTCTATCAGTGACCCTGGAAGAATTTGTCATAGATCTATGACCATTTCAGACCAATTGGTCAAAAGCTGTTCGGGGGGCTCCAAACCCTAAACTATAACGACCATTTTGGTCAGAAAGGTCGTAATTTCCTTACACGAAATGGTCATAAAGCAGATAGCACTGGTCCGCTGCCTTATTTCTAGCTGATCATGACCAATATAGATGGTCATAACCTTGTAAATTGTGGTGGGTTGCTACGACTAGGCGCCATCTCAACAGTTTTGCCTATGTGTCATGTCCATGTGACAGTTTTTGCCCTAGGTTGTGAAGCAACCTATATTTCTGTCATTCCCAAAATTCCCCAAAAAATCTCATAAATTCTTTGGGTCATATCTTCATCAAATATGTAAAAAAACCTTCCTTGCCTAGTTCAAAAATAATTTAAAAATATTCATTTTCCTATTCTGTTCAAAAAAACACTTTGTGAAGGAAGTACCACTTTGGCATGTCAAAATGGCATCCATTTTCTACAGTGCTTTCCTATGCCCAAATAACTATCCTCCACCAAATGCCAGCTCAATCCATTCATTATTTTGAGCCCAGCTTTAACATTCGTATTTATGTCCAGTGTGGTACTTTGCAAAGCAAGTACCACCTAGACTCCTCCTTTTAGGCTGAAAATTTGTGAAGACGGTCTTCTTAGTAACTGATCATCCTCAACCAAAACTCACGCCCATTAGCCATGTGCATTTCCCGTACCGCTAATCAAACACTTGGCTGCTAATTCATGTTTGAGCATCGATCGGTCTCCTCGTGAGAATCTTATGTTGTAATTTTCTTCCTAGCACCTACCAGGGGAGTGCCCAACCCACTAGACATGCCTAGGCCTCCCAGAACACATGGCAATGCCACAATCACGCGGTGACCATGCGGCGATCATGCGAGTTTACGCGCTCTAGAGTTGGGGCCCTCGATCACCTCCCAAACCTCGACGTATCGCCACCAAACCATGTATTTATGATTAAATAGGTACTTATGTAACAAGAAATGATTTTTGGAAAAAATAAATAGCAAACTATGAGGCAGCTTCAGTTCAAATTTGACCCGCTTCTAGCTGAATCGGCGGAAATTTGTCTTTATCATGAGAGGTGGATCAAAACTTTTTACACCCAACCATTTTGTCAATTGTGCATTAAATATGTCCTAGTATTTTAGAAAATTGATTTGTTCCAATTTTGCAACAATTGTTTGGGAGGTCCTTCACAAAAAACCCTCCTTTTGGGCACTCGAAAAATGGAAAATAATTTTTTTGTCCAAAGGAAATGAAAACTTCCTTAGGCAATATTGTTTGCCATTCCAATATGCACCCTTGTGCACAATATGAGATCATTTGAACAAACTATGCCATGAATGTGGCCATAGGATTGATCATTTGGCTTGAAAGCCATGAATCTTCACGCATGATAGCTCATTTCTGAGAACACTTTTATAAAAGAATTGCCGTATTACATGTTTATTATTTTTCCTGGTAACTTGGTCATATAATGACACAATGCGAAGGTTTTCCATTTTTTTTGAAATTTTTATGCCCGTTTCAAAATGCGGTCAAAACGACGGGAATGACCGTTCCTAGCTAGTGGTTGAATCTTGGTATTTTTTTGGTGTTTCTCTGATTAAATAGATACTTATGTACCTAGAAATGATTTTTGTAAAAAATAAAGAGCAAACTACAAGGCAGCTACAGTTCAAAATTGACCCGCTTCCAGTTGAATCGGCGGAAATTTGTCTTTTTCACGAGAGGTGGATCAAAACTTTTTACACCCAAACATTTTGTCAATTGTGCATTAAATATGGCCTAGTATTTTAGAAAATTGATTTGGTCCAATTTTGCAACAATTATTTGGGAGGTCCTTCATAAAAAAACCTCCTTTTGGGCACTCGAAAAATGGAAAATGAATTTTTTGTCCAAAGAAAGTGAAAACTCCCTTAGGCAACATTGTTTGCCATTCCAAGATGCACCCTTGTGCACAATATGAGATCATTTGAACAAACTATGGCATGAATGTGGCCATAGGATTGATCATTTGGCTTGAAAGCCATGAATCTTCACGCATGATAGCTCATTTATGAGAACACTTTTTTAAAAGAATTGTCGTATTACAAGTTTATTATTTTTCCTGGCAACGTGGTCACATATAATGATACAATGCGAAGGTTTTCCAATTTTTTGATTTTCTTTGATTTTTTAATGCCCGTTTCAAAATGCGGTCAAAACGGCGGGCATGACGGTACCTAGATAGTGGTTGAATCTTGGAATTTTTTTCATGTTTCTATGATTAAATAGATACTTATGTACCTAGAAATGTTTTTTTGTAAAAAATAAAGAGCAAACTATGAGGCAGCTGCAGTTCAAATTTGACCCGCTTCCTGCTGAAACGGCGGAATTTTGCCTTTTCACCAGAGGTGTATAAAAACTTATGACAGCCAACCATTTTGTCAATTGTACATTACATATGGCCTAATATATTATAAAAATTATCCGGTCCCATTTTGCAACAACTATATGGTAGGTCATTTACAAAAAAAAACTCAATTTGGGTACTCGAAAAATAGAAAATGGATTTTTTTGACCAATTTAAATGGGCATAACGTCGTACTGTATTCTGATTGGTCCGTGGACGTCTCACAAGGATCATGCATCGAACACCGTCTGATGATCGTGCATCCAACGGCAGTCCTCAGCCCTTCCACACCATCCCCGAAACCCTAGTTGTGCCATGTGGTCATTTTGCACCGACCCCCCGCCTCCTTTCTTTCCCTCGCTCTGTTCTCCTCCTCTCCCCTTCCAGATCTGCCGAGCTCCCCACTCCAGCCCTCGCCGCCACTTCCCTCGCTCTCCTCGATCCAGATCGCCGCGCTCTACTCCTCCCTCCCTCCCCTCCGACAAGAACCCCACGCTCTGCTCCTCCCTCCCTCTCTCCCATCCGGCAAGATCCAGCGCGCGACGTCCCTCTCCTCGATCCAGATCGAGGCACCCGGCCACCCCATCCCAAACCCTACCCATAGCCGCCGTCGTGCTCCGTCACCGGTGACCTCGCCGCCGCCGCCCCTCTCCACTCTCCCTATCTCCATACCGCATGCGAGGAAGGGAGGGAGGGAGGCCCCAAATCTAAGCGAGCAACAGCTTCTGGATCCAGATCAAGAGGAAGGGGAAGCGGGTGCTCGTCGTCGGCTGCGGCAACTCGGGGATGGAGTTGTGCCTGGACCTGTGCGACCACGGTGCGCGGCCGTCCATGGTGGTGCGCGACGGCATGCACGTGCTCCCGCGCGAGATGCTCAGCGTCGCCACCTTCTCCGTCGGCTTGTGGCCTGTAGCGCGGAGGTCATCCTCAGCTGTAGCTGGCGCGAGGGGCATCCTGTCCCTCAGCTCGAGCAGAGGCACTCATCGCGGCTTGATCTGTAAGTGTTCGATCTGGATCTGTAGCTAGCTAGCTAGGGTTCCTGATGCTTGTTCCTTATTAGGGGTAGTCTGATCTGTTGCCGAGCACCCCATGCTCCCACAAAAGGATAGCAACACACAGCGGCATAGTTCAGGCATTTAATTTTTAGCGTGATGTACTCATAGGTCATAGCACTCCTTGCCCAGGAGGAAGATTGGGTTGCTAGAGCAGAGGAGTCTGCATTTTAATTTTTGTTGCAGACATCCACTTGCTCTGCAAATTTTTAGTTCAGACTTCAGACCACAGACATATATAGTAGGAGTAAAAGAAAAAGAAGAACTCCGCAAAATCTAGGGCCATGTAGGATTGTGGTAAAATAAAAAGAAGATCCTATGAATAGACCATCCTCTAACTGAATGAGGGGCTGTGGTAAAAGTTCTATGAAATTCAGACACATCAGAATCTAGGACCATATAGCGGTCTATTTCGTACTCCCAACACCAGCCGAGGATCCATTTCATCATTAGAAGCTGATGGAAACAGGTTCTTGATGGTCCAAACTAAAGCAAGTACAACAACCATCAAATTTCCAACATCTCCAGTAATCTTCAGAAACTGAACCACACAAACGGTTGAAAGAAACAGGAAATTCAGTAGATGAATTAGTAACAAACTCAGCCAACATGAAGTTTGAATCAACACAGATGCTAGTGTTCTGCAATCATATACAGGTCTTTGAACTCGAAGACTGGAATATATATGGGGTGTTTGTGACTGCTTGCATGACACTAGCATATGATAATTTGGTTTATGTGATGCAAATGATATTGTATCATGTTTGCTTATGCTCTTTGCGGAAACCAGTATGCTAGATCTGCTTAGAAGTCATTGCAATGTCTTCAGATGTTGGATGTCGAGTGTTCTTTGTTTGCGATGCATATATGGCTGCTTGTGCTGTTCAACATGATGCAAACAGGGCTACTTCTGCCGTTGTGCTGTTGTTGTTTGTGGTCTGCAACCTGTAGGGTTCAGACTGCTCCTTTGTGTTATTTTTTTGCCTTGAGATTCTTTCAAGTTTCAGAAGTGCACATTTTTGCATGGCTCAGATTTTGACGCCTCTGAATTAGTAGTGCTAATTATTCCCAGGTCACAAGAGTTCGTAGCTTCTGAATTTAATTGTATGCATGAAACACTTTATCGTATTGTTGTGCAATTCGTACTGAGCATGCATCGATAGTAGGAGTGCTCAGTGCATGCATCAACAACTATCTATATGTTTGGTTTGGATTAATTTGGTTTGATTGCTGTACTTGTAAATGTATGGGTTGGCCTGAGTTTGGTTTGGATGACAAACTATTGCCAGGTTGTCGTAATGTGCCTAATATTTTGATTTACTCAAGTTCATGCTACTTGTTAAGTGATTATCTTTATGTTCTTGCTACTAGTAGGATGGTCAATACATGCTTGTTCTGTAACTTTAGATCTTTCCCAAAACTCTTGGTCCTTCATATCTAAAGTTTACATGTACCATAGAAGCTCTACTTTATGCTAATACCTGCCTATGTAACATTTTGCATGGTATACTTCTAAATGGACAAGTACATGCGGCGTCCATCATCAACAATGATGTTGACTAGATGTTCAACTGCAGAGCCATCCATCACATCAACACAAAGCACTGTTCAAGAAATCTTCCGATTCAGCGATTTATCGTCCGATTTATCGCTACTCTTGGGGTGACCGATAAGATTATGCCTTATCTTCATCATTTATCGTTTGGGCCGATTTATCACTATGACAAGCGATTTATCGGGAATCTACCGATAAATCGGGCCTATTCGTAGCACTATATTTGCAAGAACTATGTTTATTTGTGTTTTGTGGGCCTTGTTACGCAGTATGTAATGTTTTTCTATTTTGTTTGTCATTATATCAGGATTCAAAGGCTAGGATTCAAGGTAACACTTCCGTCCAATATTGTTTGGGTGTTGAATATAGCATATATTAATGTTGGGAACCTGGGATTTGAAAAAAATGACCGATTTATAGTCGACCGATAAAATCGATTAACCGACCGATTTCCGATTAATCTCTAATCCCCAGCTAACCGAGACGATAACGATAAGCGATATCCTCAACATTGACACAAAGTAAGGTATGTTCTTTTCTTTTTGAACAGATAGGGGCCTAATGCTTGATGGCCTTATGCTTGATGCATGTATCATGTGACACACAGTAGTAAATCTGAATTAACTTTGACATAGTTGCTTATTGATTGAATATGAGTATTATTCCTTATACTCAAATGGAACTTTGATCTGCTGTAACTTTGAATGATTGTTTTTAAACCTTGTCAGGTGTGTGAAACATTCAATGCTTATTTGCTGCTAAGTTTCTCATATGTGCCAATTAATTTCCCAGTTTTGATGAATAGGCCTATTCCAAATAAGTAGAATGATCTTGTTAAAATAACAATAAGTAGAATGATAAAATACTGGCGTGTCTTTAGTTTTTATTTTTAAAATATACGTGTAATATTTCTTCTATCAGTGACATACTTTTTGTTCTCTTTTGAATCTCCAGATTTTTTGCAAAAGGAAGAAGCAGTACTTGAAGAAGCAGATTACAATGTTTTCTCGTCGTGAAGCACTAGATAGGCTTGTTCTATTTATTTTTCCTGTTCTAGAGTATTCCAGCACCTGAATGCTTAACTACAACATGCTGTAGATTGCTTGGATCTGTATAAAATACATATGTGATGGAAATTTGTAGAATGTGTGTTCTGAGATATTTCTGTAATATTCAGCTAATTCGTGGTAACTTGATTCATATTGTTATTCAAACTGGTTTGAAAATGTTCGTTAAATGGGTTGGAGTTGGACTTTAAAGAGGCCAATGATCAAATTATATTGGACAAATATTTTGGGAAAAAAAGTAAAACGAAAATAAATGAATGTGGAAAGGCCAAGGCCCAGGAAAGAAAAACCTGGAAAACAATGGGCTGGACTCATTTGAAAAAAAAAGATAAAAGGCTGCAATGTTGGGCTTGGCCCATGAAGTCGACCAAAAATTGACAGGAAAAAAATATATAGAAAGGCTGAATTGTTGGGCTTGGCCCATGTAAAACACCGATTGGACCGAGCTGAATCTTATCAACGACCTTTTCAATTGGTCGCAATTTTGCCACGTCAGATTGCCACATCGGATACGACGTGGCCCGGGCAGACAGCTAGAGACCAAAACAGAAGGTCATAGAATCAATGACCTTTTTTTGGTCATAAACATATTTGACCATTCCAGAAGAAAGGTCATTAATTTCAGTTTACGACGGCTAGCTTTTGACCATCTGTTTTTGGTCACAAAAAGGTCACAAATGGAAAATAATGACCATTCAGTGACCAATAGTCAAGGTCACAAGTCGACATATTTCTTGTAGTGAATAGAGAATTAAAATTAATATTACAAAAGACTGTCACTAGGTCTCGAAAGAATTGGTTCAAGAAATTGGATGATGCACTTTGGGCATACATAACAACTTATAAAAATCCTATCGGTATGTCTCCTTATAAAATGGTTTATGGAAAAGCTTGTCATTTGCATCTTGAGTTAGGACATAAAGCATATTGGGCAATTAAAGAACTCAACTATGATTTCAAACTTGCTGGTGAAAAGAGGTTATTTGATATTAGCTCACTAGAGGAATGGAGAACCCAGGCTTATGAAAATGCCAAACTATTCACAGAAAAAGTTAAAAGAGGGCATGATAAAAGAATCCAAAAGCGGGAATTCAAAGTGAGTGAATATGTTTTATTGTACAACTCTCATTTTAGTTTCTTTGCAGGAAAACTTCTCTCTAAATGGGAAGGACCTTACGTTATCGAGGAAGTCTATTGTTCTGGAGCCATCAAAATAAATAATGCCGAAGGTACAAACCCGAAGGTGGTTAATGGTCAAAGAATCAAACACAATATCTCAGGTACGCCTATTAATGTTGAAAGCAATATTATCCAAACCATGACACCGGAGGAACACATAAAAGAAATCTTCCGAAACACTCCAAAATCATGAAATAAAGGAGGTACGTGATATATTAAGTAAACGGACACCGAAAAATCCACAAAAATATTTTTTGGAATAATAGAAAAACTAGGAAGATAAGAAGTAACAAGGAAGGCACACCTGGTGGGCACAAGACACCAGGGGCGCGCCTAGCAGGTGGGTTGTGCCCACCTCGGGTACCTTCCGGACACCGTTTTCTCCTGTTTGCTTGTTTCCCAAGATAAAAAATCTTTATATACCCCTTAAACCTATTGACATCAATATCACAGAGAAATCCTCTCTTCTTTTTTCTTCCTGTTTTCTAGCAGATATGAAATTATGTAATCTCAAGACTCAAGAGAGGAGAGCCCTATTTCTCATCAATATCTGGACATTTATGTCTTTAGGAAGTCGTCCCCGTATGTCTGGCTCTCAGATGAGGAGGATGAAAACGAGCTAATAGCTCCTTGTTTCCTACATGAAAGCAAGGAAGCGATGTGCAAGAAGATACTGAAGCTCGAGCTGGAGAACGAGGATCTGAGGGAAGTGAATTTTAGCCTCAGACACAAGTTGGAAGAGCTTGCTACTACCTCATCACCACCATCAACACCTTCTTCACCACCAAAAGAAAATTGAGTATCGGGTATGGGCACTCCCCTTGGCTTGAGCCAAGCTTGGGACATGTGCCCTGGTATCGTATCACATCACTATCTTTGCCTTTATCTACCTTTGTTTGATCTTTAGTTATCTTTTTGCATTAGTTGAATAAAAGTTTAGTTCGATCTTTCTTTGAGAAGTTTGATTAGTGATCTATCTATCTATGTAATCGTGTGTGAGATATATAATAAAGTTAGTTCGAGATTTGCTTTCCTTACTCCTTTGTTTCAATAAAAAGAAAGTAAATAAATGAAAAAGATCATATGCTAATATTATATGCCACAATTGTTGACGTTGGACAAGGAAGACAACATAATGATTTATGTTTGTTCATATCCACATAGAAGTTATATTGCCATAGATCCTTTAATATGTGGTGCTTGCCCAATATATTTTGTAGCTAAAAATTCTGCACTAAGTAGAGATACTACTTGTGCATGCAAAAACCTTTAAACCCAAATCTTTTCAAGAGTCCACCATACCTACCTATGGATTGAGTAAGATCCTTCAAGTAAGTTGTCATCGGCGCAAAAAGGCAATAAAAATTGCTTCTAAATGTGTAAGATCATTTAGTATAAGAGAAAATTGAGTGTTGTACGAACTTGTGATGGCAAAGAATAAAAGCGGTAGACTGCATAATAAAGGTTGCTATCATAAGGGGCAATATAATGGGACGTTCTTTTGCACTAAGAGATTGAACATACAAACAAAAAAAAGTACATGGCAACCTCTGCCTCGCTCTGCGAATAGCCTATCTTTTACTTTTATGCAAGAGTCAAAGTACCTCTCTATTCCTTTTTATTTTATCTTTTGGCAAGCATCATTCGGTGAGGAAGGATCTAGGCAGATATATCCAGCTGGATATGGGTGAGCATGAGTTATTATTGTTGACATCACCCTTGAGGTGAGTACGTTGGGTGGCGAAACTATAAGCCCCTATCTTTCTATGTGTCCGGTTGAAACATTTCGCTCATGTGTATGCGGTGAGTGTTAGCAATCATAGAAGATTATATGATGGTTTAGTATGTGGACTTGCCCATGGGATCTGATACGTAACCCTCTTCCTAAAAATATGATGAATTTTAGTTGCAAAGTTGATGAGAACATAGTTTGTTGATTTTGAATAGAGTTTATGCTTTATACTTAATTAGTGTGATGAATTGTTACTTACTCATGAGAAGTTATATGATAGAGCTATGTTATATTATGTTTTAATAAAGTATGTTGTTGTTACAATAATATACATGATGCTTCTATGTCCGTATTTTGTTTTGTCGACACCTCTCTCTCTCTCTCTCTCTCTCTCTCTCTCTCTAAGCATGTGGACAAGTTTTTCGATTTCGGTTTTCGCTTGAGGACAAGCAAGGTCTAAGCTTGGGGGGGTTGATACGTCCATTTTGCATCATGTTATACTAATGGTATTTATAATGTATTTATGCATAATAATGCCTTTTAGAGTAATTCTAATGCCTTTTCTCTCATAATATGCAAGGTTCATATTGTCGGTGTCAAAACCGGCAGATCTCGGGTAGGGGGTCCCAAGGTGTGTATCTGGGCATCAATGGTAACAAGGGACAACAAGGACACGATGTTTAACCAGGTTCGGGCCCTCTTAACAGAGGTAAAACCCTACTTCATGCTTGATTATCTTTGATGAGTATAGGGGTTACATGAGTTGATCTACCTCGAGATCATAATGGCCAAACCCTAGCCATCTAGCCTATGATTATTCTGATAGCCTCTGCGGACTAAACCCTCCTGGTTTATATACACACCAGAGGGGCCTAGGGTTGAACAGAGTTGGCTTGCAGAGGAAGGAAACATTACACCCGGACACAAAACTTGCCATTCTACACACATAGGAGTCCTACTCGGACACGGGGGATAATCTTGTCCTTTACCTTCAGGGCCCATCAGTCCGGCCCATATCGAAAAGTCCGGACACCTGAGGACCCCCTAGTACAGGACTCCCTGAGTAGCCCTTGAACCAGTCTTCGATGGCGATGTGTTCGGCACGCAAACTCTCTTCAGCATTGCAAAGAGGGCTCCTTCTTCTGAACATTTTAAGTTAGCTTCCTGCATAAAGGAACTATGTCCAGCTCTGCATGATTAATACAACCCTTAGCCACGAAGGCAAGATGTCCAAATGGGAATAGTGTGTTTATTGACAACTTTTTTCGGCGAAACGTCACACTTGACCCTTTAACATTCCAAACCGTTTTTACACCTCCCGTTTCATGTTTTGAGGCATAACCTCCATTGGCACGTCTTGTCAAAACAGAGATCGTGCCCACCCATTACGGGATCCTCATCAATATTGTTTTGGGTAACCCAACCATACCTTACGCATGATCTCGTTGGGAACAACGAGTTTTATGGCTTGAGTGGGGGACATTTGGTATTTTTACCGTCTATAAAAGGATAAAGACCCCTCCTTTTTCCTCACGCCTTCCTCTAGCCTCTGTCTCCCAATCTTCTAGCTCCAATGCCCGTAGCTCCGATCTCCTCGACCACCGCCTCCTTCCCCAGCAATGGCTAGGTCCAGCTCCAAGGGCAAGTGGGAGGCCTCCATCGTCACCAAGAAGGACGTGAAGGATCTCCAGAGCGCGGGCTATCTGTCCGCAGACATAGCGCATAGTATCCCAAAAAAAATCCGGTGATTCCTACTCCAGAGCCCAATGAGAGGGTCGTGTTCATCCCCCATTTCCTTCGGGGGCTAGGATTTCCCCTCCACCCCTTCGTCCGGGGTCTCTTGTTCTTCTACGAGCTAGATTTCCATGATCCAGCCCCAAATTTCTTCCTACACATATCAGTTTTTATAGTCGTGTGTGAGGCTTTCCTCCGCATCCCCCCGACTCTTCGGCCTGTGGCTCAAGGTCTTCAATCTGAAGCCGAAGGTTATCGACGGACAGCACACGAATTGCGGCGGAGCTATGGTAAGCAAGCTCCCCAATGCCACCTGGCCCAAAGGGGCCTTCGTGGAAATAGTCAAGGTATGGCAGCAGAAGTGATTTTATGTCACAGAACCCCACAAAGCCACCTGGGCTACCATGCCCGATTTCAGATCCGGACCCCCAGTGAAATTCACCTCATGGACCGCCAAGAGCCTCGATTGGGGGTCCAAATCGGAGGAGAAGATGCTCCAGAATCGCATCTCCGATATGTTGGCTGGGAACACTAGTCTCACTAACGCGATTCAAGTGATGCTCTCCCGCCGCACTCTTCCCTGCCAGCTCTGGGCCTCCCCCTTGTGGGAGTTCAATCCGGAGGAGCCACAGACCCTGAAGTGCTTCTTCAGCACCACGCACGAAGATATATGGAAGCGGCTCTTCAAGGCTCAGAAAAAGTGGCCAAAGAAGAACAAGGACATCGGATTCGACAGTGAGAACCCGACCACGGCGGTAAGCATGATTTTGCCAAATACCTATTTGGTTAATATTTTAGATATAATAGAAATGGTATTGCAAAGGCAGAGCAGATCAATTGTCTGGCGCCACTGCCCCGAGGGCCCGACCACACCCTAGCTGATGAAGATTCCAGTGTCAGCGCCCTAACAAGCGCCGCAGAAGAAGGCCACGATGAAGAAGGTCAAGGAGGCCAAGGACGGCCCCCGCTCCATGGGTCCTTCGGAAACTATTTCCGGAGAGACCGAAGCCCTGTCCTCCCATGAGGGATACGAGGAGGAAGAGGAGGAGGAGGTGGAAAGTGACTCCCCCCATAAGGGGAGGAAGAAGAAGAGGGTGGCCTACGTAGACCCGGAGGAGGGGGCGCCCAGGAGGAGGAAACTGAACCTCCCGGACAGTTCGCATTCAGGATCCAAAGTAGTCCATCGGATACCTCCCAGGGTGAAGCCCTTGGCCGAATCGTAAGTATTTGGAAACTCCCTATTGTCTTTGGTTTACTTGCTGATAACCCACATGTATAGGGGATCAATTGTAGCCTCTTTCAATAAGTAAGAGTGTCGAACCCAATGAGGAGCTAAAGGTAGAACAAATATTCCCTCAAGTTCTATCGACCACCGATACAACTCTACGCACGCTTGACATTCGCTTTACCTAGAACAAGTATGAAACTAGAAGTACTTTGTAGGTGTAATGGGATAAGTTTGCAAGAATATAAAGAGCACGTAAATATAAACTAGGGGTTGTTTAGATAAAGAAACAACTAAGTTAGTTTTCATAGAGAGGTTTTGTCACACAAAAGTTATTTGTCCCTAGACAATCGATAACTAGACCGGTAATCATTACTGCAATTTTATATGAGGGAGAGTCATAAGATAACATACTTTCTCTTCTTGGATCAGATGCACTTATGTTCCGAACTCTAGCAAGCAACCACAACTACTAATGATCATTAAGGTAAAACCCAACCATAGCATTATAAGGTATCAAGTCCTCTTACTCCTATACACAAACAACCTACTTACTCGGGTTTAAGCTTCTGTCACTCTAGCAACCTACCATAAGAAAATCATTTACATATTGCAAACCCTATAGCGGGGATCCCTCATGCTTGCGCGATCGAGAGAGAACCATAGGACAACACCAATAATAAAACATGCAACTCAAACCAATCTCGATCATCAATCATCCCATAGGACAAAATGGATCTACTCAAACATCATAGGATAGCCATACATCATTGGGAAATAATATATAGTGTTGAGCACCATGTTTAAGTAGAGAGTACAGCGGGTAGAAGAGGTGTTACACCGCTGCATAGAGGGGGGAGAGTTGGTGATGACGGCGGTGAAGTTGTTGGTGTCAATCGTTGTCACGATGATGGCCCCGGCGGCGTTCCAGCGAAACCGGGAGAGAGCCCGCTCCTTCTTCTTCTTCCTTGACCTTCCCCCTAGATGGGATAAGGGTTTCCCCTGCATTCCATGGCCTCCATGGCGGCGGAGGGGCGAGAGCCCCTCCGAGATTGCATCTCTCTCTCTGTTTCCTTCTATTTCTGCGCTCCCAGATTCTGAACTTTAACCGTTTCTTAAATTCCCGGATATCCGTAACTCCGATTGGGCTCAAATTTTAACACGGTTTTAGTCCGAATATTAGCTTTCTTGCTGCCGAAGAAGGGCACCAACCTCCCTACGGAGTGGCCACAAGGGCCAGGGCACGCCCTACCCCTTGGGACGCACCCCTCACCCTTGTGGGCCCCTCGCGCTGATTCCACTTCCCAAAATTCACATATATTTGAAAAACAATCTCTGTAAGTTTTTATCCCGTTTGGATTCTCTTTGATATGGACTTTCTGTGGAACAAAAAACTTGCAACAAACAGGAACTGGCACTGGGCACTGGATCAATATGTTAGTCCCAAAAATAGTATAAAAAGTTGCCAAAAGTATGTAAAAGTTGTAGAATATAGGCATGGAACAATAAAAAATTATAGAAATGAGGAGACGTATCAGCATCCCCAAGCTTAATTCCTGCTCGTCCTCGAGTAGGTAGATGATAAAAAAGATAATTATTGATGTGGAGTGCTACCTAGCATAATCTTGATCATGTAATCTAATCATGGCACGACTATTTAGACACGAGTGATTAAAAGCAATAGTCTATAATTTGACATAAAAGAATTTAATACCCGGGCATCCCAACAAACAATCAAGTCTTTCAAAATATCTATGATAAAGAACATTATCCCTACAAAATCATATAGTATTTTATGCTCCCTTTTCTTAACACAAGGTACCCCTCATGCCCATCCCGGTATCAGCCAACAATTGTTTTCATAATTTACTTTTTCAAACCTTTTCAACTCTTCACGCAATACATGAGTGTGAGCCATGGACATAGCACTATGGGTGGAATAGAAGGTGGTGATAGACAAAAGGAGGGGGAAAGTCTCACATCAACTAGGAATATCAATGAACTATGGATATGTCCATCAATAGATATAAATGTGAGTGAGTAGGGATTGCCATGTAACAGATGCACTAGAGCTATGAGTGTATGAAAGCTCAAAAAGAAACTAAGTGAGTGTGCATCTAACTTGTTTGCCCATGAAGACCTAGGGCATTTGAGGAAGCCCATCGTTGGAATATACATGCCAGGTTCTATAATGAAAAATTCCCACTAGTATATGAAATTGATAACATAGGAGACTCTCTATCATGAAGATCATGATGCTATTCCGAAGCACAAGTGTGGAAAAAAGATAGTAACATTGTCCCTTCTCTCTTTTTCTCTCATTTACTTTTTTGGGGCTCTTTGTCCTCTTTTTTGTGGGCTTCTTTGGTCTCTTTTATTTATTTGGGCTTCTTTGGCCTCTTTTATTTATAATCTCACATGGCATAATGCTCTAATAATGATGATCATCATACTTTCATTTACTTACAACTTGATATTACAACTCGATACTAGAACAAAGTATGACTCTATATGAATGCCTTCGGCGGTGTACCTAGATGTGCAATGATCAAGAGTGACATGTATAAAAAATAAGAATGGTGGCTTTGCCACAAATACTATGTCAACTACATGATCATGCAAAGCAATATGACAATGATGGTGCGTGTCATAACAAACGGAAAGGTGGAGTTTCATGGCAATATATGTCGGAATGGCTATGGAAATGCCATAATAGATAGGTATGCTAGATGTTTTGAAGAAGGGTATAAGGTGGTTTGATGCACCGACGAAAGTTGCACGGCACTAGTGTGGCTAGCAAGGTGGAAGGGTGAGAGTGCGTATAATCCATGGACTCAACATTAGTCATAAAGAAATCATATACTTATTGTGAAAAATCTATTATCCCTCGAAGTAAAATACTATGACACATGCTCCTAGGGGGGAGGTTGGTAGGAGTTAACCATCACACGCCCCCGACCTTCACGCAAAGATAAACAGTCAAAATACAATGCGTGCCAATTTGGTTACATAGTTAGGAGACCATACATGCATGCTACGGGAATCACAAACCTTAACACCAATATTCTTACTAAACCACAATCATTCACTAGTACCTCCAACATATTAGCATCTCTATATCGCAAAAAATATTGCAAGGAATCAAACATATCATATTCAGCGATCTACAAGTTTTATGTAGGATTTTATAACTAACCATGTGAATGACCGATTCTTGTCAACTCTCTAAATAGATATAAGTGAAGCAAGAGAGTTTTAATTCTTTATACAAAACATATGCCCATGCTCTAACAAATATAAGTGAAGCAAAAGAGAATTCTACAAATGTCGGGTTTTTATGTGAAAGGAAACATGCAACCAAACTTAAAAAGATATAAGTGAAGCACATGAAGCATTCTATAAAGCCATACTCAAAATATGTAAATGAAGTGCAAAGAGGATTCTATAAATCAACAAAAGACAATCTCATACTAGCATGGTCCATTATTAAAAGGAAAAGAAAAAGCACACGACGCTCCAAGATTTACGCATATCATGTGACAAATAAAAATATAGCTCCAAGTAAAATTACCGATGATCGTTAGAAGAAAGAGGGGATGCCTTTCGGGGCATCCCCAAGCTTAATTGCTTGGTAGTCCTTGAATATTACCTTGGGGTGACTCGGGCATCCCCAAGCTTAGGCTCTTGCCACTCCTTATTCCTTCATCCATCGTGATCTCACCCAAAACTTGAAAACTTCAATCACACAAAATTAAACAAAACCCTCGTGAGATCCATTAGTATAATAAAGCAAATCACCACTTCAAGTACTATTGCAAACCCATTTATTTTTTTGCATTGTAGCTACTATATTGTAACCTCTCCATGCCTTATACCACCGATAAAGTCAATAGTTTCATCAAAAACGAGCAAAACAATGGATCAAAAACAGAATCTGCCAAAAACAGAACATTATGTAGCAATCTGACATCAACCATACTTCTGTAACTCTATTTTTTTTTTGCAAAATTAAGACAAAATAAAAAAATTGCACAAAAGTACTGTCCAAAGTTTCAGAAGTGTTTGACTTTCCAGCAAAAAATGTAAAATCACGCACTACAGCCAAAGTTTCTGTTTTCGCACCACACAAACCAAACAAGCAATCTAATCATCCTAAAGGAAAATCTTGCCACATCATTTTTATAATACAACGGATTTATACAAGTGGATAATTATTTTCGTTAAAAAATTTATGTAATTAAGATTCACAAAGTTTCCATGGGCATGAACAATGCTCCCACTTTAACAATGCTGGTCTATCTCACTTTCACTGTTCTTTTTGAAAAAGTTTTAGGTTCCCCTCTTTAATTTTTTGTTTTTAAACATTATAAAAGCACTCAACATAAATAAATGACTCTCTAAAACTTCTGGGTTGTCTCCCTGGCAGTGCTTTCTTTAAAGCCATTAAGCTAGGCATATAGTGCTCAAGTAATGGATCCACCCGGATCCCAATGTATATGAAAGCCAATTTTAATTAACAATGATTTGTGATCTAGTAGTGAGCACAAAGTAATATATATCATGCAACAACGAAGTCTAACTCTCTTCCTATGCATCAGCATGTCATAAACGAACAATTCATGCACATCAAGTAAAGGCCAAAATATAGTATAAGCAGTTTCTTGCAATTTTATTGTATTGGAAACATAGAGAGGCAGAGACGTAGTTCCTCTCTCATAATAATTGCAAGTAGGAGCATCAAAGACATGTGTATTATATTCATCAAAATCATTATGTGTAGTAGTAAGACGCAATTCACCAATATAATCCTTAATAAGAGCAAACTTCTTCGATATAGTGTAGTTGGGAGACATGTGTAGGTGCAATAGCAACAATTTCATTATTAACATAAGGAACTATAGCAAGTTCATCTCCACAAGCATCATTCATAATGGCATCATGGCCAGAAGCATAGCAAGTATCAAGTTCATCAAAAAGGGATATTTCAAATGAATTAAAAGGATCATAGAAATCATCATAGCATTCATCCTTCGATAAGCACGAAGGGAAATTAAACAATGTATGTGATAAAGAGTTACTCTCATTAGAAGATGGATAGGGGTGATCATTCCGCTCTTCCTCCTTTTGTTCTTCGCTCTCCTCCTCATCTTTTTCATCCAATGAGCTCACAATGTCATCAAATTCTTCTTCCATAGATTCCTGCAAAATATTAGTCTCTTCTTGGACATTGGAGACTTTGTTAATAAACGCATCAATATCGGAGTTATTTTCATAATTCTCATAGCAATATTTAATATAGCTTAATTTTCAGTTCTATAAACAGCATCATAAGGATTTTCACACCTTTCAAACAAAGATTCAATTTCATAAGCACCCTTAAAAAGCAAACATTCTTCTATTCGTTCCACATCGTAGTAATCATATCTACCATTACCATAAGAAGCTAAGGTTTCATCATCATTAAATTTGCATGAAAAGGGAAGGTGTGGAGCCTTCATCCTGGAGCAACAAGTATAATTATATCTCAAGCATAGTTGCCGAGCATACCAATGCAACATATGAATTTGATCCCATAATATTTTCCTTTTTGAGTCAAGCAATAATCCCTAATGTATTCACGTTGATCCAACGTGTCTCCCATTACATAAATGAATGGGGTTTTCTCAGGATGATTAAAGTAGTGCATAATATCTTTCACATAATGAGCATCGAGAGTTTTAGGAGGTTCCCCAGTGATACGTCCAAAACGTATCTATAATTTCTGCTTGCTCCGTGTCTCTTTTGGGTGATATTGCTATGTTATTTATACACTTCCATACACTTTTGATCATATTTGGACTAACCTATTAACTCAGTGCACCCCAGTGCCAGTTTCTGTTTTCGGCTGTTTTTGTATTTCAGGTTTTCACATTACGAGAACTGCAAGAAAAGATCCAGAAAAATTATATAAAAAATCAGCGTTCCAGAAGCTTCCATGCGGCCAAAGTAGGGCCGGAGGGGACCCACAGGGGCTCCAGGCGGCCTGCCCACGCGGCCCCCCTGGCCGCGCCGGGGGGGCGCCTGGGCACCCCTGACCCCCTCTGATGCCCCCCTTTGGCATATATTTACACCGTGTCGCGGAAACCCTGATTCCAGACCCCTTTTCTCCAGACGCGATTCCGATCTCCGCCGCCATCGCCATCAAGCTTCGGGGGACCAGAATTCCTGCGCCGGCACCCTGCCGGGACGGGGAAGTGCCCCCGGATTCATCTCCATCGACGTTGCTTCCTCCCTCCGTGATGCGGGAGTAGTTCCTCCTCGGGGCTGAGGTTCTTACCAGTAGCTATGTGGTCAATTCTCTCTCCCATGATGTGATCTTCGTTGTGATCATAGGCTATGTTAATCTAGGGTGATCCCATGATATTTCCCCTTCCTCTATGTATTGGATTGATGTACTCACTTGTCTTTATCTAGTATAATCCCCGAGACCAAGGTGACAACGGTCTATTGGACATGGATTAGAAAAGTATTTTCATGAGTGATTTCCTCTCTTGTGTGTTGATTGAAGATTGAGAGTCTCTTGGTGCTTGTCTTTGACTATCCTTTAGATATGTTGTGGTGATTGTGGGACTCTCTTTGGATGGCCGCGGTGACATTGGGAAATCCTTAGATTGAGAACTACGAACTTTGAGGTGTGCTTTTGTAGCCCTACATAATTCTCGTCCTCTCTTGACCACGAAGGAATGACCTCCGAGTGTGTCCCCTTTGCATGTTTTATGGGAAATATCATGTGATTCGATTATGTTAATGTTGTTGGGAGTTGCCACTAGTGAAAGTATGAAGCCTAGGCCTTGTTTCCACCATTGCAATACCATTTGTGCTCATGTTTACCACTTGTTTGCTTGCTGCACTTTTTATTACAGAATTATATTACTTTGCTTTGCCACTCCTATCATCCATATTTTACCATCTCTTCGCCGAACTAGTGCACCTATACAACTCCTAGTTGTATTAGGTGTGTTGGGGACACAAGAGACTTCTTGTATCTTAGTTGCAGGGTTGCTTGAGAGAGACCATCTTCAACCTCTACTTCCCTGAGTTCGATAAACCTTAGGTCATCCACTTGAGGGAAAATGTTGCTGTCCTACAAACCTCTGCGCTTGGAGGCCCAACATAGTCTACAAGAGTAGAAGCGTGTGTAGACATCAAGCTATTTCTGGCGCCGTTGCCGGGGAGGTGAGCGCTTGAAGGTATATCTTTAGATCTTGCAATTAAATATTTTTGTTTCTTGTTTTTATTTCACTAGTTATGCTTATGGACAACCTTGTTATTGGATCGTTGCTTGCGGGAAGACGCCCCACACCTGTGGTCGTTGCTCCTCCCCCTACAGAAATTGTGCCCTATAAAATACCAGCTGGTATTATCGATTATGTTTTGTCTAATCGTTATGCAGGAGACAGACATCCCGGTGAACACTTGCTATATCTGTCACAATTATGTTCATTATTTAAGCTTGAAGGTGTATCAAGGGAGTTTGTCATGAGGAAATTGTTCGCCGTATCACTTATAGATAAAGCTTCAGATTGGTATAAGCTTCTCGATAACGCGCACTTGCTTGATTGGCAAGAGCTTATGTCTCTCTTTTATACTAAGTTTTATCCTCTTTATGAAATTCATCGAGACAGGAACTATATCTATAACTTTAGGTCTCGTGACGGAGAGAGCGTAGCTCAAGCTTGGGGGAGACTAAAAACGTTAATGCTAAAAAGTCCTAACCATGGGCTCCCCAAAGATGCTTATGTGGAGACTAAGAGTACCTTTTTGCATGTGGATCATTGTAACAATGCTTTATGTGATGCTTATATTGTTGAGTTTATTCGTGATCCCACTGAAAATTATTATGAGGAGGGAACATATGCTTATAGATATTTCAATAATATCAAGTTCCCTCTCTTTATGTTGAAGGTTTTGAAGCTGCACTTGTTTTGTCTTCCTATGCTTATTGCTTTGTGCTTCAATGAATTATTCTATTGCAATATTCCTATGCATAGGAAGCATGTTAGGCTTAAATGTGTTTGGTATTTTCTTCTTGATGCTCTCTTTTGTTCTTCAACTCTTATTCCTACGAGAGCATCATTAAAGTCTTATGCCTAGCTTAAAGGCATAAAAGAAAGCGCTTTTGGGAGGCAGCCCACAATGAATAAAATTTTATTTTGCTTTTGTTGTGTCTTGATGTTGTTACTACAGTAGCATCATCATTGTATCTTTACTTTTCAGCTTTGTGCCAAGTGTAGCCTCTGATTGCAAGAAAGTTCAAAAGTTGTGACGTGCTGTCCAGGAAACAGATTCTGTCCTTGGACAGAAAAATTCGTATAAAATCACCAGATCATCTTTTTGGTCTGAATTTTTTCGACAGCGTGCTCTATACAATTGTGTTTCGGGCGTCTGTTCTGAGTTTTTTGATTTGAGTTGTAGAAGTGCCCCGAAAAAATCATTTACTACCTGCTGTTCTGTTTTTCACAGATTCTGTCCTGTTTTGCCTTTCCTTCATTTTGCAAACCTAGAGCTTGCTTTTTCTTTGCAAAAACCTTTTGGCAATCTTGAGAAACAGTAGAACTTCAAGAATATCTTTATTTCCAGCAAGTAACAATTATTTTATTATGGGTACTAACCTCGCTAATCAGATTATGATGAGTTATGTATGAAGGGAGTTTTCAAGTGTGCGAGGGAAGATGATAAAAAGATTCAGGAGTGTCGAACGCTCAATCTTGGGGATGCCCCCATGCACCCCCAAGAAATATTCAAGGAGACTCAAGCGTCTAAGCTTGGGGATGCCCCCGTGCATCCCCTTCTCCATCAACATTATCAGTTCGTCCTTCGTTTCACTATATTTTAATCACTTCATGTGTTATGTGCTATGCTTGGAGCGTCTTGTTTTAGTTTTCCTTTTAGTTTTCTTTAGCTTTTCATAACGAGTCGGAACTCAGCTTTCTTTATGTGGGAGAGAAACACGCTCCACTTCTACCTAGAACATAGCATAGAATTTGCATGTCTATCTTTGCTGTGTGTGTTCTTTGTCTTTTAATAGCTACTATCATGCTTTGCTCTTAACTTTCATGCTTATCTTTTTAAAGAGCTTTTGTTTAGTTGGTTGCTTGAACTCTCTTTAGTTATCATGTTTATCTTCTTAAGAGAGTTTGCTTCCGTTGCATTGGTTGATATGTCTATGATAAAGATGCTACGTGCATAATGGCGCTTAGTAGTTCATGTTTTCTTATGCTTAGTCTCAAATAGCTGGGGGGGTTCCCAATGTGTTATTAGAGTACCAACATGATTTGTTTGCCTATGATGTGGTATGGTTTAGTAATATCTTCCTTTAAAGAATTTATTTTGATTGACTTGGCGTATGCTCACGCATATTTAAGACTGTAAAGAAAGTCTGTCAAGCCTTGATGATCTTTTGTTTCTGAGTAGCGATATAACTTCCATGCCTGATTCAATGTTGCTTTGTCGCTCTGCATGATTATGACCGTCATTGCTCTCTTAGTTGGTCGCTCCCAGTCTTTTGCTAACCTTCGCCTGTACTAAGCGGACTGACTGCTTGTGCATCCACATCCTTTTAATCCAGTTATGCCATATGAGTCCACCATATCTTCCTACATGGTATTTACCTGCCATTCCTAACGGGGACTTGCATGTACCATCTCGAAATTATTCAAAGAAAAAGCATTCCTATTTTGTGCCTCTGTTTTAAGTTCATGAGGAAGTAGTAGTTAATTCATGATCTTTTTAAGTTGGACAAGCTTCACCCCGGGATTGCATGTATAATGTGCAAACCCATAATACGAGAAGGAACTGGCATTGAGTGCGCCCGGCTCAAAAAGATAATATAACAAACAAACCCTCCTTCACGCTTTGTTCATGAGAACTCAGAAAACTTTGGCAGTGATAAACAAAGGAGATTAAGAGGATGTGATCGTCCTCATTCGGGAGCCGTTCCTCGAAACTTGTCCATCTCAAGAAGTGATTGAGTTGTCTGCTAGCATTCGTTGACGAAACATGCATGATCTAAAAAAAATTATTACCTCTGTTTTAAAACCAAGAGCTCTGGTACATGTTTTGTCTTTGTTTCCAACTACGGGTTTTCAACCTTGCCAACAAAAGCCACGGTTCGAGAGTCTCCACCTTCTTTTAAAAGCACCAACTACTGAGAGCATGATTGTCATTCTGAGTGTAATGTGCATTGTCCCAAAGTAGCATTGTCTTTTGCATGATTGTGATATCGTTTATTTTGAAATCATTGTATCTAGTCATCACTTAAACCTTGGAGGTGCCCCTGCATTTATGTTTTGCTTCACTAAAGGGGGCAAGCTAGATATCACTTTATCATATTTGCACATCATGTTTATTACAAATCTATTTGATGTTTCAATATCATATTGTAAAACTTTCAGTTCTTTGTGATTTTCTCATGAGGCAACTTAATTACTATAGATTTATTGTCTCAGTAAGCTTTTGTCATATGACTATGAAAAAGTCCTATATGGTTAATAGCATGTCACCACAGAAATTATTCTTGTTATCATTTACCTACTCGAGGACGAGTAGGAATTAAGCTTGGGGATGTTGATACGTCCAAAACGTATCTATAATTTCTGCTTGCTCCGTGTCTCTTTTGGGTGATATTGCTATGTTATTTATACACTTCCATACACTTTTGATCATATTTGGACTAACCTATTAACTCAGTGCACCCCAGTGCCAGTTTCTGTTTTCGGCTGTTTTTGTATTTCAGGTTTTCACATTACGAGAACTGCCAGAAAAAATCCAGAAAAATTATATAAAAAATCAGCGTTCCGGAAGCTTCCATGCAGCCAAAGTAGGGCCGGAGGGGACCCACAGGGGCTCCAGGCGGCCTGCCCACGCGCCCCCCCTGGCCACGCCGGGGGGGCGCCTGGGCACCCCTGACCCCCTCTAATGCCCACCTTTGGCATATATTTACACCGTGTCGCGGAAACCCTGATTCCAGACCCCTTTTCTCCAGACGCGATTCCGATCTCCGCCGCCATCACCATCAAGCTTCGGGGGACCAGAATTCCTACGCCGGCACCCTGCCGGGACGGGGAAGTGCCCCCGGATTCATCTCCATCGATGTTGCTTCCTCCCTCCATGATGCGGGAGTAGTTCCTCCTCGGGGCTGAGGTTCTTACCAGTAGCTATGTGGTCAATTCTCTCTCCCATGATGTGATCTTCGTTGTGATCATAGGCTATGTTAATCTAGGGTGATCCCATGATATTTCCCCTTCCTCTATGTATTGGATTGATGTACTCACTTGTCATTATCTAGTATAATCCCCGAGACCAAGGTGACAGCGGTCTATTGGACATGGATTAGAAAAGTATTTTCATGAGTGATTTCCTCTCTTGTGTGTTGATTGAAGATTGAGAGTCTCTTGGTGCTTGTCTTTGACTATCCTTTAGATATGCTGTGGTGATTGTGGGACTCTCTTTGGATGGCCGCGGTGACATTGGGAAATCCTTAGATTGAGAACTACGAACTTTGAGGTGTGCTTTTGTAGCCCTACATAATTCTCGTCCTCTCTTGACCACGAAGGAATGACCTCCGAGTGTGTCCCCTTTGCATGTTTTATGGGAAATATCATGTGATTCGATTATGTTAATGTTGTTGGGAGTTGCCACTAGTGAAAGTATGAAGCCTAGGCCTTGTTTCCACCATTGCAATACCATTTGTGCTCACGTTTACCACTTGATTGCTTTCTGCACTTTTTATTACAGAATTATATTACTTTGCTTTGCCACTCCTATCATCCATATTTTACCATCTCTTCGCTGAACTAGTGCACCTATACAACTCCTAGTTGTATTAGGTGTGTTGGGGACACAAGAGACTTCTTGTATCTTAGTTGCAGGGTTGCTTGAGAGAGACCATCTTCAACCTCTACTTCCCTAAGTTCGATAAACCTTAGGTCATCCACTTGAGGGAAATTGCTGCTATCCTACAAACCTCTGCGCTTGGAGGGCCAACATAGTCTACAAGAGTAGAAGCGTGTGTAGACATCACCCAGCAAGTACACCTAATTTTTTTTTGGTATTTCATGTTCCATATCCAGAACTAAAGATAGAGAACAACTTAGAACAACAAATAAAATCTACTTAGTGATAAAGCAAACAAGCAGACATGAGAATATTCACCCCACACTATTGTTCCCCCGCAACGAAGCCAGAAAAAGGTCTTGATAACCCACAAGTATAGGGGATCAATTGTAGCCTGTTTCGATAAGTGAGAGTGTTGAACCAAATGAGGAGCTAAAGGTAGAACAAATATTCCCTCAAGTTCTATCGATCACCGATACAACTCTACGCACGCTTGACGTTCGCTTTACCTAGATCAAGTATGAAACTAGAAGTACTTTGTAGGTGTAACGGGATAAGTTTGCAAGAATATAAAGACCACGTAAGTAAAAACTAGGGTTTGTTTAGATAAAGACACAACTAAGTTAGTTTTAGTAGAGAGGTTTTGTCACACAAAAGTTATTTGTCCCCAGGCAATCGATAACTAGACCGGTAATCATTATTGCAATTGTATATGAGGGAGTGGCATAAGCTAACATACTTTATCTTCTTGGATCATATGCACTTATGATTAGAACTCTAACAAGCATCCGCAAATACTAAAGATCATTAAGGTAAAACCCAACCATAGCTTAATAAGGTATCAAGTCCTCTTTACTCCCATACACAAACAACCTATTTACTCGGGTTTAAGATTCTATCACTCTAGCAACCCACCATAAGAAAATCATGAACATATTGCAAGCCCTACAACGGGTAACCGTCACGCTTGCGCGACACGGAGAGCACCATAGGACAGCACCAATAATAAAACATGCAATTCAAACATCATAGGATAGCCATACATCATTGGTAAATAGTATATAGCGTTGAGCACCATGTTTAAGTAGAGATTACAACGGGTAGAAGAGGTGTTACACCGCTGCATAGAGGGGGAGAGAATTGGTGATGATGGCAGTGAAGTTGTTGGTGTAGGTCGTCGTCACGATGATGGCCCCGACGGCGTTCCGACACCACCGGGAGAGAGGGGGAGAGAGCCCCCTCGTTCTTCTTCTTCCTTGACCTTCACCCTAGATGGGAGAAGGGTTTCCCCTCTCTGCCATGGCCTCCATGGCAGCGGAGGGGCGAGAGCCCCTCTGAGATTGGATCTCTCTCTCAGTTTCCTTCTGTTTCTGCACTACCAGATTCTGGCCTTTCACCGTTTTTTAAATTCCCGGAGATCCGTAACTCCGATTGGGCTCAAATTTTAACACGATTTTTAGCTAGATATTAGCTTTCTTGTGGCCGCAGAAGGGCACCAACCGCCTTACGGAGTGGCCACAAGGGCCCAGGGTGCACCCTACCCCCTAGGGCGTGCCCCTCACCCTTGTGGCCCCTCGGGCATCGTTTCGCGTTACTTCCAATTCCCAAAATTCACATATCTCCTTAATTTTTTATCCCATTTGGACTCCGTTTGATATGGATTTTCCGCCAAACAAAAAACATGCAACAAACTTGAACTGTCATTGGGCACTGGACCAATATGTTAGTCCCACAAATAGTAAAAAAAGTTGCCAAAAGTGTGTAAAAGTTGTAGAATATTGGCATGGAACAATCAAAAATTGCAAATACGCCGGAGACGTATCACTTGCTTTCATTATGTAAGTTCCCTTGTTTGTTGCCTTTCAGCCCTCTCCGCTCGCTCCCCGATACTCCATTATCGGAGGGGAACTCTCTGCCGGTCGAAATGGCAGAGAGAGACCCCGCTGCAAGACCCCTCGCCTACCATCTTGGGGGACACCGAAGTGTTGTCCCTGAGGACATCCCCTACCCGATAGGGGGTGAGTAGGGCCGACAAGAGAGCGCCCGAGGTTAACACCTTGGTCGCCAAAAATCAAAGGGGAGGCGGTCCCCATAATGACCGACAGCAGGGAGCCCAAGCAACCGTGTCTCCCGCCGAACACCATTCCAGCGACCATTACAGCTCCAGAATCAGATAAGCAACCCCCTACGAAATAGAGGGGAGGAGCACTAGCTCCATCGGCAACCTCCATTAATCCGGAGGTACCAAACGCTCTGGAGGAAGCGCTGCAAAGCGCTTCCGTCATGGCGGAACACCACACCCTGATGGGTGCGGTTATGGAGAAAATTCAGTCTGCTAAGGGTGGACTGAATGAAGCCTTCAACAACCTACTGACGCGCTTTGAGGTATGCAACGTAATGTTCTAACAAAAACTTTACGCTTTATTCATGTAGAATAATAAACCTGTTTACGGACAGTATCTCCTGATGCTCTGTCTGGTTTGGAAGAAACCAGACAGAGGATCCATATAGGATTCGGGAGTGTAACATATTGTGCTGTTATTTGAAACATGCCTCCATGTTGGCGGCAACCACCCATGCCGCAGAAGTTTCCTAACTCAATCAGAAGCTTCGGGTAGCCGACGAAGAACTCGACCGCATCAACAGGCGGTTCGACAAAACGCAACGTATGCGCATGATGTTAAAAAAAGAATGTTATTTTCATACCAGAGATGATATGTATATTAAGAGGTTTAACTCATCGGATGCTTTAATTATGATCACAGCTGGCGGAGTCACGGTTGAGACCCTCAAATGCACCCTTGCCCAGGCCAAAAAGGAGGCGGAGGCGAATAAGGCATCCGCTGACAAAGCGGCTGCCGAACTGGAGGCCAGACAAGCTGACCGTCGCCAACATGAAGCTCGGGTTGCCGAAGTCGAGCATGAGCTGAAGGATGCCATCCGCAAATGCGAGACATTGGAGCAGTAGACTTCGGCCCAATCCTCCGAGCTTTCCAATGCTCGCCATGATGCCAAAGAGGCACGAAGGGAATCCCGGAGTGCTCGCGAGGAGATCCACTAGGTGAGGGGGATAGTGGATGGTAAGGCCTTTCTTTCACAGAGTATCTTTGGAGGTCAGAGGTATGCTTTCCTCACGCGAGTGTGGACTTCTCCAGGCGCGTTTGCGGATCTTTCGAGGGGTGCCACCGACGCCGCCCAGTTGTTCAGAGCCCAGGAGGGGAACTCGATGGAGAAGCTGTTCTGGTCGCAATTTCTTGCACCGGAACACCCGACGCCTCTGAACGACCTACTGAAGCAGTTGGTGGAGCTGCATAGGGTGGCGGGTTTGGCCATGTAGGACTTAATAGTCCAACACTGGCCAACCGAGCCGATCCCTAGCAGCTACTTTGGTTTGGTGAAGCGGCTTGTCGATGCACGACCACGGATTGATGCTGTGAAGCACTCAACCTACATAGAGGGTGCCCGGATGGCCTTCGCCCGCGTCAAAATGCAATGGGTGAAGATGAAGGCCGCCGAAGTGGCAACCGCAGGCCCGCCCAAAGGCAAAGATCATTGGAAGCCGGAGAGGTACTTCGATGACGTCCTAGAAGGAGCCCGCGTGATAGAGGGCCAGTGTTCTAAGGACATTATATTTGATTAAGTTTGTTCGGTGTGTACGAAACTATGTTATAAACCCATGTTGTTATATATCTATGTTTGCACCTTTCATTCGAGCGACTTTTCCGCTTGTACGACACTTTATTGTTATATTTCTGAAAGTTACTGGTCGTCGGCTTTAGCCCCCATGTAGAGGCTACAGGGGTGTTCGGCATGACGCGTGACCACACTTTATCCAACGTCTTGGTCCGTAAAGGAGGTCTCCGCAAGGTGAACCAGACAATCAGACTATGCGTCTTTAATATTTTCCCTTAGCCATAGAAGTTTGACTACGTGGCTAGGTACTAGCCCCTTGTGCGTGTGCGGCTACCGGATAACGATGCCTCTTCCACGCGGCTGGATGAAGACCATCCCCTCGTGTAACACAGGGTGAATCGCTAATGATTTATAGTATAGTACTAAGTCGCTGAATCGCCGACCAGCTCTCGCCCATCATGATAGTCAGTTTTCGGCTTTCTCTACTGAGGTACTGATACGTCCAATTTGCATCATGTTTTCTTGCTATTATTTATGTTTTTATTATGCATAATAATGCTTTTTGGAGTAATTCTAATGCCTTTCCTCCCATAATTTGCAAGGAATGCACCAAGAGGGAGAATTCCGGCAGCTGGAAATCTGGACCTGAAAAGGCTATGTCAGGCCACCTATTCTGCACAACTCCAAACAAGCTGAAACTTCACGGGTATTTTTTATGGAATATTCAAGAAATACTAGAGCTGATAAGTGATAACCCACAAGTATAGGGGATCGCAACAGTTTTCGAGGGTAGAGTATTCAACCTAAATTTATAGATTCGACACAAGGGGAGCCAAAGAATATTTGAAGGTATTAGCAACCAAGTTGTCAATTCAACCACACCTCGAGATTAATTATCTGCAGGAAAGTGATCAGTAGCAAAGTAGTTTGATAGTGTTGATAGTAGTGACATCAGCAATAGTAACAGTAACAGTGATAGCAGTAATTTGGTAGCAAGTGTAACAGTAGCAGAAATAGTAGTAACTTAGCAAGATCAGTATAGGACAAATTCATAGGCATTGCATCGGTGATTTTTTGGATGATACTCATCATGTGACAGTTATAACCTAGGGCGATACGACGCTGGCTCCAGTTCATCGATATAATGTAGGCATGTATTCCGTAAATAGTCACACGTGCTTTATTAAAAGAACTTGCATGACATCTTTTGCCCTACCCTTCCGTGGTAGCGGGGTCCATATTGGAAACTAAGGGATATTAAGGCCTCCATTTAATAGAGAACCGGAACAAAGCCTTAACACATAGTGAATACATGAACTCCTCAAAGTATGGTCATCACCGAGAGTGGGCCCGGTTGTTGTCACTCTGGGGTTGTCGGATCATAACAGTAGTAGGTGACTATAACTTGCAAGATCACATCTAGAACATGGATATAATGATGATAACATAAATGATTCAGATTTGAGATCATGGCACCCGAGCCTAAAGTGACCAGCATTAAGCATAGCAAAGTCATAGCAACATCAATCTAAGAACATAGTGGATACTGATAACCCAAAAGTGTAGGGGATCAATTGTAGCATGTTTCGGTTAGTAGGAGTGTCGAACCCAATGAGGATCTAAAGGTAGAACAAATATTCCCTCAAGTTCTATCGACCACCGATACAACTCTATGCACGCTTGACGTTCGCTTTACCTAGAACAAGTATGAAACTAGAAGTACTTTGTAGGTGTAACAAGATAGGGTTAGCAAGAATAAAAAGAGCATGTAAATAAAAAATAGGGGCTGTTTAGGTAAAGAAGCAATAAAGTTAGTATAGAGAGTGTGGAAAAGTGGTGGTAGGAATTGCGGAATTGTCCCTAAGCAATTGACTACGTTACTAGACCGGTAGCAAGTTTTATGTGGGAGAGGCCACTACTAGCATGTCATCCCTGACTAGGAATTCTATGCAGTTATGAGTGGAACTATTAGCAAGCATCCGCAACTACTCATGTTCATTAAGGTAAAACCCAACCATAGCATTAAGATATATTGGTCCCCTTTCAATCCCGTATGCATCAATTTATATGCTAGGTTGAAGCTTCTGTCACTCTTGCCCTCCAATACATAGTCCTACCAACATACAACTAACCCTATGGTGTGATCCACGCGCGCACTCATATGATGGGCACCAAAGGACAGCAACATAACCACATCAAATTAAACCAATCGTAGCAATTCACCAATTACCGACAGGACAACGAAAATCTACTCACACATCATAGGATGGCAACACATCATTGAATAATAATATGAAGCATAAAGCACCATGTTCAAGTAGAGGGTACAGCGGGTTGCGGGAGAGTGGACCGCTGTAGATAGATGGGGGAAGGTGATGAAGATGTTGGTGAAGATGATGGAGGTGTTGGTGTAGATCACCGTCACACGATGATGGCCCCGGCGGCATTCCGGCGCCACTGGGAGAGAGGGGGAGAGCCCCCCTTCTTCTTCTTCTTCTTCCTGGACCTTCTCCCTAGATGGGAGAAGGGTTTCCCCTCTGGTCCATGGCCTCCATGGCATGGGAGGTGCGAGAGCTCCTCCGAGATTGGATCTATCTCTCTGTCTCTCTCTGTTTCCATGTTCCCAGATTCTGGCCTTCCACCGTTTCTTATATTCCCGGAGATCCGTAACTCTGATTGGGCTAAAATTTTGACACGATTTGTATCCGGATATTGGCTTTCTTGCGGCGGAAGAAGGGCACCAACCGCCTTATGGGGTTGCCACGAGGGTCAGGGGCGTGCCCACCCCCCTAGGGCGCGCCCCCTGCCTCGTGTACCCCCTCGGGCATCGTCTCGCGTTGATTCTTCTTCCCAGAAATCACATATATTCCAAAAACATCTGCGTGCATTTTTATCCCGTTTGGACTCTGTTTGATATGGAATTCTGCTAAACAAAAAACATGCAACAAACAGGAACTGACACTGGGCACTAGATCAATATGTTAGTCCCAAAAATAGTATAAAAAGTTGCCAAAAGTATATGAAAGATGTATAATATTGGCATGGAATAATAAAAAATTATAGATACGACGGAGACATATCAGCATCCCCAAGCTTAATTCCTGCTCGTCCTCGAGTAGGTAAATGATAAAAAAGATAATTTTTGATGTGGAATGCTACCTAGCATAATCTAATCATGGCATGAATATTAAGACACGAGTGATTCAAAGCAATAGTCTATCATTTGACATAAAAGAATTTAATACTCGGGCATCCCAACAAACAATCAAGTCTTTCAAAATATCAATGTTAAAGAATGTTAGCCCTACAAAATCATATAGTCTTTTATGCTCCCTTTTCTTAACACAAGATACCCCCAATGCCCATCCCGGTGTCAGCCAAGCAATTTTTTTTCATACTTTACTTTTTTGAACCTTTTCAACTCTTCACACAATACATGAGCGTGAGCCATGAACATTGCACTATGGGTGGAATAGAAGGTGGTAGTAGACAAAAGTAGGGAGAAAGTCTCACATCGACTAGGCAAATCAGTGGACTATGGAGATGTCCATCCATTGATATCAATATGAGTGAGTAGGGATTGCCATGTAACGGATGCACTAGAGCTATAAGTTTATGAAAGCTCAATGGAAAACTAGTGGGTGTGTATCAGCTAGTTTGCTCATGAAGACCTAGGGCATTTGAGGAAGCGTGTCGTTGGAATATACAAGCCAAGTCCTATAATGAAAATTCCCACTAGTATATGGTAGTGAAAACATAAGAGACTCTCTATCATGAAGAACATTGTGCTACTCTGAAGCACAAGTGTGGAAAAAAAATAGTAACATTGTCCCTACTCTCTTTTTCTCTCATTTTTATTTATTTATTTTGGGCTCTTTGGCCTCTTTTTTTTGGTGGGTTTCTTTGTCCTCTTTTATTTATTTGGGCTTCATTGACCTCTTTTATTTTTTATAACCTCACATGGGACAATGTTCTAATAATGATGATCATCACACTTTTATTTACTTACAACTCAATATTACAACTCGATACTAGAAAAAAAATATGACTCTATATGAATGCCTCCGGCGGTGTACCGAGATGTGCAATGATATAGCATAGCAATGGCATCAAAAAATGGACAAGCCATGAAAACATCATGCTAGCTGTCTTACGATCATGCAAAGCAATATGACAATGATGGTGCGTGTCATAACAAACGGAATGGTGGAGTTACATGTCAATATATCTCGGAATGGCTATGAAAATGCCATAATAGGTAGGTATGGTGGCTGTTTTGAGGAAGGGCATATGGTGGTTTGATGCACCGGCGAAAATTGCGCGGTACTAGAGTGGCTAGCAAGGTGGAAGGGTGAGAGTGCGTATAATCCATGGACTCAACATTATTCATAAAGAACTCACAAACTTATTGTGAAAACTCTATTAGCCCTCGAAGCAAAAATACTACGACACATGCTCCTAGGGGGAGGTTGGTAGGAGTTAACCATCGCGCGCCCCCGACCTTCACGCAAAGATAAACAATTAAAATACAATGCGCGCCGATTTGGTTACATAGTTAGGAGACCATACGGGGATGCTTCGGAATCACAAACCTTAACTCCAATATTCTTACTAAACCACAATCATGCACTAGTACCTCCCACATATTAGCATCTCTATATCGCAAAACTATTGCAAGGAATCAAACATATCATATTCAGTGATCTACAAGTTTATGTAGGATTTTATGACTAACCATGTGAATGACCAATTTCTGTCAACTCTCTAAATAGATATATGTGAAGCAAGAGAGTTTTAATTCTTTCTACAAAAGATATGCCCATGCTCTAACAAATATAAGTGAAGCAAAAGATCATTCTACAAATGGCGGTTTTCTATGTGAGGAGAAACAGGCAATCCAAACTTCAAATGATATAAGTGAAGCACATAAAGCATTCTATAAAGCCATACTCAAAAGATATAAGTGAAGTGCAAAGAGAATTCTATAAATAAACCAAAAACTATCTCATACATGCATGGTGCATTTATTAAAAGAAAAATAAAAAGCACACGACGCTCCAAGAATTTACGCATATCATGTGAATGAAACAAATCCGAAAACATACCGATACATGTTGAAGAAAGATGGGATGCCTTCGGGGGCATCCCCAAGCTTAGACGCTTGAGTCTCCTTGCATATGTACTTGGGGTGCCTTGGGCATCCCCAAGCGTGAGCTCTTGCCTCTCCTCCATCTCCTCACATCAAGACATCCTCGATCTTCGAACACTTCATCCACACAAAACTTAACCAAACTTTTAGTGGCGGGGTTAGTGCATATGATCAATGAAATCCCATCACGCACTGCACTAACATTATTGTATAATTACAGACAAACATTACCCACTTTATGCTATCACAATTCTGCCCTAAGTCAAGGAGGCTTCAAGAAGAATTCAAACATATGCAAATAATGAAGCTATAACAGCAATCTGTGAAAACAGGACAATCTGTAAATATTTGAACATTAACCATACTTATGTAACTCTAAAAATTCTGGAATAATTAGGAAAAATAAACAATTTGTATAGCAAGACTTTGCAAATAGTTTCAGATCCTTTCGACGTTCTAGTAAGGAATGTAAAATCGCGCACTACAGCCAAAGTTTATGTTTTTGCACCGCACAAACCAACAAGCAGTTTAATCATCCTAAAGGAAACTCTTGGCACATTATTTTTGTAATACAATGGAATTGTACAAGGGGATAATTAATTTTTTTGAAAAGTTTCTGTAATCAAGGTTCACAAAATTTCCATGGGCATGAACAAAGTTCAAGGCTAGCTCCCACTTTAACAATGCTCATCTTTCTCACTTTAGCTTTTCTTTTTGAAAAAGTTTTAGGTTCCCCTCTTCTTTTTTTAAAACTTTATAAAAGCACAAAAAAATGACTCTCTACAAGTTCTGAGTTGTCTCCCTAGTAGCGCTTTCTTTAAAGCCATTAAGCTAGGCATAAAGTGCTCAAGTAATGGATCCACCCGGATCCCAAGGTATATCAAAGCCAATTTTAATTAACAATGATTTGTGATTTAGTAGTGAGGACAAAGTAACATATATCATGCAACAATGAAGTCTTACTGTCTTCCTATGCATCGGCATGTCATAAAAGAACAATTCATGCACACATAGTAAAGGCCGATACATAGCATAAACCGTTTCTCACAATTTTATCATATTGGAAACATAGAGAGGCAGAGATGTAGTTCCGCTCTCATATTAATTGCAAGTAGGAGCAGCAAGCACATGCATATTATATCTATCAAAATCTTTATGTGTAGTAGTAAAACACAACCCATCAATATAATCCTTATTAAGGGCAAACTTCTTTGATATAGTGTAGTCGGGAGAATTCAAAAAGATAATAGGACTATCATGCGTGGGTGCAATAGAAACAATTTCATGTTTAACCTAAGGGACTATAGCAAGTTCATATCCATCAGCATAATTCATATTGGCATCATGGCCACAAGCATAGGAAGCATTAATTTTATCAAAAAGGGATATTTCAAATGAATCAAAGGGATCATAGAAATTATCATAGCAATCATCCTTCGGTAAGCACGATGGGAAAACAAACAATGTACGATTTGAAGAGTTACTCTCATTAGAAGGTGGGCACGGGTAGCTAATCCGCTCTTCCTTCTTTTATTCTTCGCTCTCCTCCTCATCTTTTTCATCTAATGAGCTCACGGTGTCATCAATTTCTTCTTCCATAGATTCCTGCAAAATATTAGTCTCTTATTGGGCAGTGGAGACTTTCTCAATAAAAGCATCAATATTGGCATTGTATTCATAATTCTGATAGCAATATTTCAATATAGCAAAATTTTCAGGCCTATAAACATCATCATAAAAAGCTTCATACCTTTTAAACAGAGATTCAATTTTATAAGAACCCTTAAAAGCAACAAATCCTTCTATTTGTTCAACATCATAGTAATCATATATACCATTAGCATAAGAAGCTAAGGTTTCGTCATCATTTCATGTGCATGAAAAGGGAAGGTGTGGAGCCTTAATCCTAGAGCAACAAGTATAATCATATCTCAAGCATAGTTGCCGAGCATACCAATGCAACATATGAATTTGACCCCATAACAATTTCCCTTTATGAGTCAAGCGATAATCCCTAAAATATTCACGTTGATCCAACGTTGCTCCCATTATATAGTTGAATGGGTGTCAGTGTCAAAACCGGCAGATCTCGGGTAGGGGGGGCCAAGCTATGCATCTGAGGATCGATGGTAACAGGAGGCTGGGGACACGATGTTTACCCAGGTTCAGGCCCTCTCAATCGAGGTAATACCCTACTTCCTGCTAGATTAATATGGATGAATACAAGTACAAGAGTTGATCTACCTCGAGATCATAATGGCTAAACCCTAAAGCCTAGACTATGGGGGTATTGTGACGATGATGATGATCCCCTCTATAGACTAAATCCCTCGGCTTATATACACGTCTGAGGGGACCTAGGGTTAAAAGGGTGACTTCGGGAGGAAGTAATCGATACATCCGTACTGTACACTTTCCTTTCTACATACATAAGAGTCCTGGCCGAATATGGGGGAGGGTCTTCTGCTTCTTCTTTACACGACCCATTAGTACGGCACAACTTCAATGACCCGGAAGCCTGAGGACCCCTGAATACAGGACTACCTCAGTAGCCCCCGGACTTGCCTTCAAGGACGAGATTGTGTCCGGCTTCATGTCTTCGGTCTTGTAAGGTGAGTTCTCCTGGATGATAGTTCGGCTTCTTTAAATATTGTACTCCGTTGATTCCTCGCTGTCGTCGCCTTAGCTTCCACGTGTCCAACGAATGCAAACCGTCCGGGCATTTTTACAAATACCCCCTTGATGGTTTAGAGCAGGCGCTTATATAAGAAGATAGATCCCAGTTACCTCTCCATCCAATTCCACGCGGAAGAAACCCTAGTGCCTGCAAAAAATCTTCAAACATGGCTAGCGCCCCGAGCTCTTCCTCACGCCCCCACGACCCCCGTGAAGGAGACTGGAAAAGTTGTTCTATGTCCCATGCGCATCTAGGGACACTTCAAGCACAGTGATATCTCCCCCCAGAGGATCTAGTCCCCGTACGGGCCGGACTAACGTCTATAGAAAACCAAGCCCTGGCAGAGAGTTTTCCCAAGCCCTCCGACGGAGAGGGGGTATGTTTTGTCCCCTTCCTTTTAAGAGGCATAGGGTTCCCCATCCACCACTTTCTTAGGGGACTCCTAGAGTTCTACGGTCTTCAACTGCACGATCTTACGCCAGGGTCCATCCTGTATATTGCGGGTTTTGTTGCTTTATGCGAACTGTTTTTGGGCTACGAGCCTCACTTTGAGCTATGGAGAAAGTACTTTTGCCTTGTCCCTCGGTCGGAAGAAGGATCCATATTTGGAGTTGGGGGCACCGAAGTATGGCGCATAGCCGGGACATGCTATCTGCCCGGTACTCCGAAGAAAGCATCCGATGAGTGGCCTTCAGAGTGGTTCTACATTGAGGACGTCGTTCTGCCGGATCCAGTTCGGAGAGGACTCCCCAAGTACTCCAGTGGTCCACCAAGGAAGCTTTATAACTGGCGTCCCCGCAATCCCTTGGAAGAAGAGAGAGCGGAGGTTAGCAGACTGGCCGGCAAGATCAAATTGCTAGCTAGTTCGGGGTTTTCAATAGTCGAAGTGATGGCTATCTCGATAAAGCGATGCGTGCAGCCGCTTTAGGCAAGAGGATTTCCAATGTGGCACTATAATGGCCAAGACGATGCCTCGCGCTGCTTTCACCTAGGTCTAGATGACCCTGCCGCTCTAGTCGCTGTCTCGAAAGTTGTAATACCGATTTTACCACCCAACACTTGCCAAAATGAAAGAGGACCGCGAACACCGGCGGAATTTCGAAGAGGTATGCTTGTTTTGACAAGTGCTGGGTGGTAAAATCGGTATTAAAACTTTCTGCTTTGTTTTCTCCTTTTAGTAGGAGTACACACTAGACTGTCTCCAGAGGCAATGCAGGCCAAGCTCCAGCCAATCCGGCCTCAGGCCCATCAGGGGTGAATGCTAATTCGGTGCCAAATTGTCCTCTCCAGGAGGATTTAGACGAAGTGTCAGCTACCAATTCTGAAGTGGAGGTTGCGATGATCTACCGGCGGCGGAAAGCAGCCATGTGTGACCCCGCTTTTTCTGAGGAGGCGTTTAACACCCTCAGCTCTGCAGATGCCTACATCCGAGCCGCCCAAGATGGACTTGCCGGAGCCGCTCATCAACTTTCCAAAGATATGCGGGTAAGTGTTTATTTTGAGTGTTCCCATGCCAGTAGCCCCCGAGACTTAAAGTAGTTGGTACACCTGATTTGAGGATCGTTGTGTTCTTATAGGTCATTCAAGAAAAGAATAACTCTTTATCCAAGGAACTTGAAGAGTGCCGGACCTAACTCGCCGAATTAAAAATTTCGAAGGAATCTGGAAAGGATGGTGATGGTAAGAACAATAGTGTCCGGAAACTATGATAGTTCCGCTTATTACTATTATGTATGTACTAACTTGTAATACAATAATAGGGTCGACCGAAAACTAGAGAGGGAGCTAAGAGCTGCTGTGGCGGACAAAAAATTTGCCGAAGGGGAAACAGCCGCTGGCGAGCGTGCGCTGACGCAAGCGATAGAGAAAAGGAACCAAGGGCAGGATAGAAATATTAGGCTCGAACAGGAGTTAAAGGGCATAAAGGCCCAACTCTCAAGCGCCTTGGAAGAGAACTGGAGGCTAAAAAGCGGCATGTTTAGTATGTCTCTTATACCTAGCTCTCCTTATAGTCTCTTATTGTGAAAGTTTCTTATAGAACTTCTCTTGCAGGTTTGTTGGCTGGACAGCCTGAAGGCCGAGTGTCCGGTTTTGAGGGTGACGTGCTGCAAGAGCTTTCCAGGGTCCATGAACGGGCTCGTAAGGCCATGAAGAGTATGCCAGAGCTCTATGGCCTGGCAACTCACCTCCAGAAACTATGGAGGATTTGGCGGACCTATTCAAATGGGCTCGACGCCGCTTCGAACTATGGAAAGCCTCTGCATGCCGCATGGGTGCTCAAGAAGCCTGGGCCATGGTGAAGACGCACTACACTTGTCTGGATCCAAATCACATGGCCCGTGTGGGACCTCGAGGGTTCGATGGACAAGAAATTCCTCCGCATTTGGTATATGACCAAGTAGAGATAGCTGCCAAACTTCCCCAATAAGACTGTATGCTAGACAGCCTTATAGAGGGAATAGAAAATGAGTAGTCGTTTGATTCTATGTTTCAATGTACCTCTACCATCAAACTTATCTCCGGCTGGAGTGCTTCTGAATACTATATATGTGGTAAAAACATGTGATATGTTTGAAAACCAGGCAATCCGATCATAACTACTTGAACAGACAGACTGTGTTCGGGGAGTTATGTTATATTACTATTTAACGTAAGAAACATCTTCCAGAGAGAATAGTTCTGTTAGGGGTTCCTTTCCCTGGGTCGGCGTGCTTAAAAAATGCGGGCCTAGGCTTTTAATCCGTATGAAAATGATTGTAGGATGCCATATCATGTGGTAGTTTAGAATACGCTTTAGAATGCGATATGCCATGTATCCGCCGATCAATTATTCCCTTAAGAGCGCTAGCTTTCGGCTTCACCCAGTTTGAGGTACATATCCGGATTACCCGGTTGTAACAATCGCAGAGGTGCTCCCTTTACACCCTAGCCGAACAATCGAGAACGTAGGGGTAAGCATGGGAGCCAGGCAACCCAGCTTGGCCAGAACTTAAGGCATACCGGTGCATATAATGGCAAGGAAGGACTGTAAAAATAGACGACATTTTAAGTAATAAGTTTTATTTATAATGGGCTTCGTTAAAGAAGCCCCCAGGTATATTTGGGATAGATACATTCGAAGATGTACTTATCCTGTGGCAGTTCGGGCGAGCCGACTACTTGCCTAAAAAAGGAGAAAAAATGAAATGTATAAGACAATACCGAACTTACAAGGAGGAAAAAAGGTGCTACCGAATTATCCATAAAATCGTCTGAGCCTGGCGGCGTTCCATGGGTTCGGCTCAAGGCGATTGTCCTGTGCATTGCGAAGGCGATCGGCTCCACCGTTGAGTACTTGGTCAATAATGAAGGGCCCCTCCCATTTTGGTTTGAGCTTGTCCTTTTTCTTCTCCAGGAGGCATAAAATGAGTTCGCCGACGTTGTATGTCTTGGCCCGCACTTCTTTGCTCTGGTATCGCCTAGCCTGTTGTTGGTATAATGCGGAATGTGCTTGCGCTGTATCACGCTCCTCTTCAAGTCCATCTAGGTCATCTTGTCGATCTAGCTCGACTTCTTTCTCCTTGTACATGCACACTCGAGGTGAGTCATGAATTATGTCGCAGGGCAGAACTACCTCTATGCCATACACCATAAAAATGTGTATATCCGGTCATACTATTAGGTGTGGTCCGCAACCCCCAGAGTACGGAGTCAAGCTCGTCGACCCAGTGTTTATCAGACTCCCGTAGGGAGCGCACTAGTTGGGGTTCAATGCCGCTCATTATCAGACCATTGGCTCTTTTGACTTGACCGTTTGTTTGAGCATGGTATACAGAAGCATAGTCAAGTTTAATACCTAACTTTGCGCACCAATTTCTTACCTCGTCAGCTCTGAAGTTGGATCCATCATCCGTGACACCATAACGGTGTACCACACCGGATATATAATCTATCACAGGTGCTGCCTCAACTGTTTTTACTGGCTTGGCTTCTATCCATTTAGTGAATGTATCTACCATCACCAGTAAGTATTTATTTTTATGGCTTCCCCCTTTAAGAGGTCCGACCATATCAAGCCCCCAGACCGCAAAAGGCCAAGTAATGGGGATTGTTCTCAGAGCAGTGGGAGGCATGTGACTTTGATTTGCGAAGATCTGGTAGCCAATGCATTGTTGGACTAAGGTTTGGCCATTCGCTCGGGTAGTGGGCCAGTAAAAGCCAGCGCGAAAAGCTTTGCCTACGAGCGCCCGTGCTGCGGCGTGGTGGCCGCCCATTCAAGCGTGTATTTCAGTGAGAATTTGCCTTCCCTCTTCTTCGGAGATGCACCTTTGTAGAATACCGGTTGTGCTTTTCTTATATAGTTCACTGCTACTTCTCGAGCTTGCGTTGTATTCCCTCGAAGAGGAAAGGGTGATGCAGCATTGTAGCATAAGTATTTCCCTCAGTTTTTAAGAACCAAGGTATCAATCCAGTAGGAGACCACACGTGTCCCTCGCACCTGCACAAACAAATAAGAACTTCGCAGCCAACGCGATAAGGGGTTGTCAATCCCTTTACGGTCACTTACGAAAGTGAGATCTGACAGATAGGATAGGATAATATTTTTGGATATAAGAACAGAAAGTAAATAAAGCAAAGTAAAAGTAGATGGAAGATTAATATGTTGAGAATAGACCCGGGGGCCATAGGTTTCACTAGTGGCTTCTCTCATGATAGCAGAATTATACGGTGGGTGAACAAATTACTATCGAGCAATTGATAGAAAAGCGCATAGTTATGAGAATATCTAGGCATGATCATTATATATAGGCATCACGTCCGTGACAAGTAGACTGAAACGATTCTGCATCAACTACTATTACTCCACACATCGACCGCTATCCAGCATGCATCTAGAGTATTAAGTTCATAAGAACAGAGTAATGCTTTAAGCAAGATGACATGACGTAGAGGGATAAACTCAAGCAATATTATATAAACCCCATCTTTTTGTCCTCGATGGCAACAATACAATACGTGCCTTGTTGCCCCTGCTGTCACTGGGAAAGGACACCGCAAGATTGAACCCAAAGACAAGAACTACTCCCATTGCAAGAACTATAGATCTAGTAGGCCAAACCAGACCAATAATTCGAAGAGACTTGGAAGGATATTATAATCATACATAAAAGTTTTCGGAAAAGAATCAAATATTTCTCATAGATAATCTTGATCATAAACCCACAATTCATCGGATCTTGACAAACACACCGCAAAAAGATTACATCGAATAGATCTCCTCGAAGATTGAGGTGAACTTAGTATTGAGATCCAAAAAGAGAGAAGAAGCCATCTAGCTAATAACTATGGACCCGAAGGTCTGTGGTAAATTACTCACAACTCATTGGTGATGCTATGTCATTGATGTAGAAGCACTCCGTGGTTGATCCCCCCTCTGGCGGAGCTCCGGAACAGGCCCCACGATGGGATCTCACGGGAACATAAGGTAGCGACGGTTGAATTAGGGTTTTCTCTATTGGCTCGATGTTTTCAGGGTATATGGATATATATAGGAGGAAGGAGGGCATCGGGGGAGCCAGAGGGGGCCCACGAGGTTGGGTGCGCGCCCAGGGGGAGGTCGCGTGCCCTGGACCCTCATGGCCGCCTCTCTCGTTCCCTCGCGTGTACTCCAAGTCTTTTGGGTAGATACGGTTCCAAAAATAATTGTCCCGAAGGTTTCATTCCGTTTGGACTCCGTTTGATATTCCTTTGCTGTGAAACCCTAAAATAGGCAAAAAAACAACAATCTGCACTAGGCCCTAGGTTAGTAGGTTAGTCCCAAAAATAATATAAAAGTGTATAATAAAGCCCATTAAACATCCAAAACAAAATATATAATAGCATGGAACAATCGAAAATTATAGATACGTTGGAGACGTATCAAGCATCCCCAAGCTTAATTCCTGCTCGTCCTCGAGTAGGTAAATGATAATTTTTTTTTGATGTGGAATGCTAACTAACATAATTCTCAATGTAATCTCTTTGCTGTGGCAGGAATGTTGAGATCCGAAAGATTCAAGATAAAAGTTTATATTGACATAAGAATAATAATACTTCAAGCATACTAACAAAGCAATCATGTCTTCTAAAAAAATGGCCAAAGAAAGTTCATCCCTACAAAATCATATAGTTAGGCTATGCTCCATCTTCGTCACACAAAATACTCCAATCATGCACAACCCCGGTTTCAGCCAAGCACTTGTTTCATACTTTAATTTCTTCAAACTCTTTCAACTTTCACGCAATATATGAGCGTGAGCCATGGACATAGCACTATAGGTGGAATAGAGTGGTGGTTGTGGAGAAGACAAAAGGAGGAAGATGGTCTCACATAGACTAGGCGTATCAATGGGCTATGGAGATGCCCATCAATAGATATCAATGTGAGTGAGTAGGGATTGCCATCCAACAGATGCACTAGAGCTACAAATGTATGAAAGCTCAACAAAAGAAACTAAGTGGGTGTGCATCCAACTTGCTTGCTCACGAAGACCTAGGGAATTTGAATATACAAGCCAAGTTCTATAATGAAAATTTCCACTAGTATATGAAAGTGACTAAACAAGAGACCCTCTATCATGATAGTTAATGGTACTACTTTGAAGCACAAGTGTGGAAAAAGATAGTAGCATTGTCCCTTTTTCTTTTTCTTTTTTTCTTTGTTTTTTTGGGCCTGTCTATTTTCTTTGGCCTTTCCATCTTTTTTTTCTTTTTCTTTTTTTCTTTTTTTGGGACAATGCTCTAATAATGATGATCATCACACTTATATTGATTTACAACTCGATATTACAACTCGATATTACAACTCGATACTAGAACAAAGTATGACTCTATATGAATGCCTCCGACGGTGTACCGAGATGTGCAATGAATCAAGAGTGACATGTATGTAAAATTATGCATGGTTGCCTAGCCACAAATACGATGTCAACTACATGATTATGCATGGCAATATGACAATGATGAAGCATGTCATAACAAACGGAACGGTGGAAAGTTACATGGCAATATATCTTGGAATGGCTATGGAAATTCCATGATAGGTAGGTATGTTGGCTATTTTGAGGAAAGTATATAGTGGGTGTATGGTATGGGCGACACTTGCGTGGTACAAGAGAGGCTAGCAATGGTGTAAGGGTGAGAGTGCGTATAATCCATGGACCCATCATTAGTCATAAAGAACTCACATACTTATTGCAAAAATCTACAAGTCATCAAAACAAAGTACTACACCCATGCTCCTAGGGGGGAGGTTGGAAGGAGTTAACCATCGCGCGCCCCTGACCTCCACACAAAGGATGACACTCAATGATATACCTCATGCTTCACATTTGTGACAGAACGGTTACCATACGTGCATGCTACGGGACTTGCAAACCTCAACACAGGATTTCTTGAATTCACAACTACTCTACTAGCATGACTCTAATATCAACATCCTCATATCTCAAAACAATCATCAAGTATCAAACTTCTCTTAGTATTCAATGCACTTTATATGAAAGTTTTTACTATACTCATCTTTGATGCCTATCATATTAGGACTAGTTTTATAACCAAAGCACATTACCATGCTGTTCTAAAAGACTCTCAAAAGGATATAAGTGAAGCATGATAGATCAATAATTTCTACAAAATAAAACCATCACCGTGCTCTAAAAGATATAAGTGAAGCACTAGGGCAAAACTATCTAGCTCAAAAGATATAAGTGAAGCACAAATAGTATTCTAATAAATTCTAAATCATATTTATCTCTCTCAAAAGGTGTGTCCAGCAAGGATTATTGTGGCAAACTAAAAAGCAAAGACTCAAAATATACATGATGCTCCAAGCAAAACACATATCATGTGGTGAATCAAAATATAGTCCCGAGTATAGTTACCGATAAATGAAGACGAAAGAGGGGATGCCTTCCCGGGGAATCCCCAAGCTTAGGCTTTTGGTTGTCCTTGAATTTTACCTTGGGGTGCCTTGGGCAACCCCAAGCTTAGGCTCTTGCCACTCTTGGTTCCATAGTCCATCAAAGCCATACTGAAAACTTGGAAAACTTCACAACACAAAACTTAGCCAAAAATCTCATGAGCTCCGTTAGTATAAGAAAACAAACCACCACTCAAAGGTACTATAATGAACAAATTATTTGTTTATATTGGTCTTAAACCTACTGTATTCCAACTTCTCTATGATTCATATCCTCCAATACTACTCATAGATGCATCAAAATAAGCAAACAAGAAACAAAAAACAGAACAATGTGTAGTAATCTGTAACTTTCGAATACTTCTGTAACTCCAATTTTTTTTAACAAATTGGTAAACGAGAGGATTTTTTCTATTAATCATCTGAAAAAAGAATCAACTAAATAGCACTGTCCAGTAAAGTCTGGTGGCTAATCTCGTGAGTGCTAAAGTTTCTGTTTTTTACAGCACGATCATATAAACTTCACACAAGTCTTCCCAAAGGTTCTATTTGGCACAAACACTAATTAAAACACAAAACACATCTAAACAGAAGCTAGATGCAATATTTATTCCTAAACAGAAGCAAAAACAAAGAAAATGAAATTGGGTTGCCTCCCAACAAGCGCTATCGTTGAGCGCCCCTAGCTAGGCGCGATACAAGGATAGATCTAGGTATTGCCATTATGATAAGATATATCGCGAAAACTCATCTCATATTCCCTACGTTCAGCAACAAGTTTTCTTTGTGGAAAGAAAAAGTAATCAAAAGGCCTAAATTTAACAGGACAAAAGTCCCCCATATCAAGCTCAGGAGGTATATGTTCCTCCTTTGGCCCATTATATTGCACAACCAAGTCATCGTTATAAGCATCCTTTTGGCAAAAGGTAACGAGCCTTCGCTCAAGGGAAAAACCTAACCCATTATTTTGAATAGCAAAATCATCATTCAATTCAGAAATTCTATCAACCAAGACATCGGTAGGAACCTTTTTTCTAAGGTTTTCATTAAAAGCAACATGATCTAGAGATCTCAAACGCATTATGTCCTCTTAATTAAATAAGATAGCTTCTATGGGAGGACAACCAGCATCCACTCCGTAATGAGTAAAGATTTCTTTGGCCTCTTTCATGATAAATCTGAACTAATGAGCCAAAAAGATAGTAGCTACGCTCTTAACAGAAGAATGCTCAATATTGGAAAATTCTAGAAAAATTCTCTAAATGCAAGGATGCATTTGGATAAATTGCCTTTCAATTTAAACTACAAGAATAGATATGGCATCTGCAAGGCTACTAGTTCTATGAAGAATAGATCCACCCATAGTGGGTAAAGCACCGGCACAAGTAAAGAAGTCTTGAAGAACTCCTTTTCCAATAATATTACCACTACCAACCCGGAACTTCTTAATATGTAAAGTGGTAGTTTCATCCGGAGGATCAACATAGACGTTTCCCTCCACATTACTACCCTTTTCAAAGATATCTTCCCCCATATCAGACATGAAGGCAAGCGAACGATAAACACACGACAAAAGATAGGTACTTGGTATATGACTTTTGCGTAAGTCTCCCCGGCAACGGCGCCAAAAATTCTTCTTGCTACTTCTCGAGCTTACGTTGTATTCCCTCGAAGAGGAAAGGGTGATGCAGCACAGTAGCGTATGTATTTCCCTCAGTTTTTGAGAACCAAGGTATCAATCCAGTAGGAGACCACGCGTGAGTCCCTCGCACCTGCACAAACAAATAAGAACTTCGCAGCCAACGTGATAAGGGGTTGTCATTCCCTTTACGGTCACTTACGAAAGTGAGATCTGATAGATAGGATAGGATAATGTTTTTGGTATTTTTGGACATATGAACAGAAAGTAAACAAAGCAAAGTGAAAGTAGATGGAAGATTAATATGTTGAGAATAGACCCGGGGGCCATAGGTTTCACTCGTGGCTTCTCTCATGATCACTGTTCAAGAAATCTTCCGATTCAGCGATTTATCGTCCGATTTATCGCTACTCTTGGGGTGACCGATAAGATTATGCCTTATCTTCACCATTTATCGTTTGGGCCGATTTATCTCTATGACAAGCGATTTATCGGGAATCTATCGATAAATCTGGCCTATTCGTAGCATTATGTTTGCAAAAACTATGTTTATTTGCGTATTGTGGACCTTGTTACGCAATATGTACTATTTTCATATTTTTTTGTCATTATATCAGGATTCAAAGGCTAGGAATTAAGGTAACACTTCTATCCAATATTGTTTTGGTGTTGAATATAGCATATTTTAGTGTTGGGAACCTGGGATTTGAAAAAAAATGGCCGATTAATAGTCGACCGATAAAATCGATTAATCGGCCGATTTCCGATTAATCTCTGATCCCCAGCTGACCGAGACAATAACGATAAGCGATATCCTCAACATTGCTCATGATAGCAGAATTCTACGGTGGGTGAACAAATTAGTGTCGCGCAATTGATAGAAAAGCGCATAGTTATGAGAATATCTAGGCATGATCATTATATATAGGCATCACGTCCGTGACAAGTAGACCGAAACGATTCTGCAACTACTACTATTACTCCACACATCGACCGCTATCCAGCATGCATCTAGAGTATTAAATTCATAAGAACGTAGTAATGTTTTAAGTAAGATGACATGATGTAGTGGGATAAACTCAATCAATATGATATAAACCCCATCTTTTTATCCTCGATGGAAACAATACAATATGTGCCTTGCTGCCCCTGCTGTCACTGGGAAATGACACCGCAAGATTGATCCCAAAGCCAAGCACTTCTCCCATTGCAAGAACTATAGATCTAGTAGGCCAAACCAAACCAATAATTCGAAGAGATTTGCATGGATATTATAATCATACATAAAAGATTTCAGAAAAGAATCAAATATTTCTCATAGATAATCTTGATCACAAACCCACAATTCATCGGATCTCGACAAACACACCGCAAAAAGATTACATCGATTAGATCTCCTCGAAGATCGAGGAGAACTTGGTATTGAGATCCAAAAAGAGAGAAGAAGCCATCTAGCTAATAACTATGGACCCGAAGGTCTGTGGCAAACTACTCACAACTCATTGGTGAGGCTATGGCGTTGATGTAGAAGCACTCCATGGTAGATCCCCCCTCCGGCGGAGCTTCGGAACAGGCCCCAAGTTGGGATCTCACGGGAACAGAAGGTTGCGGTGGTGGAATTAGGGTTTTCTCTGTTGCCTCGATGTTTCCAGGGTACATGGATATATATAGGAGGAAGTAGGGCATCAGGGGAGCCAGAGGCGGCCCATGAGGGTGGGGGCGCGCCGAGGGGTCGCGCCCTGGACCCTCGTGGCCGCCTCTCTCGTTCCCTCACTTGTACTCCAAGTCTTCTAGATAGATACGGTTCCAAAAATAACTCTCCCGAAGGTTTCCTTCCGTTTGGACTCCGTTTGATATTCCTTTTCAGCGAAGCCCTAAAATAGGCAAACAAAACAGCAATCTGCACTGGGCCCTGGGTTAGTAGGTTAACCAAAAATAATATAAAAGTGTATAATAAAGCCCATTAAACATCCAAAACAAAATATATAATAGCATGGAACAATAAAAAATTATAGATATGTTGGAGACGTATCATTCACCCTCATGAACCTTGTAGGCTTTAGAACGCCGAATTATGCGGCGGGCATCATTTTGGTCCTCGGGGAGTTCCTGCCTTTGAAGGTAGGCTAGGAAAGGCTCTGTCCAGGGGGCTATGACAGCCATGATTTTGTGAGCCAAATGAGATATATCCATATCTGGGTCCCCGACGATGTCTTGGTTAAGTTCGGCTGGGGGGTGTGTTTGGATCCAAATTTGTATCACTACTCGCGTCCTGCCATGTTACCGATGGCTTAAACAACCTTTCCACGAATGTGTTAGGTGGGACGGGGTCATGTTTAGCACCCATACGAGCGAGTACGTTGATACGTCTCCAATGTATCTATAATTTTTGATTGTTCCATGCTATTATTTATGAAGTCTTGGATGTTTAATGGGCTTTATCATTCACTTTTATATCATTTTTGGGACTAACCTACTATGCCAAAGGCCCAATCCAGATTGCTGTTTTTGCCTATTTCAGGGTTTTGCAGAAAAAGAATATCAAACGGAGTCCAAGCAGAATGAAACCTTCGCGAGAGATATTTTTGGAGAAAATCACGCACGGGGGACTTGAGAACCACGTCAGGGGAGCCTCGGGGTGTCCATGAGGGTGGGGCACGCCCCCTTCCCAGGGCACGCCCCTGCCTCGCGGGACCCCTGAGCACCCCCCGATGCCCTCCTTCTTCCTATATAAGTCTACGTACCCCAGAAACTCTGAATGAGGAGAGAAAACCCTAATTCCACCGCCGTACCTTCTGTTCCTGTGGATATCCCATCTTGGAGCCTGTTCCGGAGCTCCACCGGAGGGGGGTCCATCACGGAGGCCTTCATCATCATCATCATCGCCCTCACCGTGAGTTGTGAGTAGTTTACCACAAACCTTTGGGTCCAGAGCTAGTATCTAGATGGCTTCTTCTCTCTCTCTGGATCTCAATACAAAGTACTCCTCGGTCTTCGAGGAGATCTATTCGATGTAATCTCTTTTTGCGGTGTGTTTGTCGAGATCCGATGAATTGTGAGTTTATGATCAAGGTTATCTACGAAAGATATTTGGTTCTTCTGTGAACTTTTTATGTGTGCTCATAATATCCTTGCAAGTCTCTTCGAAATATTGGTTTTGTTTGCCCTACTAGATCTATAGTTCTTGCAATGGGAGAAGTGCTTGGCTTTGGGTTCAATCTTGCGGTGTCCTTTCCTAGTGACAGTAGGGGCAGCAAGGCACATATTGTATTGTTGCCATCAAGGATAAAAAGATGGGGTTTATATCATATTGCTTGAATTTATCCCTCTACATCATATCATCTTGCTTAAGGCATTACTCTGTTCTTATGAACTCAATACACTAGATGCATGCTGGATAGCGTTCGATGTGTGGATTAATAGTAGTAGATGCAGAATCGTTTTGGTCTACTTGTCTCGGACGTGATGCCTATACACAATGATCATGCCTAGATAGTCTCATAATTATTCGCTTTTCTATCAATTGCTCGATAGTAATTTGTTTACCCGCCGTAGAATATCGCTATCATGAGAGAAGCCACTATAAAAAACTATGGCCCCGGGTCTATTCTCAACATATCAATCTATATCTACTTTACTTTATCGCTTTTATTTGTTGTTTTATTAAAACTAAAAATACCAAAAATATAAACTATCATCTCTATCAGCTCTCACTTTCGTAAGTGACCGTAAAGGGATTGACAACCCCTTATCGCGCTGGCTGCGAAGTTCTTATTTGTTTGTGCAAGTGCGAGGGACTCGTGTGTGGTCTCCTACTGGATTGATACCTTGGTTCTCAAAAACTGAGGGAAATACTTATGCTACTGTGCTGCATCTCCCTTTCCTATTCGAGGGAATAGAACGCAAGCTCAAGAGGTAGCAAGAAGAATTTCTGGCGCTGTTGCCTGGGAGGCTTACGCAAAAGTCATATACCAAGTACCTATCACAAACCCTTATCCTTCGCATTGCATTTTTTTGCCTCTCGTTTTCCTCTACCCCACTTCACCCTTGCCGTTTTATTTGCCCTTCTTTTGCCGTGTGTTTACTGTCCGCTTGCCTCTTGTTTGCTTGTGTGCTATGTGCCCTCAGTTAGCTTGCATCTTCGGTTGCTAAAGTATGGATCCTCATCCACTTGCTAATCTCTTTAAGAGATCCAATTATGTTGAAGCTATTGCTAGTGAGTTGACTTCACTACATTATCTTTATGGGGTTTTGCTTGAAATTTTTGAATCTAAGAATTGTGACGAAATATTGAAAGAGAAACATAAATTGATTCATGATAGCTCTTTTAGTAAAAAGCATGATTGCAATGATGTTATTATAAATTCTATTAATGTCAATTGTGCTAATGATACGCAAAACCCTAAGCTTGGGGATGCTAGTATTGCTATGTACACTACTTGTTGCAATGATCATGATTGGGGTGATGTTTCTTATGATCTAGAAAATTTATTTCAACCCCATGATGAATATGAGATTGATAATAATGTTTGCAAAAATATTGAAAGTGGGTTTGGAAGAGTGTCAACTTTAGATCCCACATATTTGGAGTATGATCAATCTTATGAAATTCTTGATAAGAGTGGGTTTGGAGAAGTCATGACTTTAGTTAATGTTACTCCCACTATTCTGGAAGAATGTCAACTTCGTATGCATGTGGATCATGTTGAGAATATGTTATGTGATAGCTATATTGGTACCCTCGTCTCGTCATCAACAACGGGATCACCCTCGGAAACAACTAGGCTACCGGCCAGGTTCTCCGGCATCGAGGATTTTAGGAGGTTCTTCATCTCCATGAGTAGCAAGTACACCATTTTTTTGGTATTTCGTGTTCCATATCCATAACTAAAGATAGAGAACAACTTAAACAACAAACATAATCTACATAGTGATAATGCAAACAAGCACACACGAGAATATTCACCCCATGCTATTGCTCCCCGACAACGACGCCAGAAAAAGGTCTTGATAACCCACAAGTATAGGGGATCAATTGTAGCCTCTTTCTATAAGTAAGAGTGTCATACCCAACGAAGAGCTAAAGATAGAACAAATATTCCCTCAAGTTCTATCGACCACCAATACAACTCTACGCACGCTTGCCGTTCGCTTTACCTAAAACAAGTATGAAACTAGAAGTACTTTGTAGGTGTAACGAGATAGGTTTGCACGAATAAAAAGAGCACGTAAATGAAAAATAGGGTCTGTTTAGGTAAATAAGCAATAAAGCTAGTATAGCGAGTGTGGAAAAGTGGTGGTAGGAATTGCAGAATTCTCCCTAAGAAATTGACTACGTTACTAGATCGATAGCATGTTTTATGTGGGAGAGGCCACCGCTAGCATGTCATCCCTGACTTGGAATTCTATGCACTTATGATTGGAACTATTAGCAAGCATCCACAACTACTAACGTTCATTAAGGTAAAACCCAACCATAGCATTAAGCTTCTGTCACTCTTGCCCTCCAATACATAGTCCTATCAACATGCAACTAACCCTATGGTGTGATCCACACGCGCGCTCATATGATGGGCACCAAAGGACAACAACATAACCACAAGCAAATTAAACCAATCATAGCAATTCACCAATTACTGATAGGACAACAAAAATCTAATTAGACATCATAGGATGGCAACACATCATAGAATAATAATATGAAGCATAAAGCACCATGTTCAAGTATAGTGTATAGCGGGTTGCGGAGAGTGGACCACAGTAGATAGATGGGGGGAGGTGATGAAGATGTTGGTGAAGATGATGAAGGTGTTGGTGTAGATCGCCGTAACACGATGATGGCCTCAGCAGCGTTCCGACGCCACCGGGAGAGAGGGGGAGAGGCCCCCCCCTTCTTCTTCTTATTCCTTGACCTTCTCCCTAGATGGGAAAAGGGTTTCCCCTTTGTTCCATGGCCTCCAAGGCATGGGAGAGGCCGAGAGCCCCTCCAAGATTGGATCTGTCTCTCTGTCTCTCTCTGTTTCTACGTTCCCAGATTCTGGCCTTCCATCGTTTCTTATATTCCCGGAAATCCGTAACTCCTATTGGGCTGAAATTTTAACACGATTCGTATCCGGATATTGGATTTCTTGCCGCAAAAGAAGGGCACCAACCGCCTTATGGGGTGGCCACGAGGGTTAGGGGCGTGCCCCCTGCCTCGTGGCCCCCTCGGGCATCGTCTCGCGTTGATTCTTCTACCCAAAAATCACATATATTATTAAAAAAATCTCTGTGCAGTTTTATCCCGTTTGGACTCCGTTTGATATGGATATTCTGGGAAACAAAAAAACATGCAACAAACAGGAACTAGCACTGGGCACTGGATCAATATGTTCGTCCTAGAATAGTATAAAAAGTTGCCAAAAGTATATGAAAGTTGTATAATATTGGCATGGAACAATAAAAAATTATAGATACGACGGAGATGTATCAGATATTAGGGATCGGGCCCAAACAAAACTAACTCGATTACATGATGAATCTCATCCAACTCCTCACTAACCAGCGAGCCTACGAAGGAATTACTCATTCCAGGTTGTGAGCATCATGGAATTGGCGATGGAGACGAGTTGGTGATGACGAAGAACGAAGATCCCCCTCTCTGGAGCCCCAAACGGACTCCAGATCTCGCCTCCCAAGGAAGAATAGGAGGTGACAGTAGCTCCATATCATAGATCGGGATAATTCTTTCTCCCTGATTTTTTCTCCGAAAATAGGAATTTATAGGGTCAGGGTTGTCGTCTGCCGGGCCACCAGGTGGGTACAACACACCTGAGCGCGCCAGGAGAGGGGGGCACGCCATGCTGGGCTGTGCCCACCCAGGGCCCCCTCTTTGGTGGGTCTTGGCTCCAGTAATTCTCTTTTATTCCATAAAAAACCACGCAAAGTTTTGTTTCATTCTGAGAACTTTTATTTCTGCACAAAAACAACACCATGGTAGTTCTGCTGAAAACATCGTGAGTCCGGGGTTAGTTTTATTCAAATCATGCAAATTAGAGTCCAAAACAAGAAGAAAAGCATGAGAAAAGGTAGATACGTTGGAGACATATCAACTCCCGCAAGCTTAAACCTTTTCTTTTCCTCAAGCAATTCAGTTGATAAACTGAAAGTGAGAAAGATAAACTTTTACAAACTCTTTTGCTCTTGTTTGCACAAATAAGCTTAAAAACACCAAGGTTTTCGGCGAACATTATAACTAACCATGTCGACAATAACTCTTAAAGATTATATTAACTCATATCAATGACATAATCAGCTAGCGAGCGATAATAAGAGATCTCAAACAGCAACACGTTGTGAAAACAACCATGATATAATATGACAATAGATGTATCTCGCTAGCCCTTTCTGAGACCGCAAAACATAAATGCAGAGCACCTCCAAAGTTCAAGCAACGACTAAACATTATAATTCATGGTAGAAAAGATCCAATCATGATAACACCCAACATTCACTACACACAATGCATAGGCATGACAACAGTGCTCTCAGATCTGGCGCTTATTAGAGAAGGTGATGACACAACATAAAAGTAAATAGAAAGTCCCTTCGAAGAGGGAAGCAGTGACTCAGGTCCCTTTCTGCAATAATTGGGTTCTTGTGTGAACACATGCTCTTTCTCTTCCTCGACTTCTTCATTCCTAACAAATCTTCTATCTTTTGTGGATCAAACTCCACTTCTTCTGCCGGGAAGTCTCCCAGATACTCATGGCTTTCCTTCGTGCAATACTGTGAAAGATGTCCTTCTTCTCCACATGAATAGCAAGCACGGGAGTAATATCTGTTTAGTCATTCTCCATCAGGGTCATTAATATCTTCCTCCATCGTGGATTCCCTTAAGGTTTCCTCGAGGACTTCTTTCATTGCTTCTTTCTTCTGCTGGACAGTTCATTGCACCATGGGGTAAATGTGACACTGGGCAGGGTAGTGGGTAGTCCCTTCACACAAGAAACAAGTAATCTGCCTAGTTGGGCATTCTTCAGCTAGGTGGCTTCCTTCACAATTAGGGCATTCATCCTTGTGCGCCTCCTGGGTGTGTCCTATTTCTCCACAAATCCTGCAGGCACAATGTTTCTTCTTCGGGTTGTCACCACGCTCTCGAATGAGATGTGATCTCAACAGAGTTTTCTTGAATTCCTCCCATCTTTCTGCTCCATTACATCCTTGTATGGCTTGATGCATCTTCCACCATGTTGCATCACTTTTTGTAAAGTACTGGAGAGCGTATTGAACCTCATACTTCCTGGCTACCAAATTTTTCCTGAAGTGATCCTCCATGTTTTGTATCCATAGCTCCGCCTCCGGCTAGGTTATGGGTCCAGAGACTTCAAGCCTATCTTCAGTCATCCTCTATTGGGTCCAATGGTTTTGGGATGAGATTCAGAAGAGATAGAGAGGGACACTCAATACAAGCAATAGTTTTTAAAAGACGGGTTTTAGTTTGTGGCCGTCAGAAAACATCAAACAAATGACGACTCACAATCGTCGCATCTAACGTAAGTACATAACAGGGGTTTTGGTCTTCTACAGGTCAACATCACCTCAAAGTCGTCAACTCTTCAAACCTTCAGAGTATCCACTGTTGTAGCTTCAACACTTCCAATGCATGGTAAAATCCTCTTTACTCCGAAGTGATCCAATGGAAAAGGGTATTGACTAACTATTTAAGGTCAAAGGAAAAGTTTGACAAAGGTCAGAAAATAAGAGAGGTAAGAATCTTTTGAAAATGATAGTTTTAGAGAAATCCTTTCCTATGGTCTGGTCAGTTTCTAGGGTCACGTCCTACAGCCAACATGTGCTCTGATACCATCTTGTAGCGACCCGACCCGAATGGATCAAGTCTCTGTGCTTAAGTGTCATCCCTGGATCGGTATGCTGACACACACAGTACTCGAGGATTTATAACCGAGGTAAATCACATGTATAAAGTAACGTAAATACTATTACCTCAATCGATCATAGCGGAAGCAACAAAGGTTGTGGATTCCCATCAACACCAACGGCAAAGTTGAGTGTAGACAGCGCAACCCTAACATACACTTACTCGTCGAATAATTCCTGCAACATGAGACGTTGCAACCACAAAGGGTCAGTACATTGAATGTACTGGCAATTTCACACTGTAATGGTAATGAGGAACAAAGCTTACAACTACATGCATATTTGGCTGGTGGAGGCTGTAAGGTTAAAGTTTTTGCGTAAAGCCAATTTTTCCCTACTACAAAGGATTAAATTTTTATTAACTATCATGGTAGTTGAAACATCGTTGAGAAGATAGACATCCTCTCAACCCCAATTAATAATCATCATTAAAACCCAACAAAATTAATTAAAGTAACATGATGAGATTCACATGATAATCTGTCGGGGAAACGAATCCACGAACACCTATGGGACCGGCGGACCGAGCCCCTTTCGGTTCGGCGGGGGGCGAAGATCGCACGAAGAGCGGATCAAGGCGAAGCACACGAGCAGTTTACCCAGGTTCGGGCCGCACGGGTGCGTAAAACCCTACTCTTGCTTTGCGGTTTGTATTGAGTTCTTGCTCGGGAGCGCTGAGTGCTACAGTACACACCAGCAGCTAACGAGACCGAGCGTGAGTGTTCTCCCCCCCTCTACGTTGCGCATGGGCCTCCTTTTATATGCTTAAGGGGTCACCGACAGGTGGCTACGTAGACAAGGGTAAAAATGGAAAGGTGTTGCGGTTGGTACAACTACCTGTACAGTGTATCATACCTAACTCTGACGGCAGGGAACAAGGGCATTGAATGCCCATCTGCGTCGCCCAAACAGTGCAAAAAGGGACCGTCAGGGACGCCACCGCTCGCCACGATGGCAATCTTGTCAGCACCGCTTGCCACCGCGCACCGCTGGCTGCATAGCCTCCCGTCACGTGCGCCTGGAAGGGTCCTAGAGCAACACGTTGGTGGATGTGCTGGAGCGCGGGTACAAAGTGGTAGTTTGCCGCGGCAAGCGCCTTGCCGCGGTCGCTGTCTTGTCGCGTCCGGGAACTCGTCGCTCACCAGGCCTTGCCGGGACGCATGGCGCGTCGCGGCAAGTTCCTTGAGATGCCCTGGTTGGCCTTCCCGGCAAGCTCCTCTTGCCGGGGTCTTGTCTTCTTGGCTTGAATACTTTGTTCTTGAATGGCTCCAAAGGAACCACGGAGGACCTTGGCGGTTACCCGGCAAGCCTTGCTGCGGGATGCTGCGACTGCCCGTGCACAAGTTCGGGATACTAGGGTACCCCTACTCTAGTACACCGACAGGAGCCCCCGGGCCTGGGCCATAGACGGTGCCGAGCGCTGTTGAGCCAGGCCCAAAACAGGGCACGGGCACGCGCGGCCTGGGTCACGCCGTATCTCTCTCTGTATCCATCGCGCCCTCCCCGAACGACGCGTGTTGAATGCGGCGTCGTGGGAGAGATCGTGGGTGGTTTCTTTATTCGGAAAGGCGGAACGTCCGCCCCCTCCCTCCTTATAAGCAGGGGAAGCAGGGGCAGTTCGCCCACTCGCCGGTTGCTACTTCAATCTCGGAAACCTCTGCCGCTCCCCCTTCTTCCCAAAGCTGAAAGAGAGCAGCGCTCTGCCCCCCATGGCCACCAGCACCACCAACGCCGTCGACCTCCCCCACCACTTCCGCCATGGCTCCGAAAGCCGACAAGGGGAAGGTTGTGAAGTCGACCGAGGCGCATTGGCTCACGGTGCTGCGAAAGGAGCGGGCAATCTCCCCCCCCCCCAAGCTCGTCGCGAGGGAACTGAGGGAGTATTACTACCTCTTCTGGTCGACGGGGACGCGGGCGCATCCGCGCACCAAGGTACTTCCAGCCGTCGCTTGGAAAATGGCTCCAAGTGGATATCCCTTATTCGCCTTGTTCTTCTACTGCGGGCTCTGCACGCCTTTCTCTGAGTTTTTCTGCGATATTATGAACACCTACGGGTTCCGCCTCCTTGACTTCACCCCCAATGCCGTTCTGACCATGGCAGTTTTCGCACATCTCTGCGAAAACTTTGTCGGAATCTATCCAAGCATAGCCCTTTTTCGCCACTTCTTTATGCCCCGAGTTGAGAGAGGAGAGCTTTTATCCGGCGGAATCGCCTGGATCTCGAGAGCCGGCAAGAAGGAAGCTTATCTGGAGGGTGAGTTCCGCGGCAAGTGGGAGGAATGGAGAGCAGACTGGTGCTGGATTGTCGAGGAGAACCCGCAGCCATTTACCGCCCAGCGCCAAACCCCAGTAGCGCGCGGCAGCGATTGGAGGAATGTGGCCCCGGAAGACGATAGGCTGAAGATTGCCGTCGCCCGGATCCAACACCTCAGGCTTGCCGGGCTCACTGTAGGTGCGGTTGGCGCAGATTTTCTTCGCCGCCGCATCGCCACCCTGCAGGAGCGGAGGAGGCCTGCCTGGGAATTCAAGAATGCGGCGGACATCATGAGGCTGCGCCCGGGCCTCAACTTCATCTTCACTATTTTGGAACTTGACGCAATGCTCCGGGAGCTGTTCAAGTACGACCCTCAACATCCCGAAGTGTTCAGGTTGCCGAAGGGTGTCATTCCACTGTGCAACAACTCCTCGCTCGACCGTATCCGTGCAATGATGCTGCTGTGCGACTCACATGGAATTGTCCCAACTTGGCAAGAGCCTGCAGACGAGGTCGTGCAGGACTTCTTTGACGGCTTGGTAGAAGTGTCGGTCCGCTCCGACGAAAAGAAAAGCCTCACTTGCGACACCACCGATGCGGAGATGAAACGCATCGCCACTAGGCTGGAAGAGGCGGCGGCCGCCGCAGCCGCGGGCGAGTTTGGATTCACCGTGGAAGAGGCAGAGGCAGCAGAGGCGGCAAGCCGTGCCAAGCGAGAGGAGCTTGCCGGCGAGGGAGAGCTTGCCGGGCATGATGTCGAGTCGAGCGAGCCCGCCGAGGATACGAGCGGCTCGTTGGAGATCAACTCCTCTTCCTCCTCATCTTCAGACATCTCGCCGCAAGCAGAAACCCCAGCTCCACCAAGAAGGCGTCTCCGCAAATCCGGGGACGTAGCGGAGTGGCAGGCGAGCCGACAGCCGCCACGCCGCGCGACACGCTCCACCGCGGCAAGCACTGTTGCCGCGAGAGCACCTCGCGCTGCTACGGCAACTGGAGCGGGGTCCACCCGGACCACCACTTCTGCTCCTGCCGCTTCTCACGCCGCGACGGCAGCCGGAGCGGGGTCGTCTCGGACCACCGCCACTGCTCCCGCCAAGCGGCCAAGGGAACCTACCCCTCCGCCTGCTCGTGCCGGAGGTGAGTCGGACTTCGACTTCTCCGCGCTCAGCTCCGACGATGAAGAAGAAGAGTAAGATTCTTTGTTATACTTGTAGTTCTTCAATTCTTGCTGTTTTGTCTTGTATCTCATTCGCTTTACTCCGAACTTATCCCTTTTTAGGACTCTGGCCCAGAGAGCGGCGAAGAGAGCCAAGGTCCCGGTGATTATCATCGAGGACGAATCCAGCGCGAGAGCAGGGGGTGTGTCCGAGACCACCTTACCGGACCCGGCAACTATTCCCCAAAGCAGCCCCCAGCGCAGCCCCCAGTGTAAGTATATGGTTCGCTTTCCGCTGTTAGGCGCGCATGGATCTTTTTCTTTGCTGACATCTGACTGTTGGTTTGTGTAGGAGAAGAGCAGCCCCACCAGGAGCGCCCGGAGGCCGCCCCCGACATGCCATCTGCTTTGACTACGCCGGCAAGGGGGAGTTCTCCGGCAAGGGAGAGTCCTTCGGCAAGGGAGGGTTCTCCGGCAAGGGGGAGTTCTCCGGCAAGGGAGAGTCCTCCGACAAGGGAGAGTTCTCCGGCAAGGGGGAGTTCTCCGACAAGGGAGAGCACAAGCGGCCCCCCGGTGGCGGAGACTACGACTGCAGAACCCGGTACAGGTAATCCTCTTGCTCCAGAACTTACCTTGGGTTCTTCTTCTTTTGATCTTCTTTTTGGATATTTGCTTGACTTTTCTCCCTTTTCCGGCTGTCAGACCCATCTGCTGCGGAGCCGATGGAGACCGAGGTTGCTGGCGAGGAGAACGCCGCCGAAGAGGCCGCCAAAGCTGCCGCCGCAGGAGCTGGCGAGGGGTCTGGCGATCGCACTGACGGCCCTGAGGCCGCAGGAGCGCCAGGCGCTACGCCGACCGCCGACCCTTCCGCCGCTGCCGCAGCGTCAAGCTCTGAAGAGCCCTAGCCAGGCGTCTACTTGAAGGCCGGCGAAAACGTCTTCATCAACCTCCCCTGGGCGTCAAACTCCAGGGCGCCGGTCAAAGGAGAAAGCTTCGATGGAGAGGTGCTTGCCTTCGCTGGGCTGACGCTGGTTGACGTGTCGAGCAGCAGCAGCGGCGAGCCTGAGGAGGAGCGGCTGCTGCGGAAGCTGGTGTCGCTCTACCGTGCTCGGCAGGCCAAGCTGGAATCCCGAGAGGCGCTTGTCGCGAAGGCGGGAGCGGACATCAAGAAGCGCGCAGAGGAGCTCTGGGGTATTAACCAGGAAGCTCTCCGGTCCCTGGTAGAGGAGCGGGAGCAACTCGCCGAGGAGCAGAAGGCCTTCTTCCTCGAGAAGGCTGAAGTCGAAGAGCAACAGCGACATGCCGCTCAAAAGCTGTCTGCGCAAGAGGGCGAGCTGGCGCAGCGGAAGGTTAACCTTGACAGCCACGAGGAGGAGCTTACTACGCACTAGCAATCATTTGGCGGAGCTCTCAAGCAAGCAGAGGATGTTGCCGCAGCTGCCGAGGCCGCCAAGAAGGAGCTGGAGACGAAGTTGGCGCGGCTGGAAGCCGATCTCAAGGCGAGCGGTGAAGAGCTTGCCGCGCTCAAGCGTGAGCGGGAGAAGGACGCCTACAGCTTGTCAGAGCTGCAGGTTCGTCTCTCCGAGAAGGGCAAGGAACTTGGCGCCGCCAAGGACTCCAACGCAGATCTTGAGTTGAAGCTGACTACTTTGACCAAGACGTTGGACGGCGCCAGGGAGCAGGAGGTGGCCTTGAAGAAGAAAATCAAGGCCGATGAGGCCCTGCTGGCGAGTGCTGCTGCCGCCCAGAACACTTTTAGGGAGAATGTGGAGCACTGGACTGAGGGTCTCGTGGATGCTGCCGCAGCCATTGACAGGGAGCTGGCGCAGCTGGGGATGGAGGATCTCGGGTATCCCTCTGATGAGAACCTCCAACCCAGCGCCAAGCTCACCTTGTTCTTCAAAGGCGTGGGAGCTCTTCAAAAGGTGTTGGTGAAGGTGGCCCTCCAGCGACTCCGGGAGAAGATCCCAAAGCAGCTGGCCGACGAGTCGCGCAAGATCTGCGCGGGAGCTCTTCAAAAGGTGTTGGTGAAGGTGGCCTTCCGCAACCCGGGCCTCAACCTCACCAACGTCCTCAAGACCTTGCCGCCGGATGCTGATCTAGAAGCGCTCAAGGCCCTTGTCGCACCCATTGTGGACAAGGTGAGCGGGATTAAGAGGATTGAGGGCGATCGCGTAGACTAGGCTGCCCGTTTTCTCCTTTTCTTGTCGCTGCTGGTCATGTTATGAGAACAATCTGTTAGAGCCGCGATAAGCTACCTTGTAATATAACTCTATTTTGGGCAATGATTGCAATGTTATTTCCTTTACTTGATTCCTTCCTTTGTATGTTTTTGCCCTACGCTTTTAGGGAATTTGCCGGCGCAGGCGCCTTAGCCGCGAGCGCTGAGTGCGGGACGGCAGCAGCCTGTTGGCGGTGCCATTACCGACAAGAAACCTTGTCGCAACTAGTCGCAACACACTTAAGTTGTTGAGCGGACTCGAAACAAAGTAAGGGCGCAACTAGCTATGAGTTGGTTCCTCCGCGCACAGGTTTTCCATACAAAGCACGGTCGGTCAAGGAAGATAACTTAAAATTAAAAAAAACGGATTGCTCAAACTTTGGCAACTTAGTTTTTCTGTTGTTTGCTTCCCGATAAGGCAAAACTTTCTTGAACGACGCCTGGTCCATACCATTATCTTCTCCTTTCCCCCCCGGCAAACTTGTTGGCGAGGGAACCTTCCTTTCATTGAGAAAAAGAAAGAGGAGAAAATAAAGATATGGAGCCTTACGGCTCGTTATTGCTTACCGGGGGTAGGTGCTGCACAAAGTGTCAGATAACACATGCAAAAAATAGAAAGCATGAAATTTACAAGATGTGCGGAGCACATGAGCTTTATGCACGGGGTCTGCGCCCGGCTTTGGACAAAGCATTACATGCAACAGCGGCAAGACTTGTACAAAAGGTAGTTGCCGAAACAGGTTCCGGCAACCGCGCCTTACGGGTAAAACTTACGAAGATGCTCAATGTTCCAGGAGTTGCTCACCGGAATGCCATCTTCGGTCTCAAGGCGGACAGCGCCAGGCCTAGTGACTCGTTTCACCCGGTAAGGGCCTTCCCACTTCGGCATCAACTTGTTGGAATTCTTGGCGGACTGAACGCGCCGAAGAACAAGGTCGCCTTCCTCGAGACTTCTGGCGTTAACTTTGCGGCTATGGTAGCGGCGCAAAGCTTGCTGGTAGCGAGCAGCTCGTACAGCAGCCTGAAGATGGTCTTCCTCAAGGAGCAGCGCGTCATCTTGTCGCAGCTGCTCTTGCTCAAGCTCATCATAAGCGAGCACTCGAGGTGACCCGTATACGTGTTCCGTGGGGAGAACTGCCTCAGCTCCATAGACTAGAGCGAAAGGTGTCTGGCCAGTGGCTCGATTTGGCGTCGTCCTGATCGACCAAAGAACCACCGGCAGCTCCTCAATCCAGTTTCTTCCGCACTTGCGCAGCCTGTCGAAAGTCCTGGTCTTGAGCCCACGCATCACTTCAGCATTTGCCCTCTCCGCTTGACCATTGCTTCTCGGGTGAGCAACAGAAGCGAAGCAGACCTTGGTGCCAAGATCTTGGACGTACTGCATGAAGGTGCGGCTCGTGAATTGCGTACCATTGTCGGTGATGATCCTGTTAGGGATCCCGAAGCGGCAAACAATCGACCTAAAGAACTTGACTGCTCACTGTGCTGTCACCTTCCTCACTGCTTCCACTTCCGGTCACTTTGTGAACTTGTCGATTGCAACGTACAAGTACTCAAAGCCCCCGACTGCTCGGGGAAAGGGGCCGAGAATGTCGAGCCCCCAGACCGAAAATGGCCAGGATAAAGGGATCGTCTGGAGAGCTTGAGCTGGCTGGTGTATCTGCTTGGAATGGAACTGGCACGCTTCACACTTGGTTACTTGTGCAGTTGCATCCTAGAGGGTTGTCGGCCAAAAGAAACCTTGCCTAAATGCTTTGCCGGCAAGTGCTCTTGCACCAATGTGGTGACCACATATGCCTCCATGTATCTCTGCCAATAGCTTTTGTCCGCCTTCCCGGTGAATACACTTCAATTTCACACCGTTGAGTCTTCTTATGTACAGTGTGTTGTCGACAAACTGGTACATACTTGACTGCCGGGCTACTCTTTCCGCTTCTTCTTGCTCTTCGGGAAGTTCTCCTGTCTGAAGGAAACGGACAATCTGCTGTGCCCATGCTGGAGCTTGTGGCTCGACAACAAGGACAAAAGGCACATCTGCTGCTGCGGGAAGATCCGCTTCTACAGCGAGAACCTGCGGCTCAGCCGGAGCTTGACGTTCCCCGGCAAGCTTGTCGGAGCAAAACTTGTCGAGAGCCTCTGCTTCAACGGAACAAACCCTAGGGCTTGCCGGAGCAGACTGCTCCTCAGCACTCTTGGTGTTGATCTTGGGGACCTTCTTGGCGGCGGCTTCGGGAAGCTCTGCCGGAAAATAGTCACCAGAAATCAACTTCCTTTTCTTGCTCTGTCCAGTTGATGGCGTTACTGACGGTTGAGTCAGCTTGAGCACAAAGATCCCTGGTTCCACAGGTAACTTAAGTGCGGCGCACTTCGACAGGCCATCGGCAATGTCGTTCTGAGCTCTTGGAACATGCTCCATCTGCAGGCCGTCAAAGTGCTCTTCTAGCTTTCTAACTTCATCAACGTAGGCTTCCATCAACGGACTCTGATAACTCTTGTTCACTTGGCGGACGACAAGCTGCGAGTCACCCCTAACAATGAGCTTCTTGATCCCAAGATCTGCCACGATCCTTAGACCGGCAAGCAAACCTTCATACTCTGCGGTATTGTTTGTTGCTTGCTCCTTGGGAAAGTGCATCTGGACTACGTACTTGAGGTGCTCTCCGGTGGGTGCAACAAACAACACGCCAGCACCGGCGCCTTGCAGCGAGAAGGCACCATCAAAGTACATCAGCCACTCTTTGCTTGCTTCCTTGACGGGGATGCTCATTTATGGAATTTCTTCATCTGGTGTTGGCGTCCACTCTGCTATGAATTCTGCCAATGCTCTGCTTTGGATAGTTGAAGTGCTCTCAAACTTGAGGCCAAAGCTTGACAGTTCCAGTGCCCACTCAACAATCCTACATGTTGCTTCTGGATTCTGCAGTATTCTCTTTAGCGGAAAATGAGTGACAACTGTGATCTCATGTTCTTGGAAGTAATGGTGCAGCTTTCTCGAGGCCATAAGAAGGCCGAAAAGCAATTTCTGCACACCAGAGTACCTTGACCTAGCCCCTTGCAGAAGGGAACTGACAAAGTAAACTAGGCGCTGCACCATCCTCTTCTGTATTTCGTCGCGCGCCTGCGCAGATCCATCTTTGTCGGGACCAGAGCTTGTCGGGGAAGCCCCCTGCTTGTCGCTGGATGCGCCTGCCATGGTTGCTGGCTCATCATCTGCCTCCCTCTCCGCTACTAACGCACCACTAACCACTTGATTGGTTGCCGCTATATACAGCAACAACTTCTCTTGCGGCTTAGGTGCGACAAGTGTTGGAGTGGAGGACAGGTATCTCTTCAAGTCTTGCAGCGCAGCCTCCGCTTCCGGAGTCCATTTCATTGGACCTGCCTTTTTCAATATTTTGAAAAAGGCAGGGCGCGCTCAGCAGACTTAGAGATAAACCTGCTGAGAGCAGCCACGCAACCGGCAAGTCTTCGTAAATCCTTGACGCGCTTTGGTGCTTCAATCTGCTCAATGGCCTTGATTTTGTCGGGATTGGCTTCAATTCCCCGCTGAGACACGAAGAAGCCGAGAAGCTTGTCGGAAGGGACTCCAAACACACACTTCTCGGGGTTGAGCTTGAGGCTGATCTTGCACAGATTTGCAAAGGTCTCATCTAAATCTTGAATCAGAGTTGCCTTGTCCTTGTTGTTGACCACTATGTCATCCATGTAGGCTTCCACATTTCTGTGTATTTGTGGCTCAAAAGCGACATGGACTACCCTTGCAAATGTTGAACCGGCTTTCTTTAAACCGAAAGGCATCCGTATGAAACAGTACGTGCCACATGGAGTGATGAATGCGGTGTTCTCCTCATCCTCTTCTGCCATGAAGATCTGATGGTATCCTGAGTATGCGTCAAGAAATGAAAGCAAATCACATCCGGCCGTGGAGTCAACAATCTGGTCAATGCGCGGCAAGGGAAATGGTTCTTTGGGACAAGCTTTGTTAACATCGGTAAAGTCGATACAAAGCCTCCATTTCCCGTTTGCCTTGCGCACGACTACAGGATTGGCCAACCACGTAGGATGGAGCACTCCTCTGACAAGGCCTGCTGCTTCCAATCTCTTGATCTCTTCTGCGATGAATTCTTGGCGCTCCACTGCTTGTTTCCTGACCTTCTGCTTGACGGGCCGCGCATGAGGACAGACGGCAAGATGGTGCTCAATTACTTTCCTGGGAACACCGGAGATGTCAAACGGTTGCCAAGCAAACATGTCGACGTTCGCCCGCAGGAATGCAATGAGCGCGCTTACCTATTTAGGGTCAAGAGTGGCACTGATGGTGAAGGTACCACCAGTGCCGTCCTCCTTGGCGGACACCTTATTGGTCTCTGGCGGAGCTCCCATTGTCTTCTTACACTTGCCAGTGGAGCTCGATGGTGCGTCCTCGACGGTAGCGCACCACTCCGAAGAGGTGCGCTTGCCGGAGTGGGCATCAGAACTCTTGCCGGACTTTTGTGGTTTCTGGAACTCCTGCTCACTGGTCTCGACATCATCCATGTCTTCATCGTCGTCGTCATCTTCATCCTTGTCGCGGCCGCGGGGAGGTCTGTCTCCTTGCCGCTACTTGGCCTTGCCGCGGCGTCCTCCCCGGGCGATGTGCTTCTTGCTGGATCCTCTAGCACCTCCTTGGGCCTTCTCCTTGTCGCATCGCTCGTATTCAGCCTTTTGCTGCTCGACAAGCTGCTCGACCTTCTTGCAGCTCTGGGGATCATGGCCCTTGGTGCGGTGGATCTTCCAGTACTGCTTGTCGGTGCCGTCCTGCTTGTCGGCGACCGCCACAGCCTGGCAGTTGGTGCATGCGGCAATCTCCTTGCCGGAGCTACCAGCTTTGGCTTTCTTGGCGCCACCTTCATTGCCGGACTGCTCAATGACTAGAACATCTTTGCTTTTCTTCTTCCTGCTGTTCCGCCGCCGGTTTTTCTTTGCCGGGGCAGCATCCTCGCTGTCAGATCCTCCTGCTCCTGTATTCTCTCCGGGGAGTTTCCTCCCTTCCTCAGCACATGCACACTTGTCGGCCAGGGCATACAGCTCACTGACGTCTCTGATCTTGCACATCGCCATCTCCTCCCGCATCCTGCGGTTACACACGTTCTGCTGGAACGCGCTGATGACCGCGGCAGGGTGGACATCTGGGATGTTGTGCTGTACACGGCTGAATCTCTGAATGTACTTGCACAGGGGCTCTCCTTCCTTCTGGGCGAGCAGATGAATGTCACTCTCTTGGCCATGAGGTTTGTGGCCGCCTGTAAAGGCGCCGACAAACTGATGGCATAGGTCTGCCCAGGAGGATATGGAGTTGTCCGGCAAGTGCATGAGCCAGGACCTGACGTTGGGCTTGAGCACCAGCGGGAAGTAGTTGGCAAGGATCTTGTCGTCCCGCCTCCCGGCAGCCTGCACCGCGATGGTGTATATGCTGAGGAACTCCGACGGATGCGACTTGCCGTCGTACTTCTCTGGTACGTCTGGCTTGAAATTCTTCATGCTGGGCCACTGGACTTGCCGCAGCTCACGAGTAAATGCAGGGCAACCTACCACGTACGGCAAGTCGCCTGGTTCCCCTGGCGCATGCATGTCGACAGAGGGCCCAGCGCGCTGGTCCGATTGACGCTGTGCTTCTCTTCGGCGCTCGATGCGAGTACGAGCGTCTTCTTGCTGTCGTTTGTGAAGAACTTGGCGTTGATCGCGACGAGCTCGTGGATCTGATGACGCGGTGGAGTCGCTGTCGAGGTGGATCCGGCGAGTCGGCGATCTTGGCCTTCGGGGCGGAGAGTGCACGGTGGTTGCATCTCCACCGGGCTTGTCGCCATCGGCTCGTGCCTGGCTGACTTGCCGCGGCTGCGATGTACTCGGCTGTCGTGGAGTGTCGCCGTTGGCGAAGCCGATGAGACTCTGGATGGTGGCCCTCCAGTCGTCGATCTTGTCCGCCGCTGGAGGGTAGTCCAGGAGCAGTTGAGCTCGCGCCAAAGCTTCTGCCAAAGTGGCGGGTGGCGGTGGCGAACGGCGTGAGGAGCGGGATATGCTCGGACTTCTAACTATGTTAGAAGGAGCAGTATCCCGTCCAGGCGACCGTGCCTCGCTCGTGCCAGCATGTTGGCGTGCATGCTGGTCTTGAGCACTCCGAGATCCACCAGCTCGATCTTGGTCCAGCAAACGTATGGTACCGTGAGTACCATGACGCTGCCGGTCCCGCGCCTCCTGAGATGGGCGCGGCGAATGTACGGACGCCGAGGTCATGGAGTGCGCCCGGTCGTTGTGGGGGCCGACTACGCCGCCGATGGGCAACGCAGCCTTGTCCTAGGACCTGGCAGCACCGTGAGCTCCCTCGTCGATGCCCGTTCTTCCGCCGGCGTCTACCCCACCAGTCGTTTGCTCCAGCAGTGGTGGGTTCAACGCGGACGGGGCAGCCGCCTCCGAAGCCTTCTTCTTCGGCGGCATGTCGATGAAGACAATGAAGATCTAGCTCGTGTGAACGCCGGATCAGGTTCACACAACCTCGACGCCCCTTGCCTGGCGCGCCAAAGATGTCAGGGAATGAATCCACGAACACCTATGGGATCGGCGGACCGAGCCCCTTTCGGTTCGACGGGGGGCGAAGATCACACGAAGAGCGGATCGAGGCGAAGCACACGAGCAGTTTACCCAGGTTCGGGCCGCACGGATGCATAAAACCCTACTCCTGCTTGGTGGTTTGTATTGAGTTCTTGCTCGGGAGCGCTGAGTGCTACAGTACACACCAGCAGCTAACGAGACCGAGCGTGAGTGTTCTCCTCCCCCCTCTACGTTGTGCATGGGCCTCCTATTATATGCTCAAGGGGTCACCGACAGGTGGCTACGTAGACAAGGGTAAAAAGGGAAAGGTGTTGCGGTTGGTACAACTACCTATACAGTGTATCATACCTAACTCTGACGGCAGGGGACAAGGGCATTGAATGCCCATCTACGTCGCCCAAACAGTGCAAAAAGGGACCGTCAGGGACGCCACCGCTCGCCACGATGGCAATCTTGTCAGCACCGCTTGCCACCGCGCACCGCTTGCTGCACAGCCTCCCGCCACGTGCGCCTGGAAGGGTCCTAGAATGACACGTTGGTGGATGTGCTGGAGCGCGGGTACAAAGTGGTAGCTTGCCGCGGCAAGCGCCTTGCCGAGGTCGCTGTCTTGTCGCGTCTGGGAGCTCGTTGCTCACCGGGCCTTGCCGGGACGCATGGCGCGTCGCGGCAAGTTCCTTGAGATGCCCTGGTTGGCCTTCCCGGCAAGCTCCTCTTGCCGGGGTCTTGTCTTCTTGGCTTGAATACTTTGTTCTTGAATGGCTCCAAAGGAACCACGGAGGACCTTGGCGGTTACCCGGCAAGCCTTGCCGCGGGATGCTGCGACTGCCCGAGCACAAGTTCGGGATACTAGGGTACCCCTACTCTAGTACACCGACATAATCCAAGTACTAGATACTCAAGACGTGCGTAACCGGGTGCATGGCTAATCATGATCAGTGTGTACACTCTGCAGAGGTTTGTGCACTTTTTCCCACAAGACTCGATCGCCTCCGTTTAATTTCTCACACTGCATGATGTTTGAGAAATGGATGACTGAGACATAGTCTTTCAGAAGCACTAGCACCTTACGAACGGGTGGACCATACCAGCCTACATCCCCTACATCTGCTAGTCCACCACTGTAAGAGTTCGCACGACTTAGTCAACTATGCTAGAGCCCATAATAGCTTGTGGCTGCACACGGAAGTTTCTAGTATGAATAATCTCAAGATCCCTTTGAGCCTGGGTGGCGGTCCATAAAAAAACAGGCAATCGCTGGAATACCCAGGTGCCTCAATCCACCCAGATGTGTGTTAATGTGGCCACCTTAAGTTGAACCATTAATTAACAATCTCACATCTGTCATGGATACACTCACCCAATCCACGTCTACGAGCATAGCATGACCTAACAGCAAACGTAGAAGTAACTCCCAAGGGTTTGAAAATAAAGCAGGTAATAGGTACTACCTCAAGCTGCTTCTCAGTCCAACAAATTAAAAAGATCCTACTTATGCAATGTGTGAGGGTTTGACTAATGCAATGAAAACTGGGTAATTGGAAAGTATGATCAAAGTGTGAACTTGCCTGCAATGTTGATGAAGATGATTCACACTCAAAACTCTTGATATCTCTACTCGTCACACTCCGGTCAATCTATCGTAAGCAAGCACTAGTAACCACACATAAGCAATCACTCAGAAAGATCGGACAGAACGAAAGAACACTTCAGAAAACTTCGAAAACAACCAAATGACTCTTGAAACATAAAACAATTTCCAATAGTACCAAAATTATATGAATTTGGCCTTATCAGAAAGTTTAGGTCAAGAGCTTCAATTTGCAAAAAGAATCAACTCAAACGGAGTTACGAAACTCAAGTTATGATCGAACGAATTTCAAATCTAAAACTAGTTGAATTCAAATTTTAAAACTTTCAAAAACATGTTTAAGTTGTATTACTGGAAAGAGGGGATCGTAACGAAGACGTGGGCGTTGGTTTCGTTGGATTTGGACCAACAATCAAAAAGTTGTGACCTTTTAAAGTTTAGGGGCTAATCTGTAAAAATAATATTTATAGAGAGGTCCCTGGCCGAAACTAAACAGAAAATAAAAGACTAAAGAATGAACGTTCACTACTGAACACTAAATAGCGAACGGTCTCTAAATAACAACCAAAAAAACAAATCTAGACCTAGGGTTTTTAACAGAAAACCTAAATAGAAACCGTGCGGTTTATTACCGTTTTGTCCGGTTCGAAGAAAACCGGCGGTTCGGGCACGGTTCGGGTTGTTGGGTCGGACCCGGAGCGGATTGGAGCTGGAGCCTCGGCGGGTCCGGCGAACGGCGGCGCTGCTCCGGTGGTGGGGTTGCGGCGGGAGGAGGCGGGCGAGGGGCGGCGCGGTGGAGCGGTGAGGCGTGGCGCGAGGGGCGGGGAGGCGCGGTTGCGGCGAGGCAGCAGCAGCAGCAGGCGGCGGCAGAAGCAAGCAGCAGCGGCTGGCAAGTGCGGCGGCGGCGGCGAGATGCGGAGAGGGGGCAGCGTCGGGCGGGGCCCTCGGGATTTATAGGAGGAGGGGCGGGGCAGACGTGGAGAAGGGGGCAATGGAGGCGGTGGCGTCCTGGCGTGGCACGAACGCCAAGGCGGCGGCGATATCCGTCGCCCGCACGGGGACGAAGGCAAGCTGGGCCGCGGCCTGGCTCGGGTGCTGGGCTGGCCCAGTTACGTCGAGACCTTTTTTTTATTTTTTTTAACAGACAGCGAAAACAAAAGAAAAGGAAAACAATTTCAATATATAATATAGGCATATTATATATCAAAATTTGCAGAAAAAGAAATCCTACAAGATGGACATTTTCCTACTGTCAAATAAAATGCCCACAAAATCTAATAAATCAAAAGGTCCTACAGCTGCAATAAAATCCAATAAAAAATCATTCTTAAAATACCAAAAGACTTTAAATTTATTTCTCCCCAATTTTCTGCTGTAGGGAATCATGTTACCCTATTTTCCATGTAATTTATTTTTGGAGAAAAATAATTTGAATAAAACCCAAATAACTCAATTTTTGAAATTGAGTTGTAGAAAATTTCAGAAAAACTTCCAACTCATATTTCCTATATTTTGAGGAAGTCATTTTATCTTCTCTCGGGAAAAACATCGAGTTGCTTAAGGTTTCTGAATTCGAGATATCTCGAGATTGAAATTCAAAATCCTTTCAAACCCCTTTATCATTTAAAATAAATGGAAGAAGTCATATTATCTTCACTCCAGGGTTTTGTGTTGAAAAGAAATTGAATTCCCGGATATCAAAATGCAAAGTGAAAGTTTTGGGAAGTCATTTTATTCCCTCTCATTTAACTTTCAAAAGTTTCAAATTTCACTCCATTTCACTCAGCACATCAAACAAGCAATCAAATCTATCTATTTATTATAACATTCCAAAATTTAGAATTTTGGGATGTTACAAACCTACCACACTTAAAATGAATCTCGTCCTCGAGATTCGGAGAGGCTAGCAAGAAATAGGTTAGGGTTTGGGGGTCTTCTAACAAATCCACTGATTGGTGTGGCCTAGGGTGCTACCACACTTAGAATGATGGTTACGGTTCCTTCAAAACTCAAGTACTCCATCCTTATTGTTGACAGTGTCGGTCTTCTCAAATCTTCGGGATAATTCCTTCTCTGGGCTCTTTCGGTAGTGGCAAAGATCTTTGTCCTCAATCCTTGTATCCTTTCATCCTGGTAAGGCTCTTTCAGGACTGGTTCTTCTTAACTGAGGATTCTGGCGCCAATACTAAACAAATATCGATATCTCATGGTGGTCATCATACAAATTAACAGGGTCCCTGCAGAAAAACGGGTCTGGGCTTCATCCTCACCGTATATCCTACGGTTGGCAACATCATGCCGTGTACGAGGGGAAAAGTTCTATACCATTCTAAGGTTTAAACAAGATTTTGACATCGTCGTCTCTCTACTATAGGTAAGTCACTCAGATTTACCATCCCGTATAGCAGAGGCGAATAATAAGAGTAAGTTAGTATGGTGATCAATCCATCCCGCACCCAAATCATTACCTTGTATACGGTTTTAGTGAATCTCGCATTCTAACACTCGGTCATCCTCACGAGCATTGCAGAATTTCTCTTGTCGAAGAACTAAGTTCGGATAATTCCTTTGATTCTGCAAGCTGAACAAACATCTAACGTTTCTTCACAACCCTCGGGTTTAACGTAACCACCTATAAAATCGTATGTTGACCAAGTCGTAACTTTTTCCAGGGGTTTTCCTTCAGCAAGAGTGATCTTACTTCCTTGACAGGTCCTGGGGCATGTGGGTTATGGCTCATCTCATCACTAGCAACCCTTGGGCTCATCCTCGGGTTGCAACTGATCATTCTTCGAACATCCAACTTCCTTGGCTTTCTTAAATCCATCCAATTATACCTTACTTCTCTGTGGGTAAAACTACGATGTAATTACTCAGACTCATCCTTGGGCCGTTCATTCCAAGTCTGACGTAACCAACCACTAGCTAGTGTATTCGGGTAACGGTGTTGGATTCTAGCACACTTAAAATGAATAACACTAGTTTCTTCAAAATCTTATGCCATGCATCATGTCTTCACCCTTCACTTATGTAGTAACAATTCATAGAATCCAAATCAATACCCTGATGCCAAATGTATTGATCCTCAACTTACTACGATCTACTGCACTTCCATTGCATGCTTCAACTCCAATACTTAGCACAAAACTCCTTCTTCTTGGTACAATCTATAGCAAAATGCACTGCTTTACTACAGCAGATACACATAACTATTGACAAGTCTCGTGGTTCCCTTGTGATTATGTAGCCTTCTTAGGTCCTCAGCTAAAGGGTCCACGTCAGAACTTGTGTATCCATAACTCAATCCTTGGGGTCACTGTAGTTCCATACTCCAATCTTACACCCTCTTAAAAATCCAATTGTACTTCTTTCCTTCATACTCTTGGGGTAAGCCTCATATCAAAACTAAACTCCAATTTATTTGTGCAAACTCTACTCCTTGGAGCAACACTTTCCTTTCTATTGGTCCAGGGTTCACTCAGTAAGGTTCAACTAAACAAAATGCACTGGTTCATCCATAATCCATATTCTCCTCATATCAAATCTTGTATTACTACTTGAACCAGTATTCAATACTCCAATTTCCAAGGGTGCATCACTACAATTGCTACTATCCGCATAGTCGGGTATGGTCAACATTCCTTCCATCTTTATTCCTTTGTCCTAGCTAAGGACACTTCAGTCCCACGGGAATTGTGCAATGTGATTCTTGAACTCATTGATCCTTTCCTTCATCCTAGTGGTCGTGTGCTTCATCACAATCATCTCTTCATGCACCTTACTCAGGCATTCCTGGTTATAACGAAGTCTTGCTTCAAGTATTTCTCCGATCTGACGTATGGCCTCCATAGCAGCTTCACGAACAGAATCGAAGAATGCTGTTCGCGGTACTCGGGAGATGAAAAGGTATTGACCCATAGTCTTTGGGCAAACTCCTTCCACACGATGGAGGTGTACCTCCACGTACAAAAGTTCAACTCCATTCTCCATGAAGGGATAACCCTTGTAAACTGCATCTCCTTCTAGGTGAATATGCTTCATCATGTCCTTCAGGATCTTTGGATAATCTTGATCGCTAGTCAGGGTCATGATGGTTTCTGAGCCTTTGAGAAAAGACTCGTAAAGGGTTGTCATCTGTAGGCATAAGACAGAAGGGGTTCTCAGGACAACATACATACATCCTTGGGTAAAATGGACTTGTAAAGGTTTGGAGTCAACTTGTCCATGGGTTCTAGGTTTTGGTCGGAGTGAGATAGCAAGAGAGGCACTCACAATCATCCAACAACTCATAGCAATGAGAGTCCAAACATCTCAACTTCCATTGATTCACGAACAATTACAATGTTATTTCCATACTCAACTCAACATTGTAATAAAGGTGTATTCCATATTAATCTACAGGCTTCATTCCAATATGAAGATCTCAACTACTCAGATCAATCTTCCTCCGGTCTAGACCTTTTCTTGGAAAAATGCTCTACTTCCTTGTAGTGTAAACTAATGTCGTAAGACAGATCTAAGGGCTTCATGGTGACTATCCTGATTCACTGGTTTCTTCGCTTCCTTGTTGGCCAGTTGCTAGCATAATGACCTAATTCCTTACATCGGTAACATGTGATGTGACCCAGGTCCTTTTCCCCAGAAATTGGGTTCTTCTGTGAACACATGCTCTTTCTCTTCCTCGACTTCTTCGTTCCTATCAAATCTTCTATCTTTTGTGGATCTAACTCCACTTCTTCTGTCGGGAAGTCTCCCAGATACTCATGGCTTTCCTTCGTGCAATACTATGAAAGATGTCCTTCTTCTCCACATGAATAGCAAGCACGGGAGTAATATCTGTTTAGTCCTTCTCCATCAGGGTCATTAATATCTTCCTCCATCGTGGATTCCCTTAAGGTTTCCTCGAGGACTTCTTTCATTGCTTCTTTCTTCTGCTGGACAGTTCGTTGCACCATGGGGTAAATGTGACACTAGGCAGGGTAGTGGGTAGTCCCTTCACACAAGAAACAAGTAATCTGCCTAGTTGGGCATTCTTCAGCTAGGTGACTACCTTCACAATTAGGGCATTCATCCTTGTGCTCCTCCTGGGTGTGTCCTATTTCTCCACAAATCCTACATGCACTATGTTTCTTCTTCGAGTTGTCACCACGCTCTCGGATGAGATGTGATTTCAACAGAGTTTTCTTGAATTCCTCCAATCTTTCTGCTCCATTACATCCTTGTATGGCTTGATGCATCTTCCAGCATGTTGCATCACTTTTTGTAAAGTACTGGAGAGCGTATTGAACCTCATACTTCCTGGCTACCAAATTTTTCCTGAAGTGATCCTCCATGTTTTGTATCCATAGCTGTGCCTCCGGCTGGGTTATTGGTCCAGAGACTTCAAGCCTATCTTCAGTCATCCTCTATTGGTTCCAAGGGTTTTGGGATGAGATTCAGAAGAAATAGAGAGGGACACTCAATACAAGCAATAGTTTTTAAAAGACGGGTTTTAGTTTGTGGCTGTCAGAAAACATCAAACAAATGACGGCTCACAATCATAACAGGGGTTTTGGTCTTCTACATGTCAACATCTCCTCAAAGTCGTCAACTCTTCAAACCTTCGGAGTATCGACTGTTGTAGCTTCAACACTTCCAATGCATGGTAAAATCCTCTTTACTCCGAAGTGATCCAATGGAAATGGGTATTGACTAACTATTTAAGGTCAAAGGGAAAGTTTGACAAAGCTCAGAAAAGAAGAGAGGTAAGAATCTTTTGAAAATGATAGTTTTAGAGAAATCCTTTCCTATGGTCTGGTCAGTTTCTAGGGTCATGTCCTACAGTCAACATGTGCTCTGATACCATCTTGTAGCGACTCAACCGGAATGGATCAAGTCTCTGTGCTTAAGTGTCATCCCTGGATCGGTATGCTGACACACACAGTACTCGAGGATTTATAACAGAGGTAAATCACATGTATAAAGTAACGTAAATACTATTACCTCAATCGATCATAGCGGAAGCAACAAAGGTTGTGGATTCCCATCAACACCAACGGCAAAGTTAAATGTAGACAGCGCAACCCTAACGTACACTTACTTGTCGAATAATTCCTGCAACATGAGACGTTACAGCCACAAAGGGTCAGTACATTGAATGTACTGGCAATTTCACACTGTAATGGTAATGATGAATAAAGCCTACAACTACATGCATATTTGGCTGGTGGAGGCTGTAAGGTTAAAGTTTTTGCTTAAAGCCAATTTTTCCCTACTACAAAGGAATAAATTTTTATTAACTATCATGGTAGTTGAAACATCGTTCAGAAGAAAGACATCCTCTCAACCCCAATTAATAATCATCATTAAAACCCAACAATATTAATTAAAGTAACATGATGAGATTCACATGATAATCCAAGTACTAGATACTCAAGATGTCCGTAACCGGGGACACGGCTAATCATGATCAGTTTGTACACTCTGCAGAGGTTTGTGCACTTTTCCCCACAAGACTCGATCGCCTCCGTTTAATTTCTCGCACTGGATGATGTTTGAGAAACGGATGGCCGAGACATAGTCTTTCAGAAGCACTAGCACCTTACAAACGGGTGGACCGTACCAACCTACATCCCCTACATCTGCTAGTCCACCACTGTAAGAGCTCGCACGACTTAGTCAACTATGCTAGATCCCATAATAGCTTGTGGCTGCACATAGAAGTTTCTAGTATGAATAATCTCATGATCCCTTTGATCCTGGGTGGAGGTCCATAAAAAAACAGGCAATCGCTGGAATACCCAGGTGTCTCAATCCACCCAGATGTGTGTTAAAGTTGCCACCTTAAGTTGAACCATTAATTAACAATCTCACATCTGTCATGGATACACTCACCCAATCCACGTCTACGAGCATAGCATGACCTAACAGCAAACGTAGAAGTAACTCCCAAGGGTTTGAAAATAAAGCAGGTAATAGGTACTACCTCAAGCTACTTCCCAGTCCCACAAGTTAAATAGATCCTACTCATGCAATGTGTGAGGGTTTGACTAATGCAATGAAAACTAGGTAATTGGAAAGTATGATCAAAGTGTGAACTCGCCTGCAATGTTCATGAAGATGATTCGCACTCAAAACTCTTGATATCTCTACTCGTCACACTCCGGTCAATCTATCGTAAGCAAGCAATAGTAACCACACATAAGCAATCACTCAGAAAGATCGGACAGAACGAAAGAACACTTCGGAAAACTTCGAAAACAACCGAATGACTCTTGAAACATAAAACAATTTCCAACAGTACCAAAATTATGCGAATTTGGCCTTATCAGAAAGTTTAGGTCAAGAGCTTCGATTTGCAAAAAGAATCAACTCAAACGGAGTTACGAAACTCAAGTTATGATCAAACAAAGTTCAATTCTAAAACTAGTTGAATTCAAATTTTAAAACTTTCAAAAACATGTTTAAGTTGTTTTACTGGAAAGAGGGGATCGTAACGAAGACGTGGGCATTAGTTTCGTTGGATTTGGACCAACGAGCAAAAAATTGTGGCCTTTTAAAGTTTAGGGGCTAATCTGTAAAAATAATATTTACAGAGAGGTCCCTGGCCGAAAATAAACAGAAAATAAAAGACTAAAGAATGAACGTTCACTACTGAACCCTAAATAGCGAACGGTCTCTAAATAACAACCTAAAAAACAAATCTAAACCTAGGGTTTTTAACAGAAAACCTAAATAGAAACCGGGCGGTTTATTACCGTTTATCCGGTTCGAAGAAAACCGGCGGTTCGGGCGCGGTTCGGGCTGTTCGGTCTGACCCGGAGCGGATCGGAGCTAGAGCCTTGGCGGGTCCGGCGAACGACAGCGCTGCTTCGGTGGCGGGGCTGCGGCGGGAGGAGGCGGGCGAGGGGCGGCGCGGTGGAGCGGCGAGGCGGGGCGCGCGGGGCGGGGAGGCGCGGTTGCGGCGAGGCAGCAGCAGCAGCAGGCGGCGGCAGAAGCAAGCAGCAGCGGCGGCGGCGGCGGCTGGCAAGTGCAGCGGCGGCGGCGAGATGCGAAGAGGGGGCAGCGTCGGGCGGGGCCCTCGGGATTTATAGGAGGAGGGGCGGGGTAGACATGGAGAAGGGGGCAAGGGAGGCGGTGGCAAACTGGCGTGGCACAAACGCCAAGGCGGCGGCGGTTTCCGTCGCCCGCACGGGGACGAAGGCGAGCTGGGCCGCGGCCTGGTTCGGGTGCTGGGCCGGCCCAGTTACGTCGAGACCCTTTTTTTTAACAGACAGCGAAAACAAAAGAAACAAAAAACAATTTCAATATATAATATAGGCATATTATATATCAAAATTTACAGAAAAAGAAATCCTACAAGATGGATATTTTCTTACTGTCAAATAAAATGCCCACAAAATCTAATAAATCAAAAGGTCCTACTGCTGCAATAAAATCCAATAAAAATCATTCTTAAAATACCAAAAGACTTCAAATTTATTTCTCCCCAATTTTCTGCTGTAGGGAATCATGTTACCCTATTTTCCATGTAATTTATTTTTGGAGAAAAATAATTTGAATAAAACCCAAATAATTCAATATTTGAAATTGAGTTGCAGAAAATTTCAGAAAAACTTCTAACTCATATTTCCTATATTTTGAAGAAGTCATTTTATCTTCTCTCGGGAAAATCATTGAGTTGCTTAAAGTTTCTGAATTCGAGATATCTCGAGATTGAAATCCTTTCAAACCCCTTTATCATTTAAAATAAATGGAATAAGTCATATTATCTTCACTCTAGGGTTTTGTGTTGAAAAGAAATTGAATTCCCGGAGATCAAAATGCAAAGTGAAAGTTTTGGGAAAGTCATTTTATTCCCTCTCATTTAACTTTCAAAAGTTTCAAATTTCACTCAATTTCACTTAGCACATCAAACAAGCAATCAAATCTGTCTATTTTTATAACATTCCAAAATTTAGAATTTTGGGATGTTACATAAGGTCGCCGTCGACGAGGTGCTCGCCGACGTCCAACTCCACCAACCATCGACGCGGAAGAGCATCGTGAACACGTAGGTACCACCCACTTTCCCTTACTCGCCGTGTATCGGCGCCGGCGACCACCGCGGCTCTCCCGCGCCGGCGCACTCTGTTTTCAGTTCGAAGATTCAAACCTGACGGGTGGGACCCCCTCGTCAGTCTCTCTGTTTCATTCGAATCGTTTTTCTTGAAAGCGCCTTCGGGCAAAATACGCTTTCCCTATTCAGCTGGCGTACTGCTTACTGAATCGTTTTTTGTTTTTATATTGTAGCCCTTGGAAACTTTCTGTCTCATTACAGACAAGTCCCTAGACAAAAACTTTAATAACTTTTAAACAAAAGATGATTTTGAGTTGATTCTTTTTCTATCCTCTTTAGTGTTCTTTCTAGTTTTTTATCCTATTTACTTGAAAATATTTGGGACAACTTTTATATGCGCATGGTATTTATGTTAGTACCTGTTTTATTTTTATCCGTAGATACCGAAGGAAGTGACGGAGCCGCGAACTTCACCGAGTTAGACTCCGACTACTCCGAACCAGGCAACCATGTTTAAACCTTTGATATGATGAGTGTGTTGCATGTTTGCTTGAGTAGTTTTCTTCATGGCATGGTTATGTAAGCATTTTGTGGATGTTATATTTCATGCAAAACAAGCTCCGTGCGAGCTTCGAAAGATGATGGCGAACCAACCTGATCATGTGGTGACATGATAGGTTGTAAGTTGGTATTGTTGAAGCATGCCAGTCAACCGTTAACTCTAGTATTAATGTGGATCAAGTCATGATCCCGTTCGTCTCCTTTTGGTACGGTCACATGTCTTCTGCAAAGAATACGGTTTAGTCAGCTGCAAACCTCTTTCCTTGTACACACCAAATAGAGGGGCCGGGATGAGGGTTCCATGGCCTTGAATTAAAGTCCGTCATCCGGTCAGGGGGCATGGGTGTTTCCGGTTGGAACCGAGAGGGGCGCACCCCTTATAGCGCGCGGTATAAATTTGATCCCATGCTATTCGAGGTTGTAGCCTCCCCATCTTAGAGTTTTTCGTGAACGTTGCCTAGGGTGATTCCGGGCAACGGGATGTGAAATGGGTCTGTACTGGTTAGTTGTGTTTCTGCTAAAATACCGTAGACGGAACTAGTCCTTTGTGGCTATTGAAATCCGTTGGCTTGTGATTTAAGGGTACAAACACTGCAGAGTTAAAACCTTCTGAGTAGCCATGTCTATGGTCTAGCATCCATCTCCGTGTCAACCTCAGTGACCGTCTCAGATATTCTATGATAGTGATAAGAATGGTAATCTAGTCAAGGGTCATCCTTGTAGATGAACTAACCAGTTTTTTCTGCACTGAGTAATCTCTTGAGATGATTTACCGTCATACCAAAGATTATATAAGCCCTTTATGTGATGTCGCTCAGACGTTCGACTGTGGCATTCTCGTTATTTACTTTGAATATAAGCCCTTTATGTGATGTCGCTCAGACGTCCGACTATGGCATTCTCGTTATTTACTTTGAATATAAGCCCTTTATGTGATGTCGCTCAGACGTCCGACTATGGCATTCTCGTTACTTACTTTGATTATAATCCCTTTATGTGATGTCGCTCAGACGTCCGACTGTGGCATTCTCGTTATTTACTTTGAATATAAGCCCTTTATGTGATGTCGCTCAGACGTCCGACTGTGGCATTCTCGTTATTTACTTTGAATATAAGCCCTTTATGTGATGTCGCTTAGACGTCCGACTCTGGCATTCTCGTTATTTACTTTGAATATAATCCCTTTATTTGATGTCGCTCAGACGTCCGACTGTGGCATGATTATTCATTTTTCCTTACGAGGTGTCGCTCAGACACTCGATCGGTATTCTTTTATTTCCTTGGGATTTCGAGAGGACTACCGCCCGACTTCCATTTTTATTTTGCAGCGCAAATTTATTCTTGAGTACATATTGCTAGTCTGCTCATATGCATCATGCTTGCATTTTTATATTTTATGTCCAAACTGTCTTGCGAGTACATTCAAAGTACTCACATGGCTTGTTGATTTGGCCAGATGTTGACGAAGGCGATCTCATGGATGAAGAGTTCGATAGCGAGTCCGACGCCCAGTGGAGTCCCAGTCAGTCTCTTGCGATCCTGGAGTTGATCACTGTATTATAACTGCTTCCGCCACCACCAAATAAATTCATCGGGTCTCACTCCGACACTCGATGAGCTGTAAAATATTGGAACCATGTCATTCCACTACACTGTGACATATCCACCACCACTTTTATTACGAGTCAGTAGTTATGCCACCCTACTCTTGTGTCATATCCGCCCTTATGTATAATATCGGCGTGCTTGTAATAAATTGTTGAGCAACCTCAGCTCAACCTTGTATAATATTCAGTACTCTGGAATTTTGTATCACGGGTTTGTCTACCAATAAGAAGGATTCTTCTGCACTGGTCCGATAAAAAGGTCGGTTTCTTAGTAAATATTTTGCTGGAAAACCGGTTCTGACAATTACCAACACCCACCCACCCTGGGAAAAACTCTCCAAGTAAATCCGCACTCCTGGACATAAATGACCTCGCGAACATACAACAGCAGCCCGAGGAAACAGTTAACCTCTTCTGGGTCAGATTCCTACTTGTTAAAAACAAGATCATGGACTGCTGCGACGACAAAGCGGTCTCCCTATTTTACCGCAATTGCACGGACGAGGGATTCTTGACCGCCCTCTACCGACTTCGTGTTCTGAGTTTCACATAATTATCGCAGTTAGTACAGAAATACTGCGCAATGGAAAATACTTGGAAAGCCCAGAATGAACCCCTAGAACATTCCATATCCGGACAATACATTATCAAGGCTAAACGGACATACCCTAGTAGGTCATCTGATGGCATTACTATTGGCAAGAAGAACAAGCCTTTCTTAAGGCACATGTCCGTACCAGACGAACTACTCGATACACCTTGCCAAATACACACAACCCCGGATAATGTCCGAAACCATTGCTCTAGAGCATGTTGGGTACTCTGGCAGGTAGCAAAGAGCGGTACGGCAATTCTCGCCAACACCATATCAAGGGAGAAGGACATCGATGTCTTCACTGTCTTGGAGACATTCTCCTCAAATAACCGCCGCAAGAGAGCAAATCGCGAACTTGCCGAGGTTTACCAAATTAGCTCTGCAAACCCATGGAGTGACACGACAATTAGTTTTTCTGCTGACGACGCACCTCGAGTCCGGCCGATCCGAGCATCTGCAGATCTTATACTAGACCCAATAGTGGACGGCTTCTGCCTCATTAAAGAACTTATGGACGGAGGAAGCGGACTAAACCTCATATATGAGGAAACACTTACAAAAATGCAGGTCGAGAAATCCCGCATTGAGCACACCAATACAACCTTTAGAGGAATTATACCAAGCCACGAAGCCCGGTGTTCGGGAAGTGTAAGTGCATCTAGTGCCCCTTATTGATTTTGGTGTATTGAAGACTTATAGGTTAAGGGACTAATGTGTTTATGAGTGTACACATGTCTATAAGTCTATGAGTAGTTTGATATTTACAGAGAAAGTTGACCCCTAAAAATGAAGTTCTTCGATTGAAGACTTTGGAATTCTGAAGACTTTCTGAAGACTTTGAAAGTGAAGAAATCAGTGTGACCTTGAAGACTTGGTAATCATTTGAGGAACATGAAGCATGAAGACTTTTGTAATTTCATTTTCTCTTTCTTGAGTCATAGGAAACACCAAACTATTAAAGGGGGTGGAGGAAATAATAAGGACAAATTTCCATTTGATGCTCAACTCAAAATTCTACAACTACCAATCCCTTCGAGTGAAGCCATTGGAAATCTCTTATAGTTCAGTCATATTCTTCAGTTACAGAGACGAAGTACTTGTGGTCTCTGAGGAATTTGTTCTGACTGAAGAGTTGGGAATTCGCCAGTGCAGATTTCCTACAAGTGAGGAACATGATAGCCCTGAGGAATTTGATACTCAAATTTCCGACCGTTGCTGTGCTACACGCCAGCTGTCCCAAAATATCTACCTACATAACGGTCATATCATTAAGGACATTTATGTCTTATCATGTCGAGCTGCTCCCTAGGCTATAAATAGCCGCCCCTACAACCACTAGTTGGTTGGCTGCTCCGAGAGAAATTGACACTTGTCATAAGAGCAACCCATCCTCCGAGGACTTTGAGCGAAAATCATCAAGTGAGGAAAAACCCAAACCCAAACCCAAACACTTACAAACCCAAAAGTGATTGAGCATCATGGAAGAGATTGATCCTGAGTGGATTCGACGCTTGTTACCTTTGAAGACTGTGCTTCTTCCAGACGGTTAGGCGTCATGGTCTAGAGCATCCAAGAGGAATTGTGGATCATCGAGTGACCGAGTTTGTGAAGGTTCGGAAGTCACCTGTGAAGACTTACCACGAGTGATTGGGTGAGGTCTGTGTGACCTTAGCTTAAGGGGAATATGGTGAGGACTTGGTGTCTTGGACTGTGTGTCCAGGACTGGGTGTCCGGGACTGTGTGTCCTCAGGTTTAAATACCTAGCCGCCCTAACCAAATGTACTACTAAGACAGTGGTTGGAACTGGTCTAACAAATCATTGTCTTCACCAAGCTTACTAGTTCTATTTCCTCAACTCTTTCATTTCATCATATCTGTGTCGTGTGCTTGTTCATATCTGTTTGAAGACTTTTACTGAAGACTTTCTCAATTTCCTCAGTTTAATTTCTTCAGTCTGTTTGTCTTCATCCTGTGTCATCCTGTTTTTACGCTTTCTGTACTCTGTGCTTGTCTTCATCATCACAATGACCATGCTTGTGTTTTGTTATGTTTACTTTTGAGTTCTTATTCCGCCGAGAGTAGTTCTTCGCTAAGGAATTTCCTCACCCGCAAATTCCTAAGTGAAGAATTTATAAAAATCCCCTATTCACCCCCCTCTAGTCGATATAACACACGTTCATTTGGTATCAGAGCAAGGTACTCCCTTGTTCTGTGTGATTTTGGTTTAACCGCCTGGAGTTTTAGTTATGTCGACCACAGGAATGAAGACTGTGTCTTGCCCCATCTTTATAGGTCACGAGTATCCCTAGTGGAAGGCCATGATGAAGAAGAGTCTCATGGCGATGAACAGTGAGCTGTGGACCGTCACTGAGATTGGTCTTGCCGATTTGTGCAAGATGGCAGAAGCTGATGATATTCGCATGTTCACCCTTCTCAACCTCACAGCAAAGGACGCAATATGCTCCTGTCCGTCTCAAAATCAGTTCAGGAACATCATGCATCTCGATCATGCGAAGCTTATCAGGGACCGTCTCTATGAGTTCTATGAAGGTCATCGAACTCGTGACGATCCCTGGTTTGAGGATTTCAAAGAATCTCTCAAGACGATGACTTTCGATCCAGAATTATCATCCTTAGCACCAAATCTTATGGCAAAAGGTGCCAAGGTAACTGAATGCTACCTATCTGAGTCTAGTGATGATGAATCTGGTGATGAATTTGGACCCAGCTATGTCAAACTTGCTTCCCTTGCCACTAAACAACAAAAAACTTTGGAAAAATCTCATAATATGCCTAATGAGAGCGATGATATGTTGGATGAAGAAATGGATCGATCTAAATTCTTGACTGAAAATCTTCAGAGACTTCAGTCCAAGTATGATAACCTTCAAGATAATCATAACGATCTCATATTTGATCATGGGAAGCTTTCCTCTGAATTTCTTCAAGGAAAGCAAGATCTTGAGAAGCTAAGAGTGAGTTATGAAGATCTTCAGAAGGAGCACGATTCATTACTTGCTCAACAAATTAGCGCTTCTCAGGAGGAATTCATTCCCCCATGCCTTAAATTCATTGAACATGAAACTATTAATTCTTCACCCGAATGTTCAAATGCTTCTTATGCTACAAATTGTTCAACTGTCTCTGCTATCACTAATTCCTCATCTGAGGACATTGCTACTATCACTGATAATGCAGGGCTAAAGGAATTGTACATGACAGGCATGTACAAAAGCCTCAAAGGGCATCAGACTCTTTGTGATGTTCTTAAAAAGCAGATCCTCAACAGGAACCCTAGGAATGAGGGTATTGCTTTTGAGAGGAAACTTAATGATGATGGTACATATTGGAAGCTTGAGCAGTACCCCAAAACCTCATGGGTTGCTGCAAAGGGACCTCCAGTTGATCCATCCAATTAATCTGGCTTTACATGTGAATCTCCTCATTCTTCTGATGAGTCATTTGACTCCAACTATAAACTGTTCAAAAATCAGAATGGTGAAGTATTTCCTAGATATGTTGGAACTAACTGCAGGAATGGTCCCCCTATGAAGAAAATCTGGGTCCCTAAGAGGCACCTTGAAAATCTTCAAGTGAATGTCCTCATGACACCTCGTGTGAGGAATAGGAACCCCAGATCCAATTCTTCATAGGGATCAAAATCTTCAGATGGATTCAAATCCTCATACGGACCAAATTCCTCACGTGGATCAAATTCCTAAAAAGGGTTAAAGTCCTCATATGAATATCATCGTGCTAACAACTCTGTTTTGCAAGGAAGAGCTAATGGGCTGGCGTCATATGAGCATTATTCTTCTAACCATTATGTTCATAAGTCCTCAAAGAATTATTCTGCCTATTCATACGCTTATCCTAACTCCTCTTATGTGAAACAAAATGGGCTGGCATCTATGCCACCTTTCTCATATGGAGCTCGTAGAGTGATGAACTCTTTGCCACCCCTTCAGATGTGGGTGGTGAAGAAAAAGAACTAATCTCTTCTGCAGGGTCAGGTCTCCAGACGTGCTCAAACGTCTGAAGAATTTGCTGGAGACCTAAAAAATGCCTGAAAGGACGCAGGCTAATCATGAAGAAATGAACTCTCATTTCTCACGTCCTCTACTGCTTTATCTGTTGCATTACTTGATGAAATTGATCTGATGAATTATTGTGATATTCTTCACTAATGAAGTATATGAGTTTGTAAGCTGCACTAATTCATCTGCAGGATGATCAACCCAAAGCCTTTGAGTGGGTCCTCGATAGTGGATACACAAATCATATGACTGGTGACAAGAATCTATTGATGGATGCTCCTTTATCACCATCTCATCTGAAGCATATCATCTTCGTTGACAAAGGCAAAAGTGAGGTATTGGGTCTAGGTAAGGTTGCGATCTCAAAGGATCGACACATGGACAAAGTCATGCTTGTCGAGTCCTTAGGATACAACCTCATGCCTGTCTCAATGCTTTGCGATCTTGATATGGTTGTAGTCTTTGGCAAGTATCATTGTGTTGTGATCATGGAATCTGACAATTCCAAAGTCTTCGAAGGCTTTAGGAGAGGAGACTTGTATATTGTTGATTTCTCTACAGGACCTCAACCAGCTGTGTGTCTACTTGCATAAGCTTCAGAAGGCTGGCTATGGCATCGACGACTTGGTCATGCAGGCATGAGGAATTTGCACACGCTTGCGAAGAAGAAGCACGCCATTGGCATTGAGAATGTCAAATTCCTCAAGGATCGCTTATGCGGAGCCTGTGAAGCTGGAAAGATGACCAAGGCCAAGCATCCAGCGAAAACTATCATGACTACTACTCGACCATTTGAATTGCTTCACATGGATCTATTTGGTCCTAACCATTATTCTGTAGTTTCAAATGATGCATCTCAATATGGCTTTGTTATTGTTGATGATTACTCTCAATACACATGGGTACACATTGTTACTTACAAACATGAAGTGCAGGAAGTCTTCAAACGATTTTCCTTGAGGGCTTCAACCAACTCAAGCACATCAGAAGTGACAATGGAACTGAGTTCAAGAACTCTGGTCTCGACGACTATCTTGATGAACTTGGTATTACTCATTAGTTATCTGCTCCTTATACTCCTTAGCAGAATGGCGTCGTGGAGTGCAAAAACATGACTCTTGCTGAGATGGCTCGCACTATGCTTGATGAATACAAAATGCCTCGTCATTTCTGGATTGATGCAATTGATATTGCGTGCCACATCATCAACAAAGTATATCTTCTCAAATTCTTCAATAAGACTACCTATGAACTCCTCACTGACAAGAAACCCAATGTGAGTTATTTCAAAGTCTTCCGTGCTAAATGTTGGATTAGAGATCCTCATCACAACTCAAAATTTGCACCGAAAGCACATGAAGTGTTTATGCTTGGTTACGGAAAGGACTCGCACACCTACAGAGTCTTCAAAAATGTTCTTCACATGGTTGTTGAAACTGTAGATGTGCGGTTCGATGAAACCAACGGCTTGCAAAGAGAGCACCTACCTACTGTGATAGATGAACCCGCTACTGAGGATGTCATTCCGACCGAAGAATCTGCTGAAGAATTCATTCCAGAACGTGAAGAACGTCGAGCTAATGCACCTGAAGAAAATGCTGAAGAAAATGGTGTTGAAGGAAATGCTGATAAAATTCCTCGACGACAACCAGCTCATCCTCGTGTGGCAAAAGAAGTGCATATTGAGAAAATCATCGATGACAATGAAGCACCAGGTCCTCTCACACTCTCAAGAGCTTCACATTTATCTAAATTTTGTGGGCACTTTGCTTTTGTCTCTATCATAGAGCCCACTAAGGTAGATGAAGCATTTCTGGGGCCTGAGTGGATTCAAGCCATGCAAGAAGAATTACATCAATTCGAGCTCAACAACATCTGGGAACAGGTCAAACATCCAGATCCTTGCAAGCACAATATCATTGGCACAAAGTGGATCTACCACAACAAGCAAGATGAAAATGGCCTTGTGGTAAGGAATAAGGCACGGCTTGTAGCTCAAGGCTACAACAGGTTGAAGGAATTGATTTCGATGAAACATTTGCACCTGTTGCTATACTTGAGGCTATTCGCATATTACTTGCTTATGCTAACCATCATGATATCACTCTATATCAAATGGATATGAAAAGTGCATTCCTCAATGGTAAGCTTGAGGAAGAAGTATATGTTGCTCAACCCCCATGTTTTGAAGATCCAAAGAATCCTGACAAAGTCTTCAGACTCAATAAGGCCCTCTATGGGCCTCAAGCAGGCCCCTTGGGCGTGGTATGATACTTTGAAGGAATTCCTCATGAAGAAAGGCTTCAAACCAGGTTCACTTGATCCTACTCTTTTCACTAAATCTTATGATGGTGAATTATTTGTGTGCCAACTATATGTTGATGATATTATCTTTGGCTGTACTGACCAACGTTATAGTGATGAATTTGCCTATATGATGAGAGAAGAATATCAAATGTCTATGATGGGAGAATTGAAATTCTTCTTAGGTTTTCAAATTTGTCAACAACACAATGGTATATTCATATCTCAGGAGAAATACCTCAAGGATGTACTGAAAAAATTCGGCATGCGAAGATTGCAAAGGCGTCAAAATCCCTATGCCCAGAAATGGCCATCTGTGCACTGACGAAAATGGTATTGACTTCGATCATATACCGCTCCATGATTGGTTCTTTATTGTACTTATGTCCATCTAGGCCAGATATAATGCTTAGTGTTTGCATGTGTGCCCGATTTCAAGCTACACTGAAGGAATCACACCATAAGCCTGTGAAACACATTCTTCGATATCTAGCTCACACACCAACACTTGGATTATGGTACCCCAAGGGCTCGGCTTTTGATCTCATTGGATATTCGGACTCTAACTATGCTGGTGATCGTGTGGACCATAGGTCAACATCTGGTACATGTCACTTCCTCGGAAGATCTTTGGTCTGTTGGCCTTTGAAGAAACAGAACTGTGCATCACTGTCTACTGCTGAAGTTGAGTATATTGCTGCTGGCTCTTGCTGTGCTCAATTGCTGTCGATGAAGCAAACTCTCAAGGACTATGGCATCAACGTGAAGAATGTGCCTCTCTTCTGTGACAATGAGAGTGCCATCAAGATTGCTCACAACCCAGTTTAGCACTCGAAGACAAAGCACATTCAGATTCGTCATCATTTTCTTCGTGATCATGTGTTGAAGGGTGACATTTCAATTGAGCATGTGAAGACTGAAGAATAGCTAGTCGATATCTTCACAAAGCCCTTGTATGAGAAGAGATTTAGCAAGTTGCGCTGTGAGCTAAATATCTTTGAATCTTTGAATGTTCTTTGAATAGGACACTCATCCTAACACTTATGCAAAATTGATGACTTAGATGTGCAACACATGAAGAAATGTTTTCTTCAATCAATTAATAATACCGCTCTAAGTGTGAAGAAATTAACGAAGAATTTGATTCTCAAAACCCTACGACAATTGTACGCGGTGTCTGAAATCATCATTCTTATACGGTGGGTCACGCCACCACCAATGTTGAAAATCTTCAATTTGAGTTTTTCTGAAATTCCTCAGTTGTTCATATTCTTCAACTTTGCATTGTCTTCACCTTTTCCGTCTCTTTTCTTCATTGGCTAAATATATATGAGTTTATGTCCTCTACATCATTCACTTATTGCTAATTCTTCAAGCTGTTTTTCCTGCTAAGTGAATGTGATCGGACCCTTCCCCCTCTATGCTAAACTCAACCCATTCTATTCACAAATTCTTCATATGTGTTCTATTTGAAACTCGTTCAAAATCTTCACTGTGTCCTTGTCAGCTGAAGAAATTGCGAACGCAACGTTAAAACTTATCTTATCCAAAATTTTCGGTTTTGCCGCTCAAATCGTTCCGCATCCCACAACAATACTTATCTATTCACCCACGATCTCACACGATCTCAACTTCTCAGTACGTGGGTGACACATGTCGAGCGAATGAGAAGGGTCAGGGGCACGTTTGTCCAAATTCTTCGGGCGAACGGTTATTCATCTCAGCTATAAATACCCCTCCCCTTCCTCTCTTCACTTTTTACTCCACTCGATCCCTCTCCCGCTCGAGCTTCTCCAACCCTAGCACCGCCGCTACTTCATCGTCGCCGGTGAGGAAGAGCTTCACTGCCTCGACCTCGTCGCCGTCGTACTCGCGCTGGCCGTGGATTTCTTCACTCCGCTGCCGTTGTAGCATCTTCCTCAGCAAAGTTAGGGCGTTGAATATCTGCACAGACGAACTTCACTTCTCCACCTAAGAGTTTGTCGTGTTCTTCATCCAGGGTAATTAAAAGTTACTTTTACTGCCCTCTTTAATTCGAATGTTTTCTACAAAAACTCTCAAAGGTGTTTTTCGTCAAATCTTCACACACTAAACACCTCACATGTCATCTGTTCTTGATTAAATTTCTCCAAGCTATGTTTTTCTTCAAGATTCCTCAATTGTGTGGATTTTCAATCTATACAACTATGGATTCTAAGACAAATAACACTTTGTGAAATTCTTCAAGACTCATCTGGTCAAATTCCTCATACTTGTTCTTTTTACAAAATCTTCTGAGAACGCATATGAACTCTCCATATTCCTCGCAACTATACTCTGTTCACAGGTACTCATGTCCGCTGCTGAACCACTAGGTTCTCATCAACTTAACTCATTTGCAGCGTTCCTCGAAGAAAAGTTGCATAGTTCTTCGTAGAATTCAATTGTTCAAATTCCTCGTCTGAATAAAATGGATGATGGAAAGAAGCCGCAAAAGGGAGGAAAGAGGCCTAAGGTCAACACTGCTTTCGAAATCCTTGAAGACATATATGCTAACTATTGCACTCCTGATGAGGCAAAGTACGGAAAAGAGGACAAGAATCAACACAAGGTGCGCATACAAAGAATAGAGAGGAGATGGGCAAGAGAGTGGAAGGAGTACAGGTATGTAACTCCCAAGTACATGAAGAAATTCACACTCAATCCTCCATGCCCCAGACCTCCATTGGCATATGGCCAAGTTGTTGATCCCACTAGCCTCAAGCGCATTGAGGATTATCCTGATGAATGTGCTAAGCGCCAGGCCAAGTTGGCCAAACAAGCAAAAGAAGCAGTGAGGAAATTCAACGAAGACTCTGCTGCTGCTTCTGCCACCGCTGAGGCCTCTGCTAGCAAGCCAAAGAAGGCCATGGCAAAGAAGCCTGCTCATAAGCCAAGTGCTTCATCTTCAATGCCCTCACGTCCCAGTTCCTCAGCAATGCCCTCACGACCAGATTCTTCAAAGCTCTCACGGCCAATTCCTCAAACTACTCATGCTCCTCCAAAGTCTTCAGCTCCTCCGCCAAAGTCTTCAGATGCTCCAACAAAATCCTCTGCACCAGTGCATCTCGCCACATGTCAAAGGACAGCGGGCATATCTATTGCCTCAGGAGCCTCAGCAAATTCCTCAGATGATCCAAGTTCCTCAGATGGCCCCTCTCTGCTGAAGAAAAAGACCACTGCTGGAGGAGGTTCTCGCCCAAGTCCTCACAAGAAACAAGTTGCTTTCCAAGTGCCATCTGATAACGAAGCTGGTGATGAAGAACTAGTTGAAATCATCAGAGACAGGCAACAAAGGGCCGCTAGAGCCAAAGGAAGCACTGTGCCACAACTTTTGGATCCAAAAGTAATCCTCGACTTCATTGATCTCTGGCATCAAGATCCCAATACTCCTATGCCTGAATTCAACCTGACTCCTAGCCAAAGTCACATGCTGACCGCCTTCATCGGCGAAGAAAAATGGAAATTTGAAAAGGCCAGGCAGACGAAGAAAGCGCAGTACAAGAAGGAGCGCTACCTGAAGAAAAATGTTGTCAACATGACAACTGATGAACTTGTAAAGCTTCAGAGTGAAATCAAAACCCTCACTGATGAATTCGACGCATATCGCGCAGACTGGATGGGCGCCAAAGTCAGATTTGTAAATTTGAATAAAGGTTTTTCTTCAAGTGCTCCTCGTCAAACGCACATTGAAATTCCTCAGGCTGAAGCATCTGCTCAGTCCACTGAAGAACATGCCAGCACCGCTGAAGAACATCAGGCTGCTGAAGAAAATGAAAATACCAGGGTTGATGACTGCATTCCAGCCGCTGAAGAAATTGCGAGGGCAACCACTAGTGTTGCACCTGAAGAAAATGTCAAGAGAGCTGAAGCTCCAAAGGTTGTGCCTGAAGAAAAGGAAGAAGTCAGGGCAGCTGCAACAGTTGTGCCTGAAGAAATTCAACCAACTTCCTCTACTCCTCCTACTCCTACTCCAACTCTGATTCTTCCATCGGCATCAGATGTGAAGAAGACCAAGGCTATAGAGCGTGCAGCTGTGAAGAAAAGGAAGGCATCAACTTCATTAGATTCTTCATCTCCGAATAAGATGAAGCCTTTGACAAGCTCAGTTGACAACTCAATTGATGTCATTCCTATTTCATTCATGCCATCAAAGGACCTTGTACGATTTGATGAAGAATATGTGATACCAAGTGAATCAGAAGAAGACATTCCCTCTGCTGCTTCCTCGGAGCGGACGGATGAAGAAATTGAAGTGGATGCAATCCCTTCAACCCCAATCATCTCCTCGCCTATGCCTCAGTTCACTGCTGAAGACGCCGGCGTTGAAGAATTGGATGAACAAGACTCGGACGTGGACATTGGGAGTGCTACTCCATTAATGAATGATGAATTTTGGGATAGTCAGCATCCCAACTCCCCTCTGTTCACGCTGCTGCAACAAATTCCTCAGTCCCCAGCACAAACTATTCCATTGGGCTCTAAAGAAACTCATCCCACACAGTGCTGAAGAAACTGCTACTGCTCCTGAATCCATGAAGACTGCCACTGAAGAGGAACTAGAAATTCCTCAGCTTGAAGAAACTGAGATTGCGAATCCAGAGGTTGTGATGCAATTGACTGACACTCCTCAACCCAAGCCAAAAGATCCATTCTCACGGAAGAAAACTTTCACGAAGGCTGATTTCTTCCACGAGCACGTATTCTTCACTGACTACAACCCTTATGACTCTTCTCGCATTAGGAAGAGGCGTTTCTGGACTGCTAGTAAGGCAAATTTCTATTCCTCAGTGCTATTCAACAAAGACAAAGTCTTCGATCATGAGCACATTCCTCACGTGGATATGGAACCTCTGTCGTGCTTCATGCCAGTCCTCACTGTTCTTCATGATGCTGGACTATTGGGTTTCTGCACTGATATCTGTGATTGGAATGAAGAACTTATTCTTCAATTCTATGCAACGCTGCACATCACCGGAAACTCTGAAGATGTGAATTCATGGGTGCTAGACTGGATGACCGAAAACACTCACTACAAGGCACCAGCTTCTGAATTACCTCAAGCTTTGCCTCTCAATCCTCCCACTGAAGCAGCTCGTTGTATGTACGAAGAAACTGAACTTACAGATCACTACATGCAAGTGCTGATGAAGACTTTGAAGCCAGGTCAAGCCCCAAGGACCAAATTCCTCGTGAAGGAATTGTTGTTTCTGCCTCGGACTGTCTATCGCATTCTGACAAAGACATTGAGTCCTATTAAGGGCCACGACTCAAATGATGAAGTCGTTGGCATCATGAAGAATCTGCTGTTCAACATCATGCATGGCATTCCCGTCAACTTCCATGATTTCTTCATGAGGACTATGGCAAATGTTGTTCGGTCTCCTTTCAACCTGAAGCCTTATGCTCTGTGGATTGTGAGATTCATCAGGACAAGGTCTTCAGTGAACTTCAAAGCTGACACACTGAATCATTGCAGTTACTTTCCCCCAATTGAAGTCCTCAAACGGACATATTCCTCAGCTGATGACAAGGGCAAGGCTTCTGCTGTTATTGATGAAGGCACTCGTCCATTGGATGGTCAATTTCGCAAAGCTGCATCCTACTCCACCAATGATGACTCTGCCACTCATGACTCTGCCGCCAATGCTCCCAAGAAAAATCCTCAAGGCACAACTCCCAGGGTGATGACTGATCATGAGCTTCTCCTCAGTCTTCACCAGAAGGTTGATCGCAACCACAAATGGGTCAAGTGTCAGTTTGGTTCGATTCTTCACAACATGATTTCTACACATAATGCAGTGAAGAAATACCATTACTACCTCCAAGAAACCCTCAACCGCACTTGGGCTGTTCTGTCTCACCTTTATGGCGAAGAAGATCTGAAGAAAATGGGTCTCAAGGATGACTTTGACTGGTCTGCTCCTCCACCGAAGAAAAACAAGAAGGTCAAGGTTCCTCCCTTGCTGACCAGCTCCTATTCTTCATCGCGCGAAACCGACGAGTATGAAGACTTGGACGACACTGCGGTAGGCCCTACATCAACCATCGACCCCAACAACGCTGGCGCTCCTTCATCATCTTGAGATTCTTCTAGGGCGTTAGTCCTCAGTTTTGATCCTTTTGGTCATTCGATGACAAAGGGGGAGAAATTTGAGTTAGTCTTCAAGAGGGTCTATATATATGGGCATTTTTTTCTAAGTTACAACTCTCGTTCTTCTGTTGACTTTGCTAGATCGAGTTGTAATCTTAAACTCTATGGTGACCTAATACTTTTGCTGTGGTGTTTCTGCATGCTTATTGCTCATTAATGTTTATGCACGCATGCTGAATTACATCAGTTACCATATTTCATCATGCATTTCAAATTCTTCATATCATATGTCAAACACGTGTATGAATTACAAGATATAGGGGGAGATCTCCATGATTCTACTCTTCAAGTGTGCATTGCTTCAAAAGCAAATTCCTCACTATGCACATCTTCAGGGGGAGTTCTTCTATATCTTGCTATCAAATTCCTCTATATCAGTATTTACACTTCATGTGTTTATCCCCGTTGAAAACTTAACCAATATTGTCATCAATCACCAAAAAGGGGGAGATTGTAAGTGCATCTAGTACCCCTTAGTGATTTTTGTGTATTGAAGACTTATAGGTTAAGGGACTAATGTGTTTATGAGTGTACACAGGTCTATAAGTCTATGAGGAGTTTGATATTTACAGAGAAAGTCAACCCCTTAAAATGAAGTTCTTCGATTGAAGACTTTGGAATTCTAAAGACTTTCTGAAGACTTTGAAAGTGAAGAAATCTGAGTGACCTTGAAGTCTTGGTAATCATTTGAGGAACATGAGCATGAAGACTTTTGTTTTTGTAGTTTCATTTTCTCTTTCTTGAGTCATAGGAAACACCGTATTGTTAAAGGGGGTCAAGGAAATACTAAGGAAAAATTTCCAGTTGATGCTCAACTCAAAATCCTACAGCTACCAATCCCTTCGAGTGAAGCCATTGGAAATCTCATACAGTCCAGTCATATTCTTCAGTTACAGAGACGAAGTTCTTGCGGTCTCTGAGGAATTTGTTCTGACTGAAGAGTTGGGAATTCGCTAGTGCGGATTTCCTACAAGTGAGGAACATGATAGCCCTGAGGAATTTGATACTCAAATTTCCGACCGTTGTTGTGTTACGCGCCAGCTGTCCCAAAATGTCTACCTACCTAACGGTCATATCATTAAGGGCATTTATGTCTTATCATGTTGAGCTGCTCCTAGGCTATAAATAGCTGCCCCCTATAACCACTAGTTGGTTGGCTGTTCCGAGAGAAACTGACACTTGTCATAAGAGCAACCCATCCTCCGGGGACTTTGAGCGAAAATCATCAAGTGAGGGAAAACCCAAACCCAAATCCAAACACCTACAAACCCAAAAGTGATTGAGCATCGCTGAAGAGATTGATCCTGAGTGGATCCGACACTTCTTACCTTTGAAGACTGTGCTTCTTCCAGACGGTTAGGCGTCATGGTCTAGAGCATCCAAGAGGATTTGTGGATCGCCGAGTGACCGAGTTTGTGAAGGTTCGGAAGTCACCTGTGAAGACTTACCACAAGTGATTGGGTGAGGTCTGTGTGACCTTAGCTCAAGGGGAATACGGTGAGGACTTGGTGTCTTGGACTGTGTGTCTAGGACTGGCTGTCCGGGACTGTGTGTCCTCAGGTTTAAATACCTAGCCGCCCTAACCAGATGTACAACTAAGACAGTAGTTGGAACTGGTCTAACAAATCATTGTCTTCACCAAGCTTACTGGTTCTATTTCCTCAACTCTTTCATTTCATCATATCTGTGTTGTGTGCTTGTTCATATCTGTTTGAAGACTTTTACTGAAGACTTTCTCAATTTCCTCAGTTCAATTTCTTCAGTCTATTTGTCTTCATCCTGTGTCATCCTGTGTTTACACTTTCTGTACTCTGTGCTTGTCTTCATTTCATCATGATGACCATGCTTGTGTTGTGTTATGTTTACTTTTGAGTTCTTATTCCGCCGCAAGTAGTTCTTCGCTAAGGAATTTACTCACCCGCAAATTCCTCAGTGAAGAATTTATAAAAATCGCCTATTCACCCCCCTATAGTCGATATAACGCACTTTTAGGAAGCATAAAGCTCGATCTACTATTCGGAACACCCGACAACTACAGATCGGAGGAACTACTCTTCCACATTGTGCCCTTTCATAGCGGATAGCACGCCCTTCTAGGACAGGACGTTTTCTCACGCTTTCAAGCTATACCCCATTACGGGTACATGAAGCTTAAATTTCCAGGGCCCAATGGGGTGATCACATTAACTAGCGATCTGGATGGAGCACTCCGAGCCAAAAACAAGATGACATCCTTAGTCTTAGAAGCATTATCCGAAGCCCTTGCGGCCGAATAACTAACCACCCTACGATCAAAGGTGGATGCAGACGATGTAATCCTCGCCAAAAGATCAAAGTCTACCTCCTTCAAGCCAGCAGATGAAATCATCAAATTTCAAGTGCACCCAATATACCCTAACAAGACGGCATCCATCGGGGCACAGCTGGATCCGGTGGTAGATAGCGCGTTACGTGCCTTCTTTCGGGAAAATTGGGATATATCCTCCTGGCACCCTTCAGATATGCCGAGAATCCCACGCAGGCTGGCCGAACACAGTCTCAACATTATCAAAGGGTTTAAACCGGTCAAGCAGTCACTGTGACGGTTTTCTAAACCCAAAAGACAAGCAATGGGAGAGGAGCTAGCCAAGCAATTAGAAGCCGGATTCATCAAAGAAATTAAACACTTGGATTGGCTAGCTAACTTAGTCATGATACCGAAGAAGGATAAATCCTGGCACCTCTGCGTCGATTACACAGACCTGAATAAGGCCTGCCTAAAGGATTCCTTTCCTTTTCCCCGCATTGACCAAATTATCGATGCAACGGTCGGACACGACTCACTGTGCTTCCTTGATGCTTATTCCGGATACCATCCAATAAAGATGAAGGAATCTGATCAGGCCGCAATGTCATTTATTACCCCGTACGGCCGTTTTTGTTTCAACACTATGCCCTTTGGACTCAGAAACGCTGGCGCCACATATCAACGCATGATTCAAACATGCTTAGAAAATAAAATTGGCAAAACAATGGAGGCATATGTTGACGACGTAGTCGTAAAGACCAAACACATTGAGACATAGGTGGATGATCTCCGCCTTACGTTCGCCAACCTCCGAGAATATGACATAAGGCTCAATCCGACAAAATGTGTCTTCGGCGTTCCAGCCAGATAGCTATTAGGGTTCATCGTATCCCATAGAGGAATCGAAGCTTACCCAGCCGAAATTCGGGCCTTGTCAGAACTCAAAATACCAACCGATGTCAAGCAAGTGCAAAACCTAGCAGGCTACGTACCGGCTTTAGGCCGCTTCATCTCCAGATTAGGAGAAAAGGCATTGCCACTTTACAGACTGCTACACGCACTGACAATTTCGAATGGACGAATGCGGCCACAGCCGGATTGGAAGAAATAAAAGCTCTACTAGCGAGCAACCCAATCCTAGCCGCCCCGGTGTTGGCGAACCAATGCTGCTGTACATATCAGCCACTCACCAGGTAGTGAGTGCTGTGCTCGTCGTCGAACGAGCCGAAGAGGGACATAAATGCGCCGTTCAAAAATCCGTATACAATGTATCCGAGGTTCTAACACAGTGCAAATCACGGTACCCCCACTATCAGAAAATTGCCTATGCGGTCTTCATGTCATCTCGGAAACTCCAACACTACTTTCAAGAGTGTTCGATCACAGTGGCATCCGAGGTACCACTCAACGAAATTATCAACAATAAAGATGCCATGGGACGCATAGCCAAATGGGCCATTTGAGCTCTTACCATTTGAAATATCCTAAAAGCCGCACCGGACTATTAAATCCCAGGTGTTGGCCAACTTTGTCGCAGAATGGACCGAAGCTGAACTCCCTAAAGTGTAAGGCTCATATTCCCACTTGACAGTGTACTTCGACGGTTCCAAAATGCTAGCCGGACTAGGGGCCGGCGTAATATTGTTATCTCCAACTGGGGATACAGTCCGGTACGTTCTATAGATTATGTATACGGACTCGAACAATGCGACTGAATATGAGGCCCTATTGCATAGTCTCTAACTAGTTGTATCCATGGGCATACAACGCCTCGTGGTATGCAGAGACTCAAACCTTGCCATCTCCCAAATTAATGGAGATTTTGATGCAAAGGATTCAAAAATGGCAGCTTATCGCAATGCTATATTGAAAATATCGGCTCGATTTGAGGGGTTGGAATTCCATCACATTGCCCGGGATAGTAACCAGACCGCTGATATACTCGCGCGCATGGGAGCTAAACGTGAACCCGTCCCACTGAACACATTTGTGGAAAGGTTGTTTAAGCCATCAGTAATATGGCAGGACGCGAGCAGCGATACGAATTCCGATCCGAACACACACCCGGTCGATCTAAATCAAGATGTCATCGAAGACTCAAACATGGAGATAACTCCCTCGGCTCATGGAATCACGGCTGTCATAGCCCACTGTATAGAGCCCATTCTTGCTTACCTTAAAAGACAGGAACTCGCCGATGACCAAAATGAGGCCCGTCGCATAGTCCGGCGCTCTAAAACCTACAAAGTTCACGAAGCTGAACTATATAAGAAAAGCACAACTGGTATTCTCCAAAGGTGCATCTCCGAAGAGGAGGGAATGCAAATGCTCACTGAAATACACACTGGAATGGGCGGCCACCATGCCACATCACGGGCGCTCGTAGGCAAAGCTTTTCGTGCTGGCTTTTATTGGCCTACTGCCCGAGCAGATGCCCAAACCTTAGTCCAACACTGTGTTGGCTGCCAGCTCTTTGCAAATCAAAGTCACATGCCTCCCACCGCTCTGAGAACAATCCCCATTACTTGGCATTTTGTGGTCTAGGGGCTTGATATGGTCAGACCCCTTAAAGGGGGAAGTCATAAAAGAAAATACTTACTGGTGATGGTAGATAAATTTACTAAGTGGATAGAAGCCAAGCCAGTAAAAACAACTGAAGTAGGGCATGTGATAGATTTTATATCTGGTGTAGTACACCGCTATGGTGTACCGCATAGTATTATCATAGATAATGGCTCCAATTTCACAGCCGATGAGGTAAAAAATTGGTGCGCAAAGTTAGGTATTAAACTTGACTATGCTTCCGTATACCATCCCCAAACAAACAGTCAAGTCGAAAAAGCCAATGGTCTAATAATGAGCGGCATTAAACCCCGACAAGTGCGCTCCCTATGGGAGTCTGATAAACACTGGGTGGAAGATCTTGATTCCGTACTCTGGGGGCTGCGGACCAGACCCAATCGTACGACCGGATATACACCTTTCTTCATGGTGTACGGCGCAGAGGGTGTTCTGCCCTGTGACATTATTAATGACTCACCTCGAGTGCGCATGTATGAGGAAAGGGAAGCTGAGTTAGATCGACAGGACGACCAAGATGGGCTTGAAGAGGAGCGTGATACAGTGCTAGCATGTTCCGCATTTTACCAACAACATGCTAGGCGATACCAGAGCAGAGAAGTGCGGGCCAAGACATACAACGTCGGCGAACTTGTTTTACGCCTCTCGGAGAAGAAAAAGGACAAGCTCAAACCAAAATGGGAGGGCCCCTTCATTATTGACGAAGTAATCACCGGTGGCGCCTATCGCCTTCGCATTGCATAGGATAACCTCCTTGTGCCGAACCCATGGAATGCTGCCAGGCTCCGATGATTTTATGGATAGTTCGGTAGCAATTTATTCCTCTTTACAAGTTAGGTCTTGTTTTTTTTACTTTTTGTTTTCTTTCCCTTTTTCTCTTTACATTTTCTTCGATTGGCAAGTATTCGGCTCACCCGGACTGTCACATGACGAGTAAATCCTCAGATGTACCTACCTCAAATATACCTGGGGGCTTCTTTAACGAAGCCCATTACCAATAAAGCTTACAGTCCATCCTTGCCATTATATGCACCGATATGACTTAAGTTCTGGCCAAGCTGGGTTGCTTGGCTCCTATGCTTACCCCTACGTTTCCAATTGTTCGGCTAGGGCGTAAAGGGATCTCCTCTGCGATTGTTACAACCGGGTAATCCGGATATGTACCTTAGACTGGGTGAAGCCGAAAGCTAGCGCTCTTAAGGGAATAATTGAACGGCGGATACATGACATATCGCATTCTAAAGTGTATCTTAAACTATCACATGACACGGCATCCTATTGTCCTTCTCATAGGATCGAAAGCCTAGGCCCGCATCTTTATGCACGCTGACCCAGGGAGAGGAACCCCTAACAGAACTATTCTCTCTGGAAGATGTTTCTTACGTTAAATAGTAATATAACATAACTCCCTGAACTCAGTTCGTCTGTTCAAGCAATTATGACCGGATTGCCTGGTTTCCAAACATATCATGTGTTTTAACATAGATATATTATTCGGAAGCACTCCAGCCTTTGGGTTATGGAGGTCAAAGCCGATGGTTAGCCATGACAAACTTTATATAAATTCGGCCGGAGATAAGTTTGATGGTAAAGGTACATTGATACATAGAATCAAACGAGTACTCATTTTCTATTCCCTCTATAAGGATGTCTAGCTTACAGTCCTATGGGGAAAGTTTGGCAGCTATCCCTACTTGGTCATATACCAAACACGGAGGAATTTCTTTTCCGTCGGACCCTCGAGGTCCCACGCGGGCCATGTGATTTGGATCAAGACGAGTGTAGCGCGTCTTCACCATGGCCCATGCTTCTCGAGCACCCATGCGGCATGCCGATGCTTTCCATAGTTCAAAGCGGCGTCGAGCCCCTTTGAACAGGTCCACCAAATCCTCCATAGTTTCTGGAAGTGACTCGCCAGTCCATAGAGCTCTGGGCCATACTCTTCATGGCCTTCCGAGCCCGTTCATGGACCCTGGAAAGCTCTTGCAGCACATCACCCTCAAAACTGGACACTCCGCCCTCAGGCTGCCCAGTCAACAAACCTACAGGAAAAGTTTTATAAGAAACTTTAACAATAAGAGACTATAAGGAGAGCTAGGTATAAGAGACATACTAAGCATGCCACTTTTTAGCCTCCGGTTCTCTTCCAAGGCGCTTGTGAGTTGGGCCTTTACGCCCTTTAGCTCCTGTTCGAGCCTAATATTTCTATCTTGCGCTTGATTCCTTTTTTCCATAGCTTGCGTCAGGGCACGCTCGCTAGCGGCCTTTTACCCTTTGGCAAAAATTTTGTCCGCTAGGGCAGCTCTTAGCTCTCTCTCCAGCTGGTCGGTCGATCCTGTAGCTATATTACAAATTAGTACATACATAATAGTAATCAGGAGAACTATCATAGCTTTCAGACACAATTATTCTTACCACCAACATCCTTTCCGGATTCCTTTGAATTTTTCAATTCGGCGAGTTGAGTCCGGCACTCTTCAAGTTCCTTGGATAAAGAGTTATTCTTTTCTCGAATGACCTATAAAAATACAACGATCCTCAAATCAGTTGTACCAACTGCTTTAAGTCTCGGGGGCTACTCGCATGGGAACACTCAAAATAAAAAATCACCCGTGTATCTTTTGAAAGCTGATGAGTGGCTCCGGCAAGTCCGTCTTGAACGGCTCGGATATAGGCATGTGAAAGTTGAGGGTGTTAAACGCCTCCTCTAAAAAAGCGGGGTCACGCATGGCTGCTTTCCGCCGCCGGTAAACCATCGCAACCTTGATGTCTACACACGCTTCTACTCTTGTAGACTATGTTGGGCCTCCAAGCGCAGAGGTTTGTAGGACAGCAGCAATTTCCCTCAAGTGGATGACCTAAGGTTTATCGAACTCAGGGAAGTAGAGGTTGAAGATGGTCTCTCTCAAGCAACCCTGCAACTAAAATACAAGAAGTCTCTTGTGTCCCCAACACACCTAATACACTTGTCAGATGTATAGGTACACTAGTTCGGCGAAGAGATGTTAAATGGCAAGTGATATGGATGGCAAAACAAAGTAATATAAATCTGTAATAAAAAGTGCAGCAAGCAAACAAGTGGTAAACGTGAGCACAAATGGTATTGCAATGGTGGAAACAAGGCCTAGGCTTCATACTTTCACTAGTGGCAACTCCCAACAACATTAACATAATCTAATCACATGATATTTCCCATAAAACATGCAAAGGGGACGCACTCGGAGGTCATTCCTTCGTGGTCAAGAGAGGACGAGAATTATGTAGGGCTACAAAAGCACACCTCAAAGTTCGTAGTTCTCAATCTAAGGATTTCCCAATGTCACCGCGGCCATCCAAAGAGAGTCCCACAATCACCACAACATATCTAAAGGATAGTCAAAGACAAGCACCAAGAGACTCTCAATCTTCAATCAACACACAAGAGAGGAAATCACTCATGAAAATACTTTTCTAATCCATGTCCAATAGACCGCTGTCACCTTGGTCTCGGGGATTATACTAGATAAAGACAAGTGAGTACATCAATCCAATACATAGAGGAAGGGGAAATATCATGGGATCACCCTAGATTAACATAGCCTATGATCACAATGAAGAAGACATCATGGGAGAGAGAATTGACCACATAGCTACTGGTAAGAACCTCAGCCCCGAGGAGGAACTACTCCCGCATCATGGAGGGAGGAAGCAACGTCGATGGAGATGAATCCGGGGGCACTTCCCCATCCCGGCAGGGTGCCGGCGCAGGAATTCTGGTCCCCCGAAGCTTGATGGCGATGGCGGCGGAGATCGGAATCGCGTCTGGAAAAAAGGGGTCCGGAATCAGAGTTTCCTCGACACGCTTTAAATATATGCCAAAGGGGGCATCGGAGGAGCCTCGGGGGGCCCATGCGCCCCCCCCCTGCGCGGCCCAGGGGGGGGCGCCGCCAGGGCGCCTGGAACCCTGGTGGCCCCCCCGGCTGTCCTTCGGGCGCACGGTAGTTTCTGGAACGCTGATTTTTTTATATAATTTTTCTGGGTTTTTCCTGGCAGTTCTCGTAATGTGAAAACCTGAAATACAAAAACAGCCGAAAATAGAAACTGGCATTGGGGTGCACTGAGTTAATTGGTTAGTCCAAATATGATCAAAAGTGTATGGAAGTGTATAAATAACATAGCAATATCACCCAAAAGAGGCATGGAGCAAGCAGAAATTATAAATACGTTTTGGACGTATCAACATCCCCAAGCTTAATTCCTGCTCGTCCTCGAGTAGGTAAATGATAACAAGAATAATTTCTGTGGTGACATGCTACTAACCATATAGGACTTTTTCATAGTCATATGACAAAAGCTTACTGAGACAATGAATCCATAGTAATTAAGTTGCCTCATGGGAAAATCACAAAGAACTGAAAGTTTTACAATATGATATTGAAACATCGAATAGATTTGTAATGAACATGATGTGCACATATGATAAAGTGATATCTAGCTTGCCCCCTTTAGTGAAGCAAAACATAAATGCAGGGGCACCTCCAAGGTTTAAGTGATGACTAGATACAATGATTTCAAAATAAACGATATCACAATCATGCAAAAGACAATGCTTCTTTGGGACAATGCACATTACACTCAGAATGACAATCATGCTCTCAGTAGTTGGTGCTTTTAAAAGAACGTGGAGACTCTCGAACCGTGGCTTTTGTTGGCAAGGTTGAAAACCCGTAGTCGGAAACAAAGACAAAAGATGTACCAGAGCTCTTGGTTTTAAAACAGAGGTAATAATTTTTTTAGATCATGCATGTTTCGTCAACGAATGCTAGCAGACAACTCAATCACTTTTCGAGATGGACAAGTTTGGAGGAACGGCTCCCGAATGAGGACGATCACATCCTCTTAATCTCCTTTGTTTATCACTGCCAAAGTTTTCTGATTTCTCATGAACAAAGCGTGAAGCAGGGTTTGTTTGTTATATTATCTTTTTGAGCCAGGCGCACTCAATGCCAGTTCCTTCTCGTATTATGGGTTTGCACATTATACATGCAATCCCGGGGTGAAGCTTGTCCAACTTAAAAAGATCATGAATTAACTACTACTTCCTCATGAACTTAAAACAGAGGCACAAAATAGGAATGCTTTTTCTTTGAATAATTTCGAGATGGTACATGCAAGTCTCCGTTAGGAATGGCAGGTAAATACCATGTAGGAAGATATGGTGGACTCATATGGCATAACTGGATTAAAAGTATGTGGATGCACAAGCAGTCAGTCCGCTTAGTACAGGCGAAGGTTAGCAAAAGACGGGGAGCGACCAACTAAGAGAGCAATGACGGTCATAATCATGCAGAGCGACAAAGCAACATTGAATCAGGCATGGAAGTTATATCGCTACTCAGAAACAAAAGATCATCAAGGCTTGACAGACTTTCTTTACAGTCTTAAGTATGCGTGAGCATACGCCAAGTCAATCAAAATAAATTCTTTGAAGGAAGATATTACTAAACCATACCACATCATAGGCAAACAAATCATGTTGGTACTCCAATAACACATTGGGAACCCCCCAGCTATTTGAGACTAACCATAAGAAAACATGAACTTCTAAGCGCCATTATGCACGCAACATCTTTATCATAGACATATCAACCAATGCAACGGAAGCAAACTCTCTTAATAAGATAAACATGATAACTAAAGAGAGTTCAAGCAACCAACTAAACAAAAGCTCTTTAAAAAGATAAGCATGAAAGTTAAGAGCTAAGCATGATAGTAGCTATTAAAAGACAAAGAACACACACAACAAAGATAGACATGCAAATTCTATGTTATGTTCTAGGTAGAAGTGGAGCGTGTTTCTCTCCCACATAAAGAAAGCTGAGTTCCAACTCGTTATCAAAAGCTAAAGAAAACTAAAAGAAAAACTAAAACAAGACGCTCCAAGCATAGCACATAACACATGAAGTGATTAAAATATAGTGGAACGAAGGACGAACTAATAATGTTGATGGAGAAGGGGATGCACGGGGGCATCCCCAAGCTTAGACGCTTGAGTCTCCTTGAATATTTCTTGGGGGTGCATGGGGGCGTCCCCAAGCTTGAGCGTTTGACACTCCTGAATCTTTTTATCATCTTCCCTCGCACACTTGAAAACTCCCTTCATACATAACTCATCACAATCTGATTAGCGAGGTTAGTACCCGTAATAAAATAATTGTTCCTTGCTGGAAATAAAGATATTCTTGAAGTTCTACTGTTTCTCAAGATTGCCAAAAGGTTTTTGCAAAGAAAAAGCAAGCTCTTGGTTTGCAAAATGAAGGAAAAGCAAAACAGGACAGAATCTGTGAAAAACAGAACAACAGGTAGTAATTGATTTGTTCGGGGCACTTCTGCAACCCTAATCAAAAAACTCAGAACAGACGCACGAAAGACAATTATATAGAGCACGCTGTCGAAACAATTCAGACCAAAAAGATGATCTGGTGATTTTATACGAATTTTTCTATCCAAGGACATAATCTTTTTCCTGGACAGCACGTCACAACTTTTGAACTTTCTTGCAATCAGAGGCTACACTTGGCACAAAGTTGAAAAATAAAGATACAATGATGTTGCTACAGTAGTAACAAACATCAAGACCACTAAAAACTGAAAGAACAAACTGAAAGCAAAGATAACAAGGGTTGTCTCCCTAGAGCTCTTTCTTTATAGCCATAAAGATAGGCTTAAGACTTTAATGATGCTCTCGTAGGAATAAGAGTTGAAGAACAAAAGAGAGCATCAAGAAGCATATATAAAACATATTTAAGTCTAACATACTTCCTATGCATGGAAATCTTGTAAGAAAATAAATTATTGAAGTATAAAGCAACTAGCATAGGAAGACAAAACAAGTGCAGCTTCAAAACCTTCAACATAAAGAGAGGGAACTTAATATTATTGAAATATCTATAAGCATATGTTCCCTTCTCATAATAATTTTCAGTGGGATCATGAATAAACTCAACAATATAAGCATCACATAAAGCATTGTTACCATGATCCACATGCAAAAAGGTACTCTTACTCTCCACATAAGCATAATCTTTCTCATTGGTAATAGTGGGAGTAGGACTATCATAAACAACTTGAACACTATAGATTAATTGTGTATTAGGAGGGTGGTGTTCAACAAGGGAGTAATTCCCTCCATGATTATGACAAGTTTCATAAGGATAATTTCTCCTTATGTCATAGGTACCTTTATAATCACTATAGGTTGGAGTTATGACATCATCATAGTAGAGAAGAGCATTATCATTCCTAGCAACTATATTTGTAATCATGTTGTCTTTATTCTTACTAGCAAAAGAATTATCAATTATCACATCACTAGTGGGTAAAGGATTTGCAATCCTATCATCCCCAAGCTTAGAGCTTCCCATATCATCACTTTCAGAGTTGGTACCAAAAAGATTTTCAAGATCATAAGTAGCATTATCATCATTTTCCCAATCACAATAAGTAACATGCATATCATAATCAAAATCATCTTCAATAGTACCTACCGACGTATCATCAAGATGATAATTAAGGCAATAAACTTCACCTTCTTCTTTAAACTTGCAATCGTTAGGATAAAAGTTGATGGGAGGAATATGCTCAGGCCAGGTTAATACCCATTCTTCTTCTTTCTTGCTCCTCTTCCTCATCCTCTTCTTTTTCTTCTTCTTAACCTTACGAGGGAGTGGTTGGAGATGAAGCTTCTCCACATATCCTGGTTTATCATTAGAAACAATAGGGGAAACTTGGGAGAAACTCTCCTTTTTATTAGCAGAAATATAAGAGACATTTTTATACTTTGGTAAAGTTCCCTCCTTTATAATCTTACCTATGTAATCATTTTCATTGCAATGAACAACACAATAGAGATGGCAATTTTGCAAAGTGTTTTTTATTCCTATGGCATTAACATCTAGCCATGAAGTCTTTTCTGATAACTCTTCACACATCAAAAATAACATAAGCTCATCATAAAGATCAGAGGTGATCATGTCATCACACAACCGGTTAACAGTTATGTTTTGAAAGTTCATGCATTGAAAATTAAAGTGACCCTCTATACGACAAAGTTCGCAAGTAAAAGGATAAAGGTCACACAATTCTCTAGCAATTTCATTTAAATCTCTGACCCAAGTGATTGTTCTTTCATGCTTATGTTGCTTACAATACTTCTCTTCTTCAATCATAGGCCTTTCACAAGGTCTATCCACTCCACAAAAATTAACATGCTTATATAAAACTTCATTTTTAGGAATTGGATCATGCATGTTGCAATCATCATGAACAATTTCATTTTGTTTGCAAGTCTCTTTAAAAGGTTTATGATACTTGATCCAATCCTCCTTAGGCATATTAAGATGTGAAGCAAAAGATTTGAGGAAATCAACAAGGAGTTGAGAATCAAGCCCAAACTTAGCACTAAACTTATTAAAACTTGTAGTTTCAACAAAGGACTTAATGCAATCATACTCATAAATTATACCTGACTCTTTACCTTTGTCGATCTCCCAATCTTTAGTGTTGCGTTGAATTCTTTCAAGGAGTTCCCATTTAGCATCAATCTTTTCGTTTGTGAAAGAACCCATAGAGGAAGCATCGAGCAAATCTTTATCCTGTCGAGAGAGCCTTGCATAGAAATTAGTAATAATCATATCTTTGGGGAGCCCATGGTTAGGACATTTTAGCATTAACGTTTTCAGTCTCCCCCAAGCTTGAGCTATGCTCTCTCCGTCATGAGGATAGAAATTATAAACATAATTCCTATTCTCATGGACTTCATGAAGAGGATAAAACTTGGAGTAAAAGAGAGACTGGATCTCTTCCCAATCCAGCAGGTGAGAGTCATCTAGTAGCCTATACCATTCCAATGCTTTTCCTTTCAGTGACAAGGCAAATAATTTCCTCATGACAAACTCCTTTGATACACCTGCAAGCTTAAATAATGAACATAGTTGTGACAGATATAGCAAGTGTTCACCGGGATGTTTGTCTCCTGCATAACGATTAGCCAAAACATAATCGATAATACCAGCTGGTATTTTATAGGGCACAATTTCAGTAGGGGGAGGAGAAACCACCACAGGTGTGGGGCGTCTTCCCGCAAGCAACGATCCAATAGCACGGTTTTCCGTAAACATAACTAGTGAAATAAAACAAGAAACAAAAAGATTTAATTGCAAGATCTAAAGATATACCTTCAAGCGCTCACCTCCCCGGCAACGGCGCCAGAAATAGCTTGATGTCTACACACGCTTCTACTCTTGTAGACTATGTTGGGCCTCCAAGCGCAGAGGTTTGTAGGACAGCAGCAATTTCCCTCAAGTGGATGACCTAAGGTTTATCGAACTCAGGGAAGTAGAGGTTGAAGATGGTCTCTCTCAAGCAACCCTGCAACTAAAATACAAGAAGTCTCTTGTGTCCCCAACACACCTAATACACTTGTTAGATGTATAGGTGCACTAGTTCGGCGAAGAGATGTTAAATGGCAAGTGATATGGATGGCAAAACAAAGTAATATAAATCTGTAATAAAAAGTGCAGCAAGCAAACAAGTGGTAAACGTGAGCACAAATGGTATTGCAATGGTGGAAACAAGGCCCAGGCTTCATACTTTCACTAGTGGCAACTCCCAACAACATTAACATAATCGAATCACATGATATTTCCCATAAAACATGCAAAGGGGACGCACTCGGAGGTCATTCCTTCGTGGTCAAGAGAGGACGAGAATTATGTAGGGCTACAAAAGCACACCTCAAAGTTCGTAGTTCTCAATCTAAGGATTTCCCAATGTCACCGCGGCCATCCAAAGAGAGTCCCACAATCACCACAACATATCTAAAGGATAGTGAAAGACAAGCACCAAGAGACTCTCAATCTTCAATCAACACACAAGAGAGGAAATCACTCATGAAAATATTTTTCTAATCCATGTCCAATAGACCGCTGTCACCTTGGTCTCGGGGATTATACTAGATAAAGACAAGTGAGTACATCAATCCAATACATAGAGGAAGGGGAAACATCATGGGATCACCCTAGATTAACATAGCCTATGATCACAACGAAGATCACATCATGGGAGAGAGAGATAACCACATAGCTACTGGTAGAAACCTCAGCCCCGAGGAGGAACTACTCCCGCATCATGGAGGGAGGAAGCAACGTCGATGGAGATGAATCCGGGGGCACTTCCCCGTCCCGGCAGGGTGCCGGCTGATGTCTACACACGCTTCTACACTTGTAGACTATGTTGGGCCTCCAAGCGCAGAGGTTTGTAGGACAGCAACAATTTCCCTCAAGTGGATGACCTAAGGTTTATCGAACTCAGGGAAGTAGAGGTTGAAGATGGTCTCTCTCAAGCAACCCTGCAACTAAGATACAAGAAGTCTCTTGTGTCCCCAACACACCTAATACACTTGTTAGATGTATAGGTGCACTAGTTCGGCGAAGAGATGTTAAATGGCAAGTGATATGGATGACAAAACAAAGTAATATAAATCTGTAATAAAAAGTGCAGCAAGCAAACAAGTGGTAAACGTGAGCACAAATGGTATTGCAATGGTGGAAACAAGGCCTAGGCTTCATACTTTCACTAGTGGCAACTCCCAACAACATTAACATAATCGAATCACATGATATTTCCCATAAAACATGCAAAGGGGACGCACTCGGAGGTCATTCCTTCGTGGTCAAGAGAGGACGAGAATTATGTAGGGCTACAAAAGCACACCTCAAAGTTCGTAGTTCTCAATCTAAGGATTTCCCAATGTCACCGCGGCCATCCAAAGAGAGTCCCACAATCACCACAACATATCTAAAGGATAGTCAAAGACAAGCACCAAGAGACTCTCAATCTTCAATCAACACACAAGAGAGGAAATCACTCATGAAAATACTTTTCTAATCCATGTCCAATAGACCGCTGTCACCTTGGTCTCGGGGATTATACTAGATAAAGACAAGTGAGTACATCAATCCAATACATAGAGTAAGGGGAAATATCATGGGATCACCCTAGATTAGCATAGCCTATGATCACAACGAAGATCACATCATGGGAGAGAGAATTGACCACATAGCTACTAGTAAGAACCTCAGCCCCGAGGAGGAACTACTCCCGCATCATGGAGGGAGGAAGCAACGTCGATGGAAATGAATCCGGGGGCACTTCCCCGTCCCGGCAGGGTGCCGGCGCAGGAATTCTGGTCCCCCGAAGCTTGATGGCGATGGCGGCGGAGATCGGAATCGCGTCTGGAAAAAAGGGGTCCGGAATCAGGGTTTCCTCGACACGCTTTAAATATATGCCAAAGGGGGGCATTGGAGGAGCCTCGGGGGGCCCAGGCGCCCCCCCGGCGCGGCCCAGGGGGGGTGGCCGCCAGGTCGCCTGGAGCCCTGGTGCCCCCCCCCCCCGGCTGTCCTTCGGGCGCACGGTAGTTTCTGGAACGCTGATTTTTTATATAATTTTTCTGGGTTTTTCCTGGCAGTTCTCGTAATGTGAAAACCTGAAATACAAAAACAGCCGAAAACAGAAACTGGCACTGGGGTGCACTGAGTTAATAGGTTAGTCCAAATATGATCAAAAGTGTATGGAAGTGTATAAATAACATAGCAATATCACCCAAAAGAGGCATGGAGCAAGCAGAAATTATAGATACGTTTTGGACGTATCAAACCTCCACTTCAGAATTGGTGGCTGATACTTCATCCGAACTCTCCTGGGGAGGACAATCCGGCACCGAATCAGCATTAAACCCCGATGGGCCTGAGGCCGGATTGGCTGGAGCTTTGCCTGCATTGTCTCCAGAGACTTTCTGCTGTGTACTCCTCCTAAAAGGACAAAACAAAGCGGAAAGTTGTAATACCGATTTCACCACCCAACACTTGCCAAAACAAACATACCTCTTTGAAGGTCTGCTGGTGTTCGCGGTCCTCTTTCGTTTTGAGGCCTCACCCAAGCGGGCGTCACCCTTTGGGTTGACGGTTTTCACATAGTTCGGCGTGAGGAGCACCGTCCCTGTTCAAGTATGATAGAATATAGTGGGTAAGGCGCATCGGGAATCCTCTCTTTTGATGAGACATGTCTTGAAATATTTACACGGGAGAAAGGAATGAGGCCTGGGAAATCGGCTACTATAGTCACCAGGGGACCCTCTCGACAGGCTTGGTAGAAGACTCCATCTTCTAAATCTATACCTATGTCCGAATCTTCATCATATCCGGGGCCTGCATTTTGAAGCTGGTCCTCTGGTTGTGGGGCAGGACTGTTAATCCCCTCGATCACCTCCCTCCACTCCTGTTGGGAGAAACTGAACACAATTCGGTCAATACATCATAACGAAAAAAAATTGAGCGGTCAAAGAGAGAGACTTACCCCGTTGGCTGGATTATAAATAGAAAGACCCTCTTGGCATGTTAAACGGATGAAGTCTTGCTTCTCTCCTTTATAGAGGCCTTCCAAGACAGCGCCTAGAACGGCAGGGTCAAATAGATCCAGGCGTAGGCAGCGCGAGGCATCATTCTGACCATTGTATTGCCACATCGGAAATCCTCTGGCTTGAAGCGGCTGCACACATGGCTTCATTGAAATGGACATCACTTCGATTATAGATAATCCCAAACTGGTGAGCAATCTGATCTTGCCGGCCAGTCTACTAACCTCCGCTCTCTCTTATGTCGAGAGACCGCGGGGACGCCAGTTGAAATGCTTCTTTGGCGGAGCACTGGAATACTTGGGGATTCCATGCCGAACTGGATCCAGAAAAGCGACGTCCTCAATGTAAAACCACTCCTAAGGCCACTCTTGGGATGCCTTCTTCGGCGTACTGGGCAGCTAGCCTGTCCCGGCTATGCGCCATACTTCGGCGCCCACAACTTCAAATATGGATCCTTTTTCCGATCGAGGGACAAGGCAGAAATACTTTCTCCACAGCTCGAAATGAGGCTCGCGACCCAAGAACAGTTCGCAAAAAGCGAAAAAACCAGCAATGTGCAGGATTGACCCTGGAGTAAGATTATGCAGTTGGAGTGTAAGTGCATCTAGTGCCACCCCTAGTTGGTTTTGGAGTATTGACGACTAACCTGGTTGAGGGACTAATGTGTTTGTGAGAATTGCAGGATAACACAGGTAGTAGTCCCTCATTGATTCGGTTTAACTACCGGAGATGACCCCTAAAAATGTATGAAGACATTGACGACAATGGTGGTATATGAAGATAATCATATTGAAGACTATGACAAGAGAAGACATTGTGTGAAGACTTAGATGTTTCGTTGTTTCCTTTTCTTCTTTGTTGAGTCATAGGAACCACAATACTGTTTAGTGGGGTCCAAGTGAAAAAAGTCAGAGTGACTGAAGTGATGCTCAACCAAATCCTATGTTGTCGAGCAAAGACAATGAGAGCAAATCTTATCCTAAGCTGGATGAGCCAGCTTTGCTTGTAGCCCATGTAAAGTTGCCGCATGTGTTTGAAATCTGACCGTTGGAACACGTGTCAGTTCCTTAGTGACCCAGGGTCACTTCGGACAAATCAGGTCAGGTTGCCCAGTGGCTATAAATAGCCCACCCCCTACACCATAAATTGGTGGCTGCTCAGAGTTATTACACGGCTTTTGTTGTTTGAGAGCAACCCACCTCCAAAGCATTTGAGAGAGAGAGATCCTTGCGAGGACAAAGCCCAAACACCCAAAGCCAAAGAGTGTTAGGCATCACTGAAGTCTTTATGTCTGTGTGACCCGAGGACTTGTTACACTAGAGGACTGTGTTTCCTCCAGCCGGTTAGGCGTGCGTTCTGAGCATCCAAGAGTCATTGTGGATTGCCAGTGAACGAAGTTTGTGAAGGTTTGGAAGTCTACCTTGAAGACTTACCAGAGTGATTGGGTGAGGACTAGGTGTCCTTAGCTCAAGGGGAATAAGGTGAAGACGCGGTCTTCTGAGTTAAATCTCAGCATCCCTAACCAGACGTACTGTTGTCATAGCAACTGGAACTGGTCTAACAAATCACTGTCTTCCCCGAGGTACTGGTTCTATCCTTTCCTTCTCTTTACTTACTATCTTTCGTTGTGAAGTCATTGCATGTTTGCCTTATCTGTTTGACTTCATTGTTTGACTACTTGTTCTGATCGGCTTCATACAATCTTCCATTCTGATCCATACTGCCTAGCTGCTATTAGTCTTCATGCTTTCACTTCATTGAATACGTGACTATGGCTTGTATAGTGTAGTCTACCGACCGCTGAATATAAATAGGATAGGTTTTATCATTTGTCTTCGAAACTTCCATGTTTTGAAGACTTTCATAAAAATCGCCTATTCACCCCCCTCTAGTCGATATACTGCACTTTCAATTGGTATCAGAGCAAGGTACTCCCTTGTTCTGTGTGATTCGGTTTAACCACCTGGAGTTGTAGTTATGTCGACCACAGGAATGAAGACTGTGTCTTGCCCCATGTTTGACGGTCACGAGTATCCCAAGTGGAAGGCCATGATGAAGAAGCGTCTCATGGCGATAAACAGTGAGCTGTGGACCGTCACTGAGATTGGTCTTACCGATCTGTGCAAGATGGTAGAAGCTGATGACATTCACAAGTTCACTCTTCTCAACCTCACAACGAAGGACGTCATCTAATACTGTCTGTCTCAAAATCAGTTCAGGAATGTCATGCATCTCGATCATGCGAAGCTTATCTTGGACCGTCTCTCTGAGGTTTATGAAGGTCATCGAACTCGTGATGATCCTAGGTTTGAAGATTTCAAATAATCTCTCAAGACGATGACTTTCGATCCAGAATCTTCATCCTCAGCACCATGTCTTATAGCAAAAGGTGCCAAGGTAACCAAATGCTACCTATCTGAGTCTAGTGATGATGAATCTCGTGATGAATTTGGACCCAGCTATGTCAAACTTGCTTCCCTTGCCACTAAACAACAAATAGCTTTGGAAAAGCTCAAAAAATGCTTAATGAGAGCAATAATATGTTGGGTGAAGAAATGGATCAGTCGAAAACCTTGGCTGAGAGTCTTCAGAGACTCCAGACTAGGTTTGACACGCTTCAAAGTCATCATAACACTCTCTTATCTGACCATGAAAAGCTCTCTTATGAAATTCTTCAAAGAAAGCAAGATCTTGAAAAACTAAGAGTGAGTTATGAAGATCTTCAGAAGGAGCACAATTCATTACTTGCCCAACAAATCAGTGCTTCTCAGGAAGAGTTCATTCCTCCATGTCTAAAATGCATTCAGCGTGATAACGCTACATCTGTTGCTGAATGTTCTACTACTGCCACTGTTACAATATCTTCAACTGCTGATGTGGTAACTAACCCCTCTGCTGAGGATACCACTACTTTGCTGATGAAAATGCTAGGTTGAAGACTTTGCTTGAAACAGGGATGTACAAAAGCCTCAAAGGGCATCAGACTTTGTGTGATGTCCTCAAAAATAAGATACTGAACCGAAACCCTAGGAAAGTGGGTGTAGGGTTCGAGAGGAAAATGAATGTTGATGGTTCATACTAGAAGCCTGAGCAGTACCCCAAAACCAGATGGGTTGTTGCAAAGGAACCTTCAGTGGATCCATCTACCTTATCTGGCTTCACTTGCGCTAATCATATTATTATTGATGAATCCTTTGATGTAAACTATAAATTGTTTAAGAATTAGAATGGTGAAGTGTTTGCCAGGTATATTCATACTAACTGCAGGAATGGGCCACCTATGAAGAAGATCTGGGTTCCCAAAGGTTGTCTTGAGAAGCTTCTAGTAAATGTCATCATGACACCACCTGGGAAGAAGACAAACCCCAGACCAAAGGCTTCATATGGTCCTAAGGCTTCATACAGACAAAGGACTCACCTGAGTCACCCTAACACCAATGTTTTGCAGGGAAATTATACTCGGACCCATGAATATGAGTGTGTTTCCTCAAACCGCTATATTCACAAAACAAAGAATTTTTCGGCTTATTCCTATGAGTATTATTCTCCTATTGCAAGACTATTTGCTAGGGCTTCAAAGCCAAAATTCTCAGATGCTGCTCTTAGACTCATTGCTTCTAAGCCACCCCTGAAGATGTGGGTGGTTAAGAAGAACAAACTTTCTCTTGCAGGAAAGGTCTCCAGCCGAAAATTAAAGGCGTCTGATGCTATTGCTGGGGACCTGAAACATCTTGTAGGGCACAAGATCAAATGCCCAAATGATCTTACTATCTATTTTGTTCCTGAATCGCTTCCCAATCATCTCATCGGTCCTAACTTGGATCTAAGATATCATAATCCACTTGTACGTCAAATGTTTATGCTTCACATTGACTATTGGTGAAGCCTATTTTCCTAACTGCATTGTAGGGAGTGACACCAAAGACTTCAGAATGGATTATGGACAGCGGATGCACAAATCATATGACTAGAGATCAAAGTCTTCTTATGGACTCAACCTTACGTCCATCTAACAAGAGTCACATCACATTTGCTGATAGTGGTAAAGGCAAAGTATTGGGTCTAGGTAGAGTTGCAATCTCAAGGGATCAACACATGGATAAAGTCATGCTTGTTGAATCCCTTGGTTTCAACTTAATGTCTGTCTCAATGCTTTGTGACTTAAACATGATTGTGATATTTGGAAAATATCGTTGCCTTGTACTAATGGAATCTGACAAGTCTCTAGTCTTTGAAGGATACATGAAAGGTGATCTATATATGGTAGATTTCTCAGCTGGACCGTAGATGGTCGTGTGTCTTCTAGCAAAAGCTTCAGAGTGCTGCCTCTGGCATCGGAAGCTAGGACATGCCGGCATGAGGAATTTGCACACTCTCGCGAAGAAGAAGCACGTCGTAGGCATCGAGGGTGTCAAGTTCAAGAAAGATCATCTGTGCGGTGCCTGCGAAGCTGGGAAGATGACTAGGGCCAAGGATCCCTCGAAGACAATCATGACGACATCCAAACCCTTCGAGCCGCTTCACATGGACTTATTTGGCCCTACTCACTACTCCACGTTCACTACCACAGCTTGTCTCTATGGCTTCGTCATTGTTGATGATTATTCAAGATACACATGGGTGCACATAATTCTCTACAAGACTGAAGTGCAAGATGTCTTCAGATGCTTCGCTAACCGTGCCATGAACAACTATGGCGTCAAGATCAAGCATATCAGAAGTGACAATGGAACTGAGTTCAAGAATACCGACCTTGATCTTTATCTGGACACAATGGGAATCACTCACGAGTTCGCAGCTCCGTACACACCTCAGCAGAATGGCATCACACAGCGCAAGAACAGAACCCTAATTGAGATGGCTCGAACGATGCTCGATGAATAGAAGCCACCAAGAAAGTTCTGACCCGAAGCTATTGATACTGCATGCCATATCATCAACCGTGTTTATCTTCACAAGCTTCTAAAGAAAACGTCCTATGAACTACTTACTGGCAAGAAGCCAAATGTGAGTTACTTCAAGGTGCTTGGAGCTAGGTGTTGGATCAAGGATCCTCATCACAAGTCAAAATTTGCACCAGAAGCACATGAAGGTTTCATGCTCAGCTATGGAAAGGACTCACACTCCTACAGAGTCTTCAACATCTTTCTCTATAAAGTGGTTGAAACTGTGGATGTGCGGTTTGATGAAACGAATGCCTCACAAAGAGAGTTCCTTCCAAATGTGTTGGATGAAGCTGCACCTAGTGAATCCATCAAGCTAATGGGAACAGGTGAAATCATGCCTTCTGAAGCACAGCCTGACGAGGAACTCATCATTTTTGCTTCAAATCAACCCGAAGACAATCCTCCTGATGATGACAATGAACAGCAAAAGCAAAATCTTCGTCCAGCTCATCCCCGTGTTGCAAATGAAGTACAAGTTGAGAAGATAATTGACAGCATAAATGCACCTTGTCCACTCACTCGTTCAAGAGCTACACAGCTAGCAAATTTTTGTGGGCACTTTGCATTTGTCTCAATATCTGAACCCAAGAAAGTTGCTGAAGCCTTCATGGAACCTGAATGGATTCAAGCAATGCAAGAAGAGCTTCAACAGTTTGAGCTGAACAACGTATGGGAACTTGTCAAGCGTCCTAACCCCCGCAAGCACAACATATAGGCACACAATGGATATATCGCAACAAGCAAGACGAGCATGGTCAAGTTGTGAGAAACAAAGCTCGTCTCGTTGCTCAAGGATATCTCAAGTTGAAGGGATTGACTTCGATGAAACGTTTGCTCCTGTGGCTAGGCTTGAAGCTATTCGCATACTGCTAGCCTATGCAAACCATCACAACATCCTTCTGTATCAAATGGATGTGAAGAGTGCTTTTCTTAACGGCAAGATTGAAGAATAAGTGTATGTTGCACAACCACCTGGCGTTGAAGATCCAAAACGTCCTGATATGGTATCCAAGCTCAACAAGGCACTGTATGGCCTCAAACAAGCCCCTCGTGCTTGGTATGACACACTCAAAGACTTCCTGAAGAGCAAAGGCTTCAAACCTGGTTCCCTGGATCCCACACTCTTCACGAAGACATATGATGATGAACTATTTGTCTGCCAAATCAATGTGGACGACATTATCTTCGGCTGCACTAACAAAAGATACAGTGATGAGTTTGGTCACATGATGCAAGAGCAATATCAGGTGTCAATGATGGGTGAGCTGAAGTTCTTCCTTGGTCTTCAAATTCGTCAGCAAAGCAACGGCATCTTCATATCTCAAGAGAAATACCTCAAAGATTGCCTGAAGAAGTTTGGAATGCAAGACTGCAAAGGATTCACGACGCCTATGCCACCTAAACACCATCTGGGTCCCGACGCCAATGGTAAAGATTTCGATCAAAAGGTATACCGCTCCATGATTGGTTATTTACTTTATTTATGTGCATCTAGGCCATATATCATGCTTAGTGTTTGCATGTGTGCTCGATTTCAAGCGGCACCAAAGGAATCGCATCACTTAGCTGTGAAGCGAATTCTTCGATATTTGGCTTACACCCCAACACTAGGATTATGGTATCCAAAGGGCTCAGAGTTTGATCTAGTTGGATTCTCAGATGCTGATTATGCTGGTGACAAAGTTGATCACAAGTCTACATCAGGCACATGTCACTTCTGCGACAATCACTTGTCTGTTGGTCTTCAAAGAAGCAGAACTGTTTATCACTCTCCACTACCGAATCTGAATACATTTCTGCTGGATCTTGCTGCGCTCAGCTTCTCTGGATGAAGCAAACTCTAAAGGACTATGGTGTCCATCTGAAGCATGTGCCACTCTACTGCGACAATGAAAGCGCCATCAAGATTGCCAACCACCAAGTTCAGCACTCGAAGACAAAGCACATTGAAATTCGTCATCACTTTCTCAGAGACCATGTCATGAAGGAAGATATTGATATCATACACGTCAACACTAAAGAGAAACCGGCAGATATCTTCACAAAGCCCTTGGATGAGAAAAGGTTTTGCAAGTTGCGGTGTGAGCTAAATATCTTAGAATCCTCGAATGTCCTGTGATCAGGCACACATCCTAACACTTATGCATATTGATGACTTAGATGTGCAACACACGAAGTAAAGTATGTATTCAATCAATGAAGACTTACACTTTGAGTGTGAATACATTAACGTGGAATTTCACTTCGGAGCGCCACGATAATTGTGCACCGTGTCTGGGTCTAATACTTCCTATACGGTGGGTAACGCCACCACCAAATTCTTGCTTGAAGTGTTTCTCCTGGCGTTACATTTGCAAAGTCTTCGCATTTGGTTTATCTTCAAATAAGATATATTTAGACTTGTGTTCTGTCCTCTACAACATTCACTTATAGCTATGTCTTCTTATTTAAATCTTTCGAACTAAGTGAATGTGATCAGACCCAAAGCTCTCTATGCTTTCTCACCTCAAACTCTATCTATCCAAATCATATGCATTATGTTGGAATAGTCAAATGTCTTCCCTGCGTCCTTGTCAGCAGAAGATACAGCGACAAACTTTAAATCTGTTTTTAATGCTCAATCCTTTATGCTTGAAACCCGGAGAAGCCAGAACGACCAACCCAACAGTCCAGGCGTGCGTGGGATCGTGGGACAACTCCCAATGTGTTACATGTCCTCCACGTGTCCCTCAGATGTGAACCGCCAGGGGCACCTGCGTAATTGCGTTGTGCCATCTCCCATCCATATAAATGCATGTCCCATCACGGTCAAAAACTCTTCTACCACCTCTCCACCTCGACCAACGCTAGCGCCTCCGCTAGCTCTCGACGACGCCGCGACGAAGCGCTTCGCTGTTGTGACCTCGTCAACGCCGTCTTCACGCCAGCCGCGGACATCGTCTTCTCCGCCGCCGCTGTAGGTGTCCTCCGTCGCCAACTTAGGGCACGGAAGATCGAACTGCTCAGCATCCACTTCCTCTCCGTCTAGCAGTTCATCCAGTGGTAAATTAAAACTCTTTTTACCATCTTCTTGATCCAATAGATTCATCCTCTTTACCATAAGAAGTTTCTGCGTCCACATATTTAGATCTATCTTGTCTGCATCTCATATCTTGCCTAGTACATTCACATATGATTCAAACATAGTTAGATTCCTCACTTGTACCTATTCTTGGATTCGTACAAATCTGGAACCAACTCTCAACATAAAAGTGAATGTCTTCGCGCTATGAGGTCAATGTCTTCTAAACTGATTTATCTTCAAAATCTTCTGAGAATGCATATGACCTCTTCCCCTTCCCTCGCATCTCTAATGCTGTCACAGGTACATGTCCGTGGGAGAATCCCTTGGTTCTCATAGTCTGCATTCATTTGCAGAATTCTTGCAGCGTCACATTCATTCTCCCAAAGCCAGTTCCTGTCTGACCAGCAGACCGAATCATTTGCCCGTGTTGAAGCCTTTCAGTTTGAAGCCTTTCAGGTTGAACCCAATGTCTACTTGAAATTCTGTTAGGAAGGGTGGCAGACAGTGCTGTGGTAACTCCTCCAAAGATTTGCCTCCTGACCTCATTGAGATGTAGAAGACTGATCCAGAGGAGGACTATAATCAGAGGAAGACTCGAATCCAATGGATTCGAAGATATTGGGCAGAATAATGGTTCAAGTACAGATTTGTGACCCAAGAGTATGCTGAGAAGAATGCTATCAAGCGACCCTGGGGAGACATTCTATACTAGAATCTTCGACCCAGGACTCAGGCTGAAGCCATTGGTCAAGGCTTCTATCCTTGCATGGTTCGTGGGCCACAACTAGCAGATGCCGACCCATCATCACTGCTATGGTGTCGTGACGACAATCTGTTCAAGCGAAATCTTCAGTATGCCAAGAACTCGGCCAAGAAAAACAAGAATACTTGGGGATTAGACTTCAATCCTGGCCCCTCTGCGCCCTGTGCCGATGGTACGCGCGAAGATGAACCTAACCTTGTTGGGCCCTTCTACAACTTAGAAGGCCTCATCAGTCATATAAGGGTTCAAGGGGCGGATGTGGATCAACCTGCAGACGACGCTGATTCTGATGAAGCGCCTGCATCTCCGAAGCCAAAGAAGAAGAAATCCAAGGCTTCGAAGACCACTCCACCAATTGCTTTGAGACTGAAGCCCTTGGCCACATCTCCACCTACACCAAGTGTGCAATCTGAAGAGCACTCTCGCATATCCAAGAGCAAGCAGCTAAGGAAGAAGCCCATGCACAACCCCAGTCGAGCTCTGACTCCTGATGCTGTTCTGAAGAACGCCAATGAAGCCATTGATCTGTCAAGCGATGAAGATCTAGCTGATGACGCTCTTGAGCAATTGATCAAGAGCAAGCAAGATGCAGAAATCTTCAATGATCTGCCCCCTCTTTGACGTGGAAGTGTTGAACAACTTCATTGATGAGTGGTTTGACACCCCCAACCTCAGCTTTGACGATCTGCAACTTCCCGTTGGCCTAAGCGTCTCCTTCAATGGCGCCATTGCTTCTGAGCTAGCTCTTGCTCAGAGAATTGTTGAGCTGAAGCAAAAGATTGACTATGAAAAGGCTCAGTTCAAGAAGCACATGGCCAAGCTCAGCGTCCAAGAAATCAAGAACTTCAAAGTCATGATGCATGAGCTCCAGGAAGCCTTTCACAAGCAGCGTGAAGATGCCAAAGGTTATCGAGAGTGCATAAAGGCCTTGGCTGCCAAGTGCATCCAAGCCTACAATGAAGCCGAGAAGCGCAAGGCCCTTGGGCATCCTGGCATCGACCCCAGGATGGCTGCAAAGAAGAAGAAGCCAACTGTGGCCCAAGCTGAAGAATCAAGGCAGGAAGAACCACGCATTGTCTTCCCTGCCAGCATGACAGGCACGAAGCCTCAGGTCTCCACAGTTGCTTCAGAGCGCAAGAAGACGAAAGTGGCTGAAGCTAAAGCCCGCAAGCGCAAGAAAACCACTGATGATGCTCCCCCCACTAAGAAGCTCAAGAACAAGAAGGCCCGGGCTGCTCCCATAGAGCCCCTTGTCGTCGAGCCTATTTCTGTTGCTCGTCATGCGTTTGCACACCAAGAACGTCGTCTGACTGTTCATGAGCCTGCTCCCACAGAGGCTAGTGAAGACATTCCAGCTGTTGACCCCACTGCAGCTGAAGACATTGGTCCTCAAGACAATGTTGAAGATGATGAAGACCTTCCTCAGATCGAGTATAATGTGGTATCATCGCCTGTTCTCACGAACAGCGAATGCATCAGCATTGGTCGTCCATTGAGATGTGTTGAAGACACACCAGTAACACCCCCAACTCAAGTCATCGGTTCGGTGCTTGAAGACGAAGACTTTGAGGCCCAACCCACTCCATCTCCACAAGCGTCGCCAGCATTCCGCAGGCTTCGCAAAGGACCAAGGCCTCAAGTCGATCAACCCAGTGTTCCAGAAGGAGATGTGCACCAATCAGTTCCTGACGCCTCTCCTACTGTGAACGTCCCAGAGTCTGAAGCCAAAGCAGCTGAAGATATTTTGGCTGCATCAGCCGATCAAGAACAACCAAGAGAAGAAGAAACACGTGCTACCACACCCCCTGTTCTCGAGGAGAACGTGTCCGACCCTCCAGCTACTGAAGTGGAGGTTACTAATTCTGAGGCTGCCACCAACACCAACACTGAAGCCAATGACGTTGTCATGGCTGAAGCTAATGTGGCGCCTGAATCCAATGTGGTGCCTGATGTGAAGGAAATATGCCCTAGAGGCAATAATAAAGTTGTTATTTATATTTCCTTATATCATGATAAATGTTTATTATTCATGCTAGAATTGTATTAACCGGAAACTTAGTACATGTGTGAATACATAGACAAAACAGTATGTCCCTAGTATGCCTCTACTAGACTAGCTCATTGATCAAAGATGGTTATGTTTCCTAGCCATAGACATGAGTTGTCATTTGATCAACGGGATCACATCATTAGGAGAATGATGTGATGGACAAGACCCATCCGTTAGCAAAGCACTATGATCGTTTAGTTTTACTGCTATTGCTTTCTTCATGACTTATACATGTTCCTATGACTATGAGATTATGCAACTCCCGAATACCGTAGGAACACCTTGTGTGCTATCAAACGTCACAACGTAACTGGGTGATCATAAAGATGCACTACAGGTGTCTCCAAAAGTATTCGTGGTGTTGGCATAGATCAAGATTAGGATTTGTCACTCCAAGTGTCGGAGAGGTATCTCTGGGCCCTCTCGGTAACACACATCATAATAAGCCTTGCAAGCAAAAGACTAATAAGATAGTCACGAGATGATGTGTTACGGAACGAGTAAAAGAGACTTGCCGGTAACGAGATTGAACTAGGTATAGAGATACCGACGATCGAATCTCGGGCAAGTAACATACCGATGACAAAAGGAACAACGTATGTTGTTATGCGGTTTGACCGATAAAGATCTTCGTAGAATATGTAGGAACCAATATGAGCATCCAGGTTCCGCTATTGGTTATTGACCGGAGATGAGTCTCGGTCATGTCTACATAGTTCTCGAACCCGTAGGGTCCGCACGCTTAACGTTTGATGACGATCAGTATTATGAGTTTATGAGTTTTGATGTACCGAAGGAGTTCGGAGTCCCGGATGAGACCGGGGACATGACGAGGAGTCTCGAAATGGTCGAGACATAAAGATCGATATATTGGACGACTATATTCGGACATCGGAAAGGTTCCGAGTGATTCGGGTATTTTTTGGAGTATATGGGCCTTATTGGGCCATACGGGAATAGAGGAAAAAGGCCAAAAGGAAGGAGGCGCGTGCCTCCCCTCTGGTCCGAATTGGACAAGGGGTGCAGCCCCCTTTTCCTTCTCCCTCTCCACCTCTTTCCTTCTCACCTACTCCGGAAAGGAAAGGGGAATCCTACTAGGACTCCCCACACTTGGCGTGCCCCCTCTAGGGCCGGCCTCTCCCTTGCTCCTTTATATACGGGGGCAGGGGGGCACCCTAGGACACACAAGTTGAATTGTTCTAGCCGTGTACGGTGCCCCCCTCCACAGAAACACACCTCGGTCATACCATTGCAGTGCTTAGGCGAAGCCCTGCGTCGGTAGATACATCATATCCGTCACCACGCCGTCGTGCTGACGAAACTCTCCCGTGAAGCTCAACTGGATCAAGAGCTCGTGGGACGTCATCAAGCTGAACGTGTGCTGAACGCGGAGGTGCCGTACGTTCGGTGCTTGATCGGTTGGATCGCGAAGAAGTTCGACTATATCAACCGCGTCACTTGACGCTTCCGCTCCCGGTCTACGAGGGTACGTAGACACACTCTCCCCGCTCGTTGCTATGCATCTAGTAGATAGTCTTGCGTGATCGTAGGAAAATTTTGAAAATACTACGTTTCCCAGCAGTGGCATCAGAGCCAGGTCTATGCGTAGATGATATGCACGAGTAGAACACAATGAGTTGTGGGGGATACTAGTCATACTGCTTACCAGCATGTCATACTTTGCTACAGCGGTATTGTGAGATGAAGCGGCCCGGACCGACATTACGCGTACGCTTACGCGAGACTGGTTTCACCGTTATGAGCACTCGTTGCTTAAAGGTGACTGGCGGGTGTCTGTCTCTCTCACTTTAGCTGAATCAAGTGTGGCTACGCCCGGTCCTTGTGAAGGTTAAAACAGCACATACTTGACGAAACATCGTTGTGGTTTTGTATGCGTAGGTAAGAACGGTTCTTGCTAAGCCCGTAGCAGCCACGTAAAACTTGCAATAACAAAGTAGAGGACGTCTAACTTGTTTTTGCAGGGCATGTTGTGATGTGATATGGTCAAGACATGATGAGTTATACGGTTTTTGTATGAGATGATCATGTTTTGTAATGTTATCGGCAACTGGCAGGAGCCATATGGTTGTCGCTTTATTGTATGAAATGCAATCGCCATGTAATTACTTTACTTTATCACTAAGCGGTAGCGATAGCCGTAGAAGCAATAGTTGGCGAGACGACAACGATGCTACGATGGAGATCAAGGTGTCGCGCCGGTGACGAAGGTGATCATGACGGTGCTTTGGAGATGGAGATCAAAAGCACAAGATGATGATGGCCATATCATGTCACATATTTTGATTGCATGTGATGTTTATCTTATTATGCTTCTTATTTTGCTTAGAACGACGGTAGCATTATAAGATGATCCCTTACTAAATTTCAAGGTATAAGTGTTCTCCCTAAGTATGCACCGTTGCGAAAGTTCGTCGTGCCGAGACACCACGTGATGATCGGGTGTGATAAGCTCTACGTTCAAATACAACGGGTGTAAGCCAGTTTTGCACACGCAGAATACTCGGGTTAAACTTGACGAGCCTAGCATATGCAGATATGGCCTCGGAACACTGGAGACCGAAAGGTCGAGCGTGAATCATATAGTAGATATGATCAACATAAGATGTTCACCATTGAAACTACTCCATCTCACGTGATGATCGGACATGGTTTAGTTGATTTGGATCACGTGATCATTTAGATGACCGGAGGGATGTCTATCTAAGTGGGAGTTCTTAAGTAATATGATTAATTGAACTTTAATTTATCATGAACTTAGTCCTGGTAGTATTAGCATATCTATGTTGTAGATCAATAGCTCGCGATGTTGCTCCACGTTTATTTTTTATATGTTCCTAGAGAAAACCAAGTTGAAAGATGTTAGTAGCGATGATGCAGAATTGTTCCGTGATCTGTGGATTATCCTCATTGCTGCACAGAAGAATTATGTCCTTGATGCACCGCTAGGTGACAGACCTATTGCAGGAGCAGATGTAGACGTTATGAACGTTCTGACAAAAGCTTGATATGATGACTATTTGATAGTTTAGTGCACCATGCTTTACGGCTTATAACCGGGACTTCAAAAACGTTTTGAAACACCACGGAGCATATGAGATGTTCCAAGAGTTGAAATTAGTATTTCATACTCATGCCCGTGTCGAGAGGTATAAGACCTCTGACAGTACTTTGCCTACAAGATGGAGGAGAATAGCTCAACCAGTGAGCATGTGCTCAGATTGTCTGGGTAGTACAATTGCTTGAATCAAGTGGGAGTTAATCTTCCAGATAAGATAGTAATTGACAAAGTTCTCTAGACACTATCACCAAGTTAGTAGAACTTCGTGATGAACTATAATATGCAAGGGATGACGAAAGTAATTCCCGAGCTCTTCACGATGCTGAAATCGGCGAAGGTAGAAATCAAGAAAGAGCATCAAGTGTTGATGGTTAACCAGACCACTTGTTTCAAGTAAAGGGCGAAAGGATAGAAGGGGAACTTCAAGAAGAATGACAAGCAAGTTGTCACTCCCGTGAAGAAACCCAAAGCTAAACTCAAGCCTGAAACTAAGTGCTTCTACTGCAAAGGAAATGGTCACTAGAAGTGGAACTGCCCTAGATATTTGGCGGATAAGAAGGATGGCAATGTGAACAAAGGTATATTTGATATACAGATTATTGATGTGTATTTTACTAGTGTTCATAGCAACCCCTCGGTATTTGATATTGGTTCAGTTGCTAAAGAGTAGTAACTCGAAATGGGAGTTGCATAATGTACAGAAACTAGTTAAAGGATGAAGTGACGATGTGTATTGGAAGTAGTTCCAAGATTGATATGATCATCATCGCACACTCCCCATATTTTCGGGATTAGTGTTGAACCTAAATAAGTGTTATTTGGTGTTTGTGTTGAGCATGAATATGATTTGATCATGTTTATTGTAATACGGTTATTCATGTAAGTTAGAGAATAATTGTTGTTCTGTTTACATGAATAAAACCTTCTATGGTCATACACCCAATGAAGATGGTTTGTTGGATCTCGATCGTGTGATACACATATTCATAATATTGAAGCCAAAAGATGCAAGGTTAATAATGATAGTGCAACTTATTTGTGGCACTGCCGTTTAGGTCATATTGGTGTAAAGCGCATGAAGAAACTCCATAGTGATGGACTTTTGGAATCACTTGATTATGAATCACTTGGTGCTTGCGAACCATGCCTCATGGGCAAGATGACTAAAACTCCGTTCTCCGGAACCGTGGAGCGAGCAACAGAGTTGTTGGAAATCATACATACTGATGTATGCGGACCAATGAGTGTTGAAGCTCGTGGCAGGTATCGTTATTTTCTGACCTTCACTGATGATTTGAGCAGATATGGGTATATCTACTTAATGAAGCACAAGTCTGAAACATTTGAAAAGTTCAAAGAATTTCAGAGTGAAGTGGAGAATCATCGTAACAAGAAAATAAGAGTTTCTACGATATGATCGTAGAGGTAAAATATTTGAGTTAGCGAGTTTGTCCTTCAATAAAAACAATGTGAAATAGTTTCACTACTCACGCCACCTGGAACACCACAGTGTAAAGGTGTGTCCGAACGTCATAACCGTACTTTATTAGATATGGTGCGATCGATGATGTCTCTTACCGATCTACCACTATCGCTTTTGGGGTTATGCATTAGAGACAGCTACATTCACGTTAAATAGGGCACCATCTAAATCCGTGGAGATGACACCGTATGAACTGTGGTTTGACGAGAAACCTAAGCTGTCATTTCTTTAAGTTTGGGACTGCGATGCTTATGTGAAAAAGTTTCAACATGATAAGCTCGAACCCAAGTCGGAGAAGTAAATCTTCATAGGATACCCAACAAGAAACTGTTGGGTACACCTTCTATCACAGATCCTAAGGCAAGGTCTTTGTTGCTAAGAGTGGATCCTTTCGAGAGAAGGAGTTTCTCTCGAAAGAAGTGAGTGGGAGGAAAGTAGAACTTGATGAGGTAATTGTACCTTCTCCCGAATTGGAAAGTGGAACATCACAGAAACTAGTTCCAGTGATTCCTACACCAATTAGTGAGGAAGCTAATGATGATGATCATGAAACTTCAGATCAAGTTTCTGCTAAACTTCGTAGATCAACCAGAGTTCGTTCCGCATCAGAGTGGTACGGCAACCCGGTTCTGAAAGTCATGTTACTGGACCATGATGAACCTACGAACTATGAGGAAGCGATGATGAGCCCAGATTCTGCAAAATGGCTTGAGGCCATGAAATCTGAGATGGGATCTATGTATGAGAACAAAGTGTGGACTTTGGATGACTTGCCCGATGATCGGCAAGCCATCGAAAATAAATTGATCTTCAAGAGGAAGACTGACGCTGACGGTAATGTTACTGTTTACAAAGCTCGACTTGTTGCGAAAGTTTTTTCGACAAGTTCAAGGAGTTGACTACGATGAGACTTTCTCACCCGTAGCGATGCTTAAGTCTGTCCGAATCATGTTAGTAATTGCCGCATTTTATGAAATCTGGCAAATGGATAACAAAACTACATTCTTTAATGGATTTATTAAAGAAGACTTGTATATGATGCAACCAGAAGGTTTTGTCAATCCTAAAGGTGCTAACAAAATGTGCAAGCTCCAGCGATCCATCTATGGACTGGTGCAAGCATCTCGGAGTTGGAATATACGCTTTGATAAGTTGATCAAAGCATATAGATTTATACAGACTTGCGGTGAAGCCTGTATTTACAAGAAGTGAGTGGGAGCACTACAACCTTTCTGATAAGTATATGTGAATGACATATTGTCGATCGGAAATGATGTAGAATTTTCTGGAAAGCATAAAGGAGTGTTTGAAAGGAGTTTTTCAAAGAAAGACCTGGTGAAGCTGCTTACATATTGGGCATCAAGATCTATAGAGATAGATCAAGACGCTTAATAAGACTTTCCATGAGTACATACCTTGATAAGATTTTGAAGTAGTTCAAAATGGATCAGTCAAAGAAGGAGTTCTTGCCTGACTTGTAAGGTGTGAAGTTGAGTAAGACTCAAAGCCAGACCACGACAAAAAAATATAGAGAGAATGAAAGTCATTCCCTATGCCTCAGCCATAGGTTCTATAAAGTATGCCATGCTGTGTACAAAACACGTTGTGTACCTTGCCATGAGTTTGATAGGGAGGTACAATAGTGATCCAGGAGTAGATCACTGTACAGCAGTCAAAATTATCCTTAGTAATTGGATGACTAAGGAAATATTTCTCGATTATGGAGGTGATAAAGAGTTCGTCGTAAAGGGTTACGCCGATGCAAGCTTTGGCACTAAATCCAGATGACTCTAAGTATCAATCTGGATGCGTATTGAAAGTGGGAGCAATTAGCTAGAGTAGCTCCATGCAGAGCAATGTAGACATAGAAATTTGCGAAATCCATACGGATCTGAATGTGACAGACCCGTTGACTAAACTTCTCTCACAAGCAAAACATAATCACACCTTATTACTCTTGGGTATTAAGCACATAGCGATGTGAACTAGATTATTGACTCTAGTAAACCCTTTGGGTGTTGGTCACATGGCGATGTGAACTATGGGTGTTATTCACATAACGATGTGAAATATCAGTATTAAATCACATGGCGATGTGAGCTAGATTATTGACTCTAGTGCAAGTGGGAGACTGAAGGAAATATGCCCTAGAGGCAATAATAAAGTTCTTATTTATATTTCCTTATATCATGATAAATGTTTATTATTCATGCTAGAATTGTATTAACCGGAAACTTAGTACATGTGTGAATACATAGACAAAACAGTATGTCCCTAGTATGCCTCTACTAGACTAGCTCATTGATCAAAGATGGTTATGTTTCCTAGCCATAGACATGAGTTGTCATTTGATCAACGGGATCACATCATTAGGAGAATGATGTGAGGGACAAGACCCATCCGTTAGCATAGCACTATGATCGTTTAGTTTTACTGCTATTGCTTTCTTCATGACTTATACATGTTCCTATGACTATGAGATTATGCAACTCCCGAATACCGTAGGAACACCTTGTGTGCTATCAAACGTCACAACGTAACTGGGTGATCATAAAGATGCTCTACAGGTGTCTCCAAAAGTATTCGTGGTGTTGGCATAGATCAAGATTAGGATTTGTCACTCCAAGTGTCGGAGAGGTATCTCTGGGCCCTCTCGGTAACACACATCATAATAAGCCTTGCAAGCAAAAGACTAATGAGATAGTCACGAGATGATGTGTTACGGAACGAGTGAAAGAGACTTGCCGGTAACGAGATTGAACTAGGTATAGAGATACCGACGATCGAATCTCGGGCAAGTAACATACCGATGACAAAAGGAACAACGTATGTTGTTATGCGGTTTGACCGATAAAGATCTTCGTAGAATATGTAGGAACCAATATGAGCATCCAGGTTCCGCTATTGGTTATTGACCGGAGATGAGTCTCGGTCATGTCTACATAGTTCTCGAACCCGTAGGGTCCGCACGCTTAACGTTTGATGACGATCGGTATTATGAGTTTATGAGTTTTGATGTACCGAAGGAGTTCGGAGTCCCGGATGAGACCGGGGACATGACGAGGAGTCTCGAAATGGTCGAGACGTAAAGATCGATATATTGGACGACTATATTCGGACATCGGAAAGGTTCCGAGTTATTCGGATATTTTTCGGAGTATATGGGCCTTATTGGGCCATACGGGAATAGAGGAAAAAGGCCAAAAGGAAGGAGGCGCGTGCCTCCCCTCTGGTCCGAATTGGACAAGGGGTGCAGCCCCCTTTTCCTTCTCCCTCTCCACCTCTTTCCTTCTCTCCTACTCCGGAAAGGAAAGGGGAATCCTACTAGGACTCCCCACAATTGGCGCGCACCCTCTAGGGCTGGCCTCTCCCTTGCTCCTTTATATACGGGGGCAGGGGGGCACCCTAGGACACACAAGTTGAATTGTTCTAGCCGTGTACGGTGCCCCCCTCCACAGAAACACACCTCGGTCATATCATTGCAGTGCTTAGGTGAAGCCCTGCGTCGGTAGATACATCATATCCGTCACCACGCCGTCGTGCTGACGAAACTCTCCCGTGAAGCTCAACTGGATCAAGAGCTCGTGGGACGTCATCAAGCTGAACGTGTGCTGAACGCGGAGGTGCCGTACGTTCGGTGCTTGATCGGTTGGATCGCGAAGAAGTTCGACTATATCAACCGCGTCACTTGACGCTTCCGCTCCCGGTCTACGAGGGTACGTAGACACACTCTCCCCGCTCGTTGCTATGCATCTAGTAGATAGATCTTGCGTGATCGTAGGAAAATTTTGAAAATACTACGTTTCCCAACATGATGTGATGGCACCTGAAGCCAATGGTGCACCTGAAGCCACTCAGCAACCCACAGCCAATGCCACAGCTCCTGTTCCACCTCCAAGGCCCCATACAATCGAGAAAGCATACTACAAAGATGACCAGCTCATCTCTGTCAGATGGCCAATTCTGGTTGCTCCGCCTGCTGCTGGACCGCCTGCTGCTGGTATTCAATTTGACTACCATGTCGAGCACATGCCTCAGGTTCAGAAGTCTAAGCCAAGACTGCCAAGGTTCCCAGGTACAACCACTTCTCAAGGGTCCTTCAATGCCAATGGCTTCACTGCGCACAACACTTTCTTTGACAGCACCAAGAACCCCTATTCCAAGCCAAGGATATAGTTAGATAGGTTCTAGAGCCATCAACAACGCAGTTATTACTCAGGAGTTCTCTATGATCAAGGGTGCATTTTCCCTCATATGCGTCTTGACACCGAAGCCATTACTGGATTGCCCTGTCTTGAGGAAACCCTTGATTGCTTCCGTGATGCTGGCCTACTAAACTTTGTGACTGACAAAGAGCATTGGAATGAAGAGCTGCTTCTGCAATTCTATGCCACCCTCCACATTCGCGGCTGCAGTAGGGATCCGAAGACATGGATCCTTGAGTGGATGACAGGCAATGTCCATCATGAAGCCAAAGCCTTTGACCTCATTGAGCTCATTGGCCTGCCCACTCTAGGAGAACTATATGAACCTGGCTGTCAACTACACAGCAAAGCTTTGGAGAATATCTTTCAGAAGCCCAAGCCCAACATGAGCCAAATGCTGAGCATGATTAAGCCTTTGCCAATCGATGCTGAATATCCAAAGGAGTTCTTTGTTGAAGACCTTGAGTATCTGCCACGCACCATATATCATATCATCAGGCGAACTCTATGGCCTGTCAAAGTACATTCTTCATCAACCAAGCTTGAAGGCACAATGAAGACATTGGTCTTCTATATCTTCAATGGCATCAGCATCAACGCTCAAGACTTCTTTATCAGACAGTTGGCTGTTTCAGGCTCTGATCTATTTGGTCTCAAGTTCTACGCTCCATGGATCATGCGCCTCATCAAGCTTCATTCTCCTATCAACTATGAGCCTTCTGCTCGCAACCACCATATATTCTTGCCAGAGGTTGATATGTCAGCTGAAGCCATATACCAAGAGCCTGCCAAAGAGCCTTTTAGTCTTCACAACGCTGGTCACCAGAGCTTCACTCAGCCAATTGAAGGAGTTCCGACAGTCTCTCGCGTTTATCCTCTGGCTGGCCGTACTCGCCTACCTCGCCATGCAGAGACTGAAGCTACTGAGAGCATCATTGCCCAAAGGCCTCGGAAGCGCTCTCCTGTTCTTAATGACCGAGAGCTTCTCGTTGCCTTACATCAGAAACAAGATAAGCATCACTACTGGCTGAAACGTCAGATGCAAAGCCTCTTGGTGGACGTCAATCGCATTTGCAACCTTGCCACCAAGAATGACTTTGTTGCTCATGAAACCTGTCGGAGGTCATGGAAGAGTTTGACTTTGCTGAGTGCTGAAGCAGATCTTCAAGACGATGGCTTCACAGAAACATTCAAGTTTGACCACACTCCCCCAAGGAATGCTCTTTTGCATCGAACTCCGTCTCTTGAAGACTCTGACTATTCCTCCTCCACTACCTCACCACCTCCTCCTTCAGCGCATGTCGACACTGCACCAACTACTTCTGCACCGCCAAACGCTAACGCCGACCCTGCATCTTCTCCTGCTCCAACTGGGAACGAGTAGAGACTCTATGTCTTCAAACCTTTTTGGTCCTTACTAACAAAAGGGGGAGAAGCATATGAGTTGATTGTCTTCAAGTGGGTCCATATGGGCGGGTGCTTTATATTTTGCCTAGTGTTTACAACTCTCGTTTTTGCTACATTTGGTTCTTTGAGTTGTAACACTTGAACTTGATGGTCGTCTGCTGATATGTCCAAAATGTATCTATAATTTCTGCTTGCTCCATGCCACTTTTGGGTGATATTGCTATGATATTCATACACTTCCATACACTTTTGATCATATTTGGACTAACTTACTAATCCAGTGCACCCCAGTGCCAGTTTCTGTTTTCGGCTGTTTTTGTATTTCAGGTTTTCACGTTACGAGAACTGCCAGGAAAAATCTAGAAAAATTATATAAAAAATCAGCGTTCCGGAAACTACCGTGCGTCCGAAGG
>LR738715.1:704210446-704350299 GCA_902687465.1 Secale cereale
ATGCCGGGGGGGGCGCCTGGGCCCCCCGAAGCTTCCCCGATGCCCCCCTTTGGCATATATTTAAAGCGTCCTCCAAAACCCTCAGAACAGGAACTCTTTTCGCGACCCCATCTCTGTTCCGCCGCCGCCGCCGCTTCCAAGATCGGGAGCACCATGAGAACTCTTCCCGGCACCCTGCCGGAGGGGAGGATCACCACCGGGAGCTTCTCCACCACCATGGACGCCTCCCGGATGAGTCGTGAGCAGTCTCCCTTGGACCATGAGTCCATGACCAGTAGCTATGTGATGTTCTCCTCCCGTTCTTGTGGTTCACTAATTAGTCCTCGTGAGCTGCCCTACTTGATCGAGGCACATATGTAATCCTTATGTTGTTGCTATGTTGAGTTTGCTGGGATCCGATGGATTATGGGATTATGTTCAAATTGATCTTGAGTAATATATTTGATCTACCTCTTTTATATTTATGTTCATAAGTAATTCCTGCATGTTCTCCGTTGTTATTTATTGCTTTGGCCAAGTAATACGTAGTGACTCCAAGAGGGAACGTTATGCTCGATTGTGGGTTCATGCCCCTCGATGACTAGCTTGAGTGACAGAAACATGAGTCTAGGGGATGTGTTGTTGCCACAAGGGGGAAAACAACGGTGCTTGTGCCCGCGGGTGCAAGGATTGTTTACTTTACGCAAAGTTCTTTTAATGTAGTTGTCTGTTGCTTTGAGTTTACACTATGGGTGGGACTCGCAACTTAATACCAGCGAGATGTTCTGGATAGATATCTCAAGGTGGATGATTAGTAGTAGATATTGATGGATTTCGGTCTACTTACTTTGGCGTACCGCCCATGCTTTGAACCTCAACCTTTCTTGCAATGTAATCAACATTGGTTTGCGTTCGTGGTCCTGTCAATTGCCCAGCTGTAATTCGTTTACCTCACATAGCTGTTTATCATCTTTTGGGAGAGAGACATCACTAGTGAACATCATGAGACTCCGGTCCATATTACCATCATTGATCACATCCTCTATTTACTTTTCGCTATTATTTACTATTGCAAAACATTATCTATCACTACTATCATTTGCTTTTTACCCTTTGTGAACTACAAGGCCGAGGGATTGACAACCTCTCTGTACTCGTTGGGAGCAAAGTTATTTGTATATGTGTGCAGGTCCACGTTGATTGCTAATCCGCGCCGTTAGCAGTTGACACCTACTTGTTGAACCTAGGAGTCTCTGGGGATTCGATCCTTGGCATCTTTGCTAAGGGAAAACACTTCTACATACTGCATCTTACACCTTCCACTTGGGGTAACCAACGAGGGGTTCGAGGCCCATCAAGGAGTATTTTCTGGCGCCGTTGCCGGGGACTCCACTCTTCAGGATAGGGGAGTTGCATGCTATCTTTTACCTTTGCTTTTTAGTCTTGTTAGTTTACCTTTCAGTTTTTGCTTTAGTACCTTTTTATCGAAAATCACAAAAATAATTATCTTGCTTGCTTGCTACTATGGGTTCCACCGAGAACACCAAGTTGTGTGACTTCACTAGTCACAACAACGATGACTTTTTCAGCACACCTATCACTACACCTGCCACTTCAGCACCTTCATATGAAATTAAACCTGCTTTACTGAACTTAGTCATGAAAGATCAATTCTCCGGTGCTGGAGATGATGCTGCTTTACACTTGAACAACTTTGTTGAACTTTGTGATATGCAAAAGTACCAAGAAATAGATGGTAATATTGTTAAGCTTAAGCTTTTTCCTTTCTCTTTGAGAGGAGGAGCTAAAATGTGGTTTCAGTCTTTGCCTAGAAATAGCATAGATTCTTGGGACAAGTGCAAAGATGCTTTTATTAGAAAATACTATCCACCTGCTAAAATTATCCAACTTAGAAGTAACATAATGAATTTTAAACAATTGGATAATGAACACGTTTCCCAAGCTTGGGAACGTATGAAATCTCTTATCAAGAACTGCCCTACTCATGGTTTGACTACTTGGATGGTTATCCAAACTTTTTATGCAGGCTTGAACTTTACCTCGCGGAACTTGTTAGATTCAGCTGCGGGAGGAACTTTTATGTCAACTACACTTGGTGCTGCCACAAAGCTTCTCGATGAGATGATGACCAACTATTCCCAATGGCACACCGAACGCGCTCCAACAGGTAGGAAGGTAAACTCTGTCGAGGAGATTTCCTCCTTAAATGAAAAAGTTGACTTGATCATGTCTCTACTTTCGAAGCAATCTACTGTTGATCCTCGTGATGTTCCTTTAAATTCTTTGATTGCTCAAGAACAAGTAGATGTGAATTTTATCTCTAGAAACAATTTTAACAACAATGCTTATAGGAGTAACTTTGGTAACAATCCTAGACCGTTCCCCTCTAATTCTTATGGGAACAACAATGCTTATCCTAGTACCAAGAACTCCACTAGTGAACTAGAGATTATGCTTAAAGATTTCATCACTACCCAAAAAGCCTTTAATAAGAGTGTAGAAGAAAAACTACATAAACTAGATGATCTTTCTTTTAAGGTAGACCATTTAGCCAATGAGGTAAAATTGCTAAAAATTGAAACTTCTCCTCTTGAGGAGAGGAAGGTCATTCCTATTAATGCTACTCAAGTGCAAATTAATGAAAAAATTAGGATGATGGCTAAACTTAAAGAAAGATGGGCTAGAGAAAGGGAGGAAGAGGATAGAATTAAGAGCCTTCCTACCCACCACACTGTTGCTACTATCAAAGTTGTTGAGGATGTTCAAACTCTTAGCACCCAATGTACTCCTGGTCCCAATGACCTATTAATGGTGATGCTATGACTATAGAAACTACCAAACAAGCGAACCTAAAGGACACTACTACCACTTTACTCGATGCTCGTGATCTTGATTTTCATAATTGCACTCTTACCGAAGTTATTGATTTCCTTCACAAGATGTCTAGAGATCCCCGCACTAGCACGCTTAACCTTGCCTTCACGGAGTATATCACTAATGCTCTCATCAAAGCTAGGGAGGAGAAACTTAGATTAGAAGCCTCCATACCTAGAAAGCTAGAAGATGGTTGGGATCCTATGATAAAAATTAAATTGAATGACTTCTCTTGTTATGCATTATGTGATGTTGGAGCTAGTACCTCTGTTATGCCCAAAAGGATATATGATATGCTTAAATTGAAACCTTATGATTCTTGTTCTTTTGGTGTTCGTCTCATTGATTCTTCCATAAAGAAACCTTTGGGGAGGATCGACGATGTTCTTATCGTTGCCAATGATAATTATGTTCCCGTTGGTTTTACTATTATGGATATTGAATGTGATCCTTCATGTCCAATTATTTTGGGACGTCCCTTTTTGCGCACCATTGGTGCTATGATTGACATGAAAGAGGGTAATATAAAATTTCAGTTTCCTGGAACACTTCCCTCGAAAGAAGATCAAGTTACCTTTTGAGTCCGTTGTATGGGCTAGCTATTCTTTTACTCTTGATAAAACTTGATCTATATGCTTTATGCCTAGCTTAAAGGCATAAAAGAAAGCGCTTTTGGGAGGCAGCCCACATGAATAAATTTTTTGCTTTTGTTGTGTCTTGATGTTGTTTACTGCTGTAGCATCATCATTGTATATTTGCTTTTCATATTTGTGCCAAGTATAGCCTCTGATTGCTAGAAAGTTCAAAAGTTGTGAGGTGCTGTCCAGGAAACAGATTCTGTCCTTGGACAGAAAAATTCGTATAAAATCACCAGATCATCCTTTTGGTCTGAATTTTTTCGACAGCGTTCTCTATATAATTTTCTTTCGTGCGTCTGTTCTGAGTTTTTTGATTTGAGTTTTAGAAGTGCCCCGAACAGATCAATTACTACCTGCTGTTCTGTTTTTCACAGATTCTGTCCTGTTTTGCCTTTCCTTCATTTTGCAAATCAAGAGCTTGCTTTTTCTTCGCAAAAACCTTTTGGCAATCTTCAGAAACAGTAGAACTTCAAGAATATCTTTATTTCCAGCAAGGTATAATTATTTTATTAAGGGTACTAACCTCGCTAATCAGATTATGATGAGTTATGTATGAAGGGAGTTTTCAAGTGTGCGAGGGAAGATGATAAAAAGATTCAGGAGTGTCAAGCGCTCAAGCTTGGGGATGCCCCCGTGCACCCCCAAGAAATATTCAAGGAGACTCAAGCGTCTAAGCTTCGGGATGCCCCCGTGCATCCCCTTCTCCATCAACATTATCAGTTCGTCTCTCGTTCCGCTATATTTTTATCACTTCATGTGTTATGTGCTATGCTTGGAGCGTCTTGCTTTTAGTTTTCTTTTTAGTTTTTCATAGCGAGTCGGAACTCAGCATTCTTTATGTGGGAGAGAAACACGCTCCACTTCTACCTAGAACATAACATAGAATTTTCATGTCTATCTTTGCTGTGTGTGTTCTTTGTCTTTTAACAGCTACTATCATGCTCTGCTCTTAGTATTCATGCTTATCTTTTCAAAGAGCTTTTGTTTAGTTGGTTGCTTGAACTCTCTTTAATTATCATGCTCACCTTATTAAGAGAGTTTGCTTCCGTTGCATTGGTTAATATGTCTATGATAAAGATGCTATGTGCATAATGGCACTTAGTAGTTCAGGTTCTCTTGTGGTTACTCTCAAATAGCTGGGGGATTCCCAATGTGTTATTAGAGTACCAACTTGATTTGTTTGCCAATGATGTGGTATGGTTTAGTAATATCTTCCTTCGAGAATTTATTTTGATTGACTTGGCGTATGCTCAAGCATATTTAAGACTGTAAAGAATGTCTGTCAAGCCTTGATGATCTTATATTTCTGAGTAGCGATATAACTACCATGCCTGATTCAATATTGCTTTGTCGCTCTGCATGATTATGACCGTCATTGCTCTCTTAGTTGGTCGCTCCCAGTCTTTTGCTAACCTCCAGCTGTACTAAGCAGACTAACCTTGCAATACATAGCTCATGGGAAAGTAGCTTAAAAACTATTGTGGTAAAGAATATGTTGCCTATGTATCTTATTTCTTATAAGTTGCTTGCTGAGCGGTAACCATGTTTCTGGGGACGCCATCAACTGTCACACTTTTGTTGAATATCATGTGAGTTGCTATGCATGTTCATCTTGTCTGAAGTAAGGGTGATTTGCCACGGGTTGAATGAGTATGCATATTGTTAGAGAAGAACATTGGGCCGCCAACCAAAGCCATGTATCACGGTGGAAGTTTTAGCTTGGACATTAATCCTCAATCTCTTATGAGAATATGCTTATGCATTAAAGAGGAGTCCATCATCTATTTTCTATGTTGTCCCGGTATGGATGTCCTCAAGTTGAGATCTATCAAAAACGAGAAATCAAATGCGATTTATCTCCTTGGACCTTTGTACAGGTGGCATAGAGGTACCCCTTTGTGACACTTGGTTGAAACATATGTAATGCAATGATAACCCATGGAAATCCGAGCTAATTAGGACAAGGTGCGAGCACTATTGGTATTCGATGCATGAGGCTTGCAACTTATAGGATGTCTTATGCATGACACATATGAAGTACTACTACCGTTGACAAAATTGCTTCCATGTTTTCAAAATAAAAAGCTCTAGCACATAACCATTTACTTTTATGTTGAGTCTCCACCTTCTTTCTTCAAGCACCAACTACTGAGAGCATGATTGTCATTCTGAGTGTAATGTGCATTGTCCCAAAGTAGCATTGTCTTTTGCATGATTGTGATATCGTTTATTTTGAAATCATTGTATCTAGTCATCACTTAAACCTTGAAGGTGCCCCTGCATTTATGTTTTGCTTCACTAAAGGGGGCAAGCTAGATATCACTTTATCATATTTGCACATCATGTTCATTGCAAATCTTTTTGATGCTTCAATGTCATATTGTAAAACTTTCAGTCATTTGTGATTTTCTCATGAGGCAACTTAATTACTATAGAATCATTGTCTCAGTAAGCTTTTGTCATATGACTATGAAAAAGTCCTATATGGTTAATAGCATGTCACCACAGAAATTATTCTTGTTATCATTTACCTACTCGAGGACGAGCAGGAATTAAGCTTGGGGATGTGTAGGATCGAAAGTATGTCTAGAGGGGGGGTGATTAGACTACTTGACAATATAAAAATTCTGCCTTTTGATCATGAACAGTTTTTGGCAGTTTCACAATAATGATCAATTCAAGTATCACCCTACACATGCAATTCTAGAGTATAAGCAGCGGAAATTAAATTGCACATGTAGTAAAGAGAGGTGGAGAAGATCAAACGCAGTTTGGAGACACAGAGATTTTTGTCGTGGTTCCGATAGGTGGTGCTATCGTACATCCACGTTGATGGAGACTTCAACCCACGGAGGGTAACGGCTGCGCGAGTCCACGGAGGGCTCCACCCACGAAGGGTCCACGAAGAAGCAACCTTGTCTATTCCATCATGGCCTACGCCCACGGAGGACTAGCCTTACTCGGGGTAGATCTTCACGAAGTAGGCGATCTCCTTGCCCTTACAAACTTCTTGGTTCAACTCCACATCTCAAAGACGGAGGCTCCCAAGTGACACCTAACCAATCTAGGAGGCACCACCCTCCAAAAGGTAATAGATGCTGTTGATGATGATGAACTCCCTGCTCTTGTGCTTCAAATGATAATCTCCCCAACACTCAACTCTCCTCACTGATATGGCTGTGGTGGAAGAAAGGATTGAGTGGAAAGCAACTTGGGAAGGCTAGAAATCAAGTTTCATATGGTAGGAATGGAATGACTTGATCTCAACACAAGGGTAGGTGGTTCTCTTCTCAGAAAGTGTATGGTAGGAGTGGTAGTACTTTCTGATGGCTCTCTCCACGAATGAAGAGGGGGTGGAGGGGTATATATAGCCTCCACACAAAATCCAACCGTTACACACATAATTGAGCAATCTCGGTGAGACCGGAGTGAAAACTCGGTCAGACCGAAAGTTCAAATATAGTGAACGTTGGGATTTTCGGTGGGACCGAAAATACCATCTCGGTGTGTCCGATATGAGTCAAAGGTAGGAACTTGCCAGAATCGGTGGGACCGAAATCAACAACTCGGATATTCCGAAATGATGACAAACGGTTACAGAAGGTTGGCAGTCCAGTTTCGGTGAGACCGAACTCAAAATCGGATGGACCGAAATATTAGGGTTTGGAAGAATAGCTGAGGTGGTTCATCTCGGTGGGACTGAGTTGGAAGAATCGGTTTGTCCGAGATTACTTATGAGTGTGTTAAGTAGTGAAAGTTGCTGATAGTTGAGGGAGCTAAATCACTAAGCACTTGAGCAACCAGATCATCAACACAACCTCATCCCCTTTTAATAGTATTGGCTTTTCCTATGGACTCAATGTGATCTTTGATCACTAAACCAAAAATAGAGTCTTGAGCTTTTGCCAATGCTTGTCTTAGCATTTTGAGGGGCCCACTTCTTCAGACATTTCCATACCCATATCATCGAACTTCTCTGAAATGATTCTCAAGTAAATATTAGTTCAATGATATATATGTTGTTATTAATTACCAAAACCACCCAGGGATTAGTTGCACTTTCAATCTCCCCCTTTTTGGTAATTGATGACAACATATAGATCAAAGCTTCGACAAAAGATATAATCAATGAATAATATCGTCGCTTTGAGAAGTATGTGATAAACAAGAGCTCCCCCTAAATTTGTGCATTATTTAAAATTTGCGTTTGAATGCAAATGCACAATCGATTAGGATTATGGGTCACTCTTCCATGTCACATACATCTTGGTGGAGCGCACAAAATGATTAGAATGAATAACATGCACTCAATCACCAAGACAAGAGTAAATAGCCATACAATAAGGAATAGCATATGATAAGCATTAAGCACACATTAAAGCATAGTATGACCAAGAACTCATTAAGGTAGCATCAAACGTAGTAGCAAGCACACTGAAAGTATCGAAAGACCAAAAGAACCAAATGTATCTCAAAGAAAACCGGCAAAAGAACGAAAGAGCACTCTCTCTCTCGAAGCCCTATGATCTATACAATTTCTCCCCCTTTGGCAACAAGTTACCAAAAAGTTCGAAAAGGTACAGAGCTAAGCGTCACTGTGGGCTCTGCTGGCGGCTCCCGTCTGGGTAGATGTCGGAGTAGAAATGACGGCATCGGCGAAGACTTCTGCTGATGTCTGCGCTGGAGGAGTGGATGCTGGAGCTGGAGCAACTGCTGGAGCTGTAGCTGGTGCTGAAGTGGTAGCCCTGGAGTCAGTCACTGGGATAGCTGCAGATCGGGATCCTCTGGGAACCTGAGCAGTCTGGCGATGAGAGTCCTGGACTAGATCATCCTGCATGAGCTCTGCTCTCTCCTGCCTTGCTTCCTCCATGTCTGCCTCAAGCTTGTTGACGGACACCTGAATCTCAGTCAGCTTCACGTCCAGAGCGTGGATCTTGTCCTCAACAATCCTCTCTAGGCTTTCCTGAGATTGTTCAATGCTGGCCAGGAGTTGTTCAATCCTCTGGGTAGCTTCAAGAATCTGCTCTCCGAAGCTCTTTGGTTTAGCTGCTGCTGCTGCCTCTTTGTCAGCTTTGGCTTTCTTCGCAGCTTCAATTTTGGCTTGTCCTTCAACTGAGGTTGGATCCTCCTCATCCATCACAACTACGTTGTCCTCATGCTCTGGCTGTAGTGGCAAGTGCTTCCTATCCAACATGAATTTGCCCGTGCCAAACTTGGCATTGATGAGCATCTGAATCTGCGGGGCAAATCCACACAACCTCTTCTGGTCAGCTGCAGTCCTCTTAATGGTCTCTACCATTAAGTCCATCACCTTGAAAGGTGCCTTCTCATCGAGAATGTGCAGCATGTTGATAGAATAGCCTCGAATCATGCGGTGGTCTCCAGACTTGGGCATCAAGGTATGCCTCAAAATAGTGTTTGTGGTGGTCAGACCTGCCTGGAGATAGTACACTGAGCCAAGCTTCCACCCTTCCAAATCAGCAGCGGGGATCTCCTTGTACATGTTCTTCATGGAATCATGGCTTTTCTTAGGAATCCCATAGACGACAATGTCGTCCTCTCTCTGTACTGGAGCATTTAGAAGTTCTGCCCATTCTTCAACAGACGAAGAAAACCTTTGACCTTCAGTCATCCAGGTGATCTTGCCATCAGGATAGAAGTGGGCTGTGGCGTAGAACTGCATGATCATCTCGTCATTCCAAGCTGTCAGCTCTTGACCCACAAAATCAGCAACTCCACATGCAGTAAAGCTCTCATGCACATGGGGAAAGAAGTCTCGGTGCTCTTCACTGTCAATGTACTTCCTGTCAACATACCTGGTGTCAGCAACAATAGGCTTCTTATCCATCAGCACGGTCTCATAGAAGTCCTGCTGCTCTCTGGTGTGGAATCTGGGGTCCACAGCAGTCCTTCTCCTCACGGCATATGGATCAGACTGTCTCCATAGCCTGAGACCTTTATCCTTCCTTGCCTTCATATCCTCGGCTTGAGGATGAGCATCGTTGCGGAGTGGCAACTTAGGACGGAGCTTCAGCAACACATGTTCTTCATCTGACTCAGACGGTGGCATCTCACCTTTATTCTTCTCAGAAGCTGGAATGCTCCTGGTTGTCCTCTTGGGCTTGGCTGGAGCTGCCTTGGCTTGAGCAGGCTTCTTGGGCTTAGAAGAGGCTTGAGCCCTAATAGCATCACCCATGAACTTGGCCTTCTGAGGAGGAGGCTGGGGTGCATCTTCTTCTTCTTCAGCAGCTGCATCAACATGAGGTTCAGCATATACTACCCTCTTCCTCTTGGAAGTTTTCTTCACCTTACTTGGAGCTGGCTCTTCCAAGTTCAGTTTCTTTGCAACAGCTGACTGCTTGACCTTGCTGGTGCCTTTCTTTGACTGCTGCCCTTCGTGCTCTTTGGCAACAACTTTCCTCTTGGGCTTGGAGGTAACTTCCTCAGCAACGAAGTCAGAGTCCTCATCATCAGAATTTCTCTTCTTTCTGGTTCTGGTGGCTGCAGGAGGCAAACCACTGGGGGTGCTCCTCTCACCATCATCATTGGAACTACTAGCCTCAGGACTAGTATCTGCCTCTGGAATCTCTGCAAACGGTGATTCAGACCTGTTCTGGCTGTCACTGACATCTGACATGGCTGACAACCTGTGAAAAGATAAGGTATAGGCAGAGTAGAAGAGTTATCACAACTGCAGAGGTTTTTGCAAAAAAATGAGTTCAAATCTTAGTTTTGAGTTTTCACAGAATGCATTTCGGTCAAACCGATTTTCAGTTTCGGTGAATCCGAAGTGTATAACAGAAACCTACACACCACTTTCGGTCAGACCGAAATGGGTTTCGGTCCTACCGAAACACTAGGGTTTCACTGAGACTCTACATCGGTCACACCGATTTGCACGAATCGGTTAGACCGAACGGTGCAGTGCAATGGCCAGAGGCCAAATCGGTCATTCCCAGTTTTCAAAATCGGTTTCACCGAGATGTGTTCCGTGGAAACCTAAACCTAAGAATTTCGCTCGAAACTAAAAGGATCTGATATGATGTTTAGGGAATATCTCAAACGTGGATAGATACATGGCAAACCAATCGTGCAAGAATCAGATGGGGAGCACGAGAGGGATCGGGACTCACCCTAACTTGGTGGAGTCCCTCTACGGCGGCAACGGCGCGGAGAAGATTACCGTTGACGGCGGCGGAGACCTGCGGCGAGGGCGCACAGGCGACGACGGCGACGATCCGAAGACCAGGGCGACGGCAGCAGGGGACTTGAGGGCGAAACGGTTTGAAGAAGTAATCGCGCGCAGCCCTCAGGTATATATATCCCCATACTGTCGGTGGGACCGAGTTGAAAAACTCGGTGACACCGAAATGGCTAACTGTTGTGCAGTTACACGTATCGGTCACGCCGAGATTTTAAACTCGGTTTCACCGAGATGAAACCTAGATCAGTCTAAGCGTTTCGGTTGGACCGAGATGGAAAAGTTGGTCAGACCGAAATGGACTTAGAAGGTTTTGGAAGTCAGCCTTAGACGGATCGGTGGCCCCGAGTGCTCCTCACTCGGAGGGTCCGAAAATGACTTGTTCAAAGTTGTGATATGAGCATGAATAGAATTTGAGACAAGACAGCATAGATAGCTAGGGAAGGTGCTTAGGCATTCTTGTCCATCCATTTGGCCAGAAAAGTCAAACAATCAAAACAACAAATGGATGTCCTTGAATGGATGAAATCATGCATTCAACATGCTCACACAATAAGATAGCAACTGAAATATGTGTCAAACATGCACAACCAATACTCTAGCTACTAGCACACAATTTGTCGATGACTAGGTCATCTATATATGAGTATTTTGACTTAGGAGCCAAATGAGAACATTTGATCATAGGTCATACTCATCGTTTAAGCACAAGTGGGGTTACCACTTTTACATAAAGCATTGATGTGTTCACATCATTTGAAGATGCTTTAGCTCAATTTTTTGAGCAAAGCTCCCCCTAGATGTGAGAACCCCTTTTAAAGGGTCAAACTAACCTTGGGTTGTCGTAGAAGACTTCATGTAGATGTTGAAGATGTGGATGCTCAATGTTGATGTAGATCATCAAGAGTTGGGAGCTATCCTTTGGATTAGGGCACTTTCAATACCTACATGGGTTAGTCCCACAAGGAACAAACAAGGATATCCATAGACATAGATTGAAGTTCACTAAAGATGATGTCCATGAAAGCAATGATTACCTTGTCCCTTGACTTACCAACAAGAGGGTTTGTGACTCCATGAACTAGTGCATGATGTGGAAGTTGATTGCACAAGTTCTTGCCAAAATGAATATGAGTGAAGTATGTTGGCGGAGTCACCCTCAAGAACCTTCTAGTTCTTCTTCTTTAGGATCCACATCATCTTGATGGGAATCCTTGGAGTTGTAGTTGAGCTTGACGAAGTAGAACTTGATGTGTCCTTGGGAACCCACTTGACCATGGCTTGAGGTGCTTCAATGAATGCATCAATCTCCTCTTGAAGCTTGTCCTTGGCCTTTAGCTTGTGGTCTTGTGGTGGAAGGACATCTTGAGCTTGTTCCACATTGGAAGAAGTAGGATCATACTTCTCCTTTTGTGAAACAAACTGTGGAGTAGGGTATTGACCTTCTTCCCACTCAACACCTTCGGCGTTGAACTTTCGCTCAAAACCAATTCCTTGATTCTTCCGGTGCCTTCCTTGTTTGCGAACAATTTCCTCAAAGTTCTTGCTTCCGGCAAGACTCTTGTAGACACCTTTCTCTATGATTTCCTTCAATAAGCTATTTTCTTGCTCAAGTGTAACTTGGCTTGAAACATTGTTAGTGGAATCAAGAGAACTACTAGAAGTAACAATATTGGGTTTAACATTGTTATTGTTACTACTAGAGGAAGAACTTTTCTTATGCTTGTCATGCTTAGTCTTAATAGGTGGCAAGAAATTAGACAAGAGAAGTCGTTTGGCAAGATATGAAGAACTCTTCTTTCGAAGATCGTCATTGATCGCTTTTAGAAACTCATGTTCTTGCTCTAGAGTGAGCTTCTCGAAGCGTAGCTTCTCATGAGATCTTAGAAGCTCTCTATGATATTCTTGAGTTGTTTCATGAGCTAACTTAAGAGTGTTTAGTTCTTTAGTTAGACGCTCAATTTCCTTCATAGCATTGTCATTCGACTCTTCTCGACTATAAAGACTACTAGCATTTTCATCGTTACTAAGCTCACTAGATTTATCATGCAAGAGCTCATCTTCACCAAGCAAGTCATCCTCATCACTATCAAAGTCAATGAATTCAGGGTGTGTTACCTTGGGGCCTTTAGCCATGAAGCATCTTCCAATTCCCTCATTTGGTGAATCAAATAAGTCGTAGGAGTTGGAGTTGGAGGATACAAGTGCAAGTCCGGCAACACCTTCATCTTGACTGTAGTCGGAGTCGGAGTGATAGCTTCCATCGGATTGATTGTCGGAGTCGGAGCCGGAGACCCATTCACCTACATGAGCTTGATGTCTTCTTCTTGTGTAGCTCCTTGATGACTTGTCCTTCCTCTCCGAATCCTTGCTTCGCCGAGAGGGTCTTCGTTCATAACGATCATCTCTACTCCTTCTCTCTCTCCGAGGTGACTCATCTCTTGCTCTTCTTCTTGGAGATTCTTCTCTTCTCTTGTGGGGAGCCGTACACTCATTTGAGAAGTGTCCGGGTCTTCCACAATTGTAGCAGTTTCGATCACGACTAGAAGATCTCTTTTCATCATATGATCTAGACTTTGAGCTTCTTTCTTTGCCTCTATTCTTGTAGAACTTGTTGAAGTTCTTAACCATTAGGCTTATCTCTTCATTGGAAATTAACTTGTCACTTGAGGTTGTGGGAGCATCACTTGTAGCTTTGTAAGCACCACTTGACTTGTTGTGAAGCTCTTCCTTATCCTTAAGTGTCATCTCATGAGCAACAATTCTTCCAATGACTTCAGTTGGCTTGAGAGTCTTGTAGTTTGGCATCATTTGGATCAAAGTGCACACGGTGTCATATTTTCCATCCAAAGCTCTTTAGAATCTTCTTGATGATGAAACGGTCGGTCATTTCTTCGCTTCCTAAGCCGGCAATCTCATTTGTGATGAGAGCAAGCCTAGAGTACATTTCAGCGACTCCTTCACCATCCTTCATCTTGAACTTGTCAAGTTGACCTTGAAGAATATCTAGCTTTGATTCCTTCACAGATTCAGTACCTTCGTGCATTTCAACCAAAGTATCCCAAATCTCTTTAGCATTCTCAAGACGGCTGATTTTGTTGAACTCCTCGGGACAAAAAGCATTGAAGAGAATGTCACAAGCTTGAGCATTGTTTTGCAACATCCGCAACTCTTCCGGTGTAGCTTCGCGATCCGGAACTTTTCCTTCCTCGAAGAATTCACCTTGCATACCAACACAAATAATGCCCCATGCGGCTGGGTTATGACCAAGAATATGCATTTTCATTTTATGCTTCCAACTAGCAAAATTTGTACCATCAAAGTAAGGACCTCTACGATAATAACCCTCACTAGACGCCATACTCTCCTAGGTTGTGAAACCAAGCTTATGGAGTCCAATGCAATGGAAACCAAAACAATGGAGACCAAAGCTCTGATACCACTTGTAGGATCGAAAGTATGTTTAGAGGGGGGGTGATTAGACTACTTGACAATATAAAAATTCTGCCTTTTGATCATGAACAGTTTTTGGCAGTTTCACAATAATGATCAATTCAAGTATCACCCTACACATGCAATTCTAGAGTATAAGCAGCGGAAATTAAATTGCACATGTAGTAAAGAGAGGTGGAGAAGATCAAACGCAGTTTGGAGACACGGAGATTTTTGTCGTGGTTCCGATAGGTGGTGCTATCGTACATCCACGTTGATGGAGACTTCAACCCACGGAGTGTAACGGCTGCGCGAGTCCACGGAGGGCTCCACCCACGAAGGGTCCACGAAGAAGCAACCTTGTCTATTCCATCATGGCCTACGCCCACGGAGGACTAGCCTTACTCGGGGTAGATCTTCACGAAGTAGGCGATCTCCTTGCCCTTACAAACTTCTTGGTTCAACTCCACATCTCAAAGACGGAGGCTCCCAAGCGACACCTAACCAATCTAGGAGGCACCACCCTCCAAAAGGTAATAGATGTTGTTGATGATGATGAACTCCTTGCTCTTGTGCTTCAAATGATAATCTCCCCAACACTCAACTCTCCTCACTGATATGGCTGTGGTGGAAGAAAGGATTGAGTGGAAAGCAACTTGGGAAGGCTAGAAATCAAGTTTCATATGGTAGGAATGGAATGACTTGATCTCAACACAAGGGTAGGTGGTTCTCTTCTCAGAAAGTGTATGGTAGGAGTGGTAGTACTTTCTGATGGCTCTCTCCACGAATGAAGAGAGGGTGGACGGGTATATATAGCCTCCACACAAAATCCAACCGTTACACACATAATTGAGCAATCTCGGTGAGACCGAAGTGAAAACTCGGTCAGAACGAAAGTTCAAATATAGTGAACGTTGGGATTTTCGGTGGGACCGAAAATACCATCTCGGTGTGTCCGATATGAGTCAAAGGTAGGAACTTGCCAGAATCGGTGGGACCGAAATCAACAACTCGGATATTCCGAAATGATGACAAACGGTTACAGAAGGTTGGCAGTCCAGTTTCGGTGAGACCGAACTCAAAATCGGATGGACCGAAATATTAGGGTTTCGAAGAATAGCTGAGGTGGTTCATCTCGGTGGGACTGAGTTGGAAGAATCGGTTTGTCCGAGATTACTTATGAGTGTGTTAAGTAGTGAAAGTTGCTGATAGTTGAGGGAGCTAAATCACTAAGCACTTGAGCAACCAGATCATCAACACAACCTCATCCCCATTTAATAGTATTGGCTTTTCCTATGGACTCAATGTGTTCTTTGATCACTAAACCAAAAATAGAGTCTTGAGCTTTTGCCAATGCTTGTCTTAGCATTTTGAGGGGTCCACTTCTTCAGACATTTCCATACCCATATCATCGAACTTCTCTGAAATGATTCTCAAGTAAATATTAGTTCAATGATATATATGTTGTTATTAATTACCAAAACCACCCAGGGATTAGTTGCACTTTCAGGATGTTGATACGTCCAAAACGTATCTATAACTTCTGCTTGCTCCGTGCCACTTTTGGGTGATATTGCTACGATATTCATACACTTCCATACACTTTTGATCATATTTGGACTAACTTACTAATCCAGTGCACCCCAATGCCAGTTTCTATTTTCGGCTGTTTTTGTATTTCAGGTTTTCACGTTACGAGAGCTGCCAGGAAAAATCCAAAAAAATTATATAAAAAATCAGCGTTCCGGAAACTACCGTGCGTCCGAAGGGCAGCCGGGGGGGGGGGGCACCAGGGCTCCAGGCGCCCTGGCGGCGCGCCCCCCTTGGGCCGCGCCGGGGGGCGCCTAGGCCCCCCGAAGCTTCCCCGATGCCCCCCTTTGGCACATATTTAAAGCGTCCTCCGAAACCCTCAGAACAAGAACTCTTTTCGCGATCCCATCTCTGTTCCGCCGCCGCCGCCGCTTCCAAGATCGGGAGCACCAGGAGAACTCTTCCCGGCACCCTGCCGGAGGGGAGGATCACCACCGGGAGCTTCTCCACCACCATGGACGCCTCCCGGATGAGTCGTGAGTAGTCTCCCTTGGACCATGAGTCCATGACCAGTAGCTATGTGATGTTCTCCTCCCGTTCTTGTGCTTCACTAATTAGTCCTCGTGAGCTGCCCTACATGATCGAGGCACATATGTAATCCTTATGCTGTTGCTATGTTGAGTTTGGTGGGATCCGATGGATTATGGGATTATGTTCAGATTGATCTTGAGTAATATATTTGATCTACCTCTTTTATATTTATGTTCATAAGTAATTCTTGCATGTTCTCCGTTGTTATTTATTGCTTTGGCCAAGTAATACGTAGTGACTCCAAGAGGGAACGTTATGCTCGATTGTGGGTTCATGCCCCTCGATGACTAGCTTGAGTGACAGAAACATGAGTCTAGGGGATGTGCTGTTGCCACAAGGGGGAAAACAACGGTGCTTGTGCCCGCGGGTGCAAGGATTGTTTACTTTACGCAAAGTTCTTTTAATGCAGTTGTCTGTTGCTTTGAGTTTACACTATGGGTGGGACTCGCAACTTAATACCAGCGAGATGTTCTGGATAGATATCTCAAGGTGGATGATTAGTAGTAGATATTGATGGATTTCGGTCTACTTACTTTGGCGTACCGCCCATGCTTTGAACCTCAACCTTTCTTGCAATGTAATCAACATTGGTTTGCGTTCGTGGTCCTGTCAATTGCCCAGCTGTAATTCGTTTACCTCACATAGCTGTTTTATCGTCTTTTGGGAGAGAGACATCACTAGTGAACATCATGAGACTCCGGTCCATATTACCATCATTGATCACATCCTCTATTTACTTTTCGCTATTATTTACTATTGCAAAACATTATCTATCACTACTATCATTTGCTTTTAACCCTTTGTGAACTACAAGGCCGGAGGGATTGACAACCTCTTTACACTCGTTGGGAGCAAAGTTATTTGTATCTGTGTGCAGGTCCACGTTGATTGCTAATCCGCGCCGTTAGCAGTTGACACCTACTTGTTGAACCTAGGAGTCTCTGGGGATTCGATCCTTGGCATCTTTGCTAAGGGAAAACACTTCTACATACTGCATCTTACACCTTCCACTTGGGGTAACCAACGAGGGGTTCGCGGCCCATCATCTGCTACATTTTCTGGTACTTTGTAATGCGATGATAAATTCCGCATGTGCTACAATATATTCCGCACTTAGTCATTTTTGCAGACGTCCATTTCTCATTATGCATATCATTATATTCGACATATCAATTGTGCATGATGAATTGTCTTCATAACTTGAAGAGGATCTCCACAAGTACAACCTGCCATGTGAATTTGCATTCAAAAGCAAATCAACTATATGCACATCTTCAGGGGGAGCCTTTTGCTACTTATGAATACAATACCTTTATCCTTTACAATTTCACATACTTTTATCCCCGTTGAAAACTTCAACCAGTTTGTCATCAATCACCAAAAAGGGGGAGATTGTAAGTGCATCTAGTGCCACCCCTAGTTGGTTTTGGAGTATTGACGACTAACCTGGTTGAGGGACTAATGTGTTTGTGAGAATTGCAGGATAACACAGGTAGTACTGCCTCATTGATTCGGTTTACCTACCGGAGATGACCCCTAAAAATGTATGAAGACATTGACGACAATGGTGGTATATGAAGATAATCATATTGAAGACTATGACAAGAGAAGACATTATGTGAAGACTATGGAGCGCGAAGACTTAGATGTTTCGTTGTTTCCTTTTCTTCTTTGTTGAGTCATAGGAACCACCGTACTGTTAAGTGGGGTCCAAGTGAGCAAAGTCAGAGTGACTGAAGTGATGCTCAACCAAATCCTATGTCTTCGAGCGAAGACAATGAGAGCAAATCTTATCCTGAGCTGGATGAGTCAGCTTTGCTTGTAGCCCAAGTAAAGTTGCCGCATGTGTTTGAAATCTGACCGTTGGAACACATGTCAGTTTCTTAGTGACCTAGGGTCACTTCGGACAAATCAGGTCGGGTTGCCTACTGGCTATAAATAGCCCACACCCTACACCATAAATTGGTGGCTGCTCAGAGTTATCACACGGCATTTGTTGTTTGAGAGCAACCCACCTCCGAAGCATTTGACAGAGAGATCCTTGCGAGGACAAAGCCCAAACACCCAAAGCCAAAGAGTGTCAGGCATCACTGAAGTCTTTATGTCTGTGTGACCTGAAGACTTGTTACACTTGAGGACTGTGTTTCCTCCAGCCGGTTAGGCGTCGCGTTCTGAGTATCCAAGAGTCATTGTGGATTGCCGGTGAACGAAGTCTGTGACGGTTTGGAAGTCTACCTTGAAGACTTAGCAGAGTGATTGGGCGAGGACTAGGTGTCCTTAGCTCAAGGGGAATAAGGTGAAGACGCGGGCTTCTGAATTAAATCTCAACCTTCCTAACCAGACGTACAGTTGTCACAGCAACAGGAACTGGTCTAACAAATCACTGTCTTCCCCGAGCTACTGGTTCTATCCTTTCCATCCCTTTACTTACTGTCTTTCGTTGTGTAGTCATTGCATGTTTGCCTTATCTGTTTGACTTCATTGTTTGACTACTTGTTCTGATCAGCTTCATACAATCTTCCATTCTGATCCATACTGCCTAGCTGCTATTAGTCTTCATGCTTTCACTTCATTGAATACTTGACTATGGCTTGTCTAGTGTAGTCTACCTTCCGCTGCATATAAATAGGATATGATTTATCGTTTGTCTTCAAAACTTCCATGTTTTGAAAAATTTCATAAAAATCTCCTATTCACCCCCCCTTTAGTCGATATACTGCACTTTCATGGAGGCCGTAGAACTCCAGGAGTCCCCTAAGAAAGGGGTGGACGGGGAACCCCACACCTCCTAAAAGGTAGGGGACGTAACATACCCGCTCTCCATCAGAGGGGTTGGGAAAACTCTCTGCCAGGGCTTGGTTGTCGATAGACGTTAGTCAGGCCCAGATGGGGACTAGATCCTCTGGAGGGAGATAGCCCTTGATGACCCACAATCGTAAGGGATCTATTGCAGCGTTTTCGATAAGTAAGAGTGTCGAACCCAACGAGGAGCAGAAGGTATTGATAAGCGATTCTGAGCAAGAAATTACTGCAAGCACTGAAAGATAACTTTTTAGGGGTTTTCTCGATATCGGCAACAGGAAGGTAAAAGAAAGCAATGTAAAAGGTACTGAGAGTAACAAGTGGCCCAATCCTTTCTTAGCAAAGGAGAGGCCTAGCAACTGAACTTATAAAGACTAAAGCGTTCCTGAGGACACACGGGAGAGGTAGTCATGTGCTTTCACCATATTCCGTATCGATACTATGTTATGTGTTGATAAGTGTTGAGTGGGTGGATCTATGCTAGTACACTCTCTAGACTAAGATGAGTGCACTCTTATGATTAAACACCTTGCAAGCATCCGCAAATACAAGATATAATTTAAGGCAAAAGCCTAACCATAGCAATACGATCGAGTATCCATTATTCCCTTATGCAAAAGTGTGCGAACTGGGGTTCAGGTTTCTGTCACTCCGGCAACCCACCATAAGCATTCTTTATACACAATGCATTCTCCTAGGTCCTTAATAAGGCGAAGTGTTGGGTGTTCGACTCACACAACACCACTAGTAGAATGACAACGCAACTTAAGTATCAAACAACACATATTACTTCAACAGCATATGACTACTAACAACAAGACTTTCCCCATGTCCTCAAGAACTAAGGTAACTACTCACGAGACATAAAGGAGATCATGATCAGTGGGGATAAATAGGTGATAAACAATCTGGACATAATAATATTTCTCCAACAAAACTCAATAGCATTCACCACAAAGTAGTAATCAACACTGATGGAGTAGAGAGGATAGGTAGTACGAGTTACAACACAAGTTACGATTGTAAGATGAGATTTGGATGAAGATGGAGATGGTGCTGGTGTTGGGGATGATGTTGATGTTGATCTCGATGATGCCCGTGACGATGGTGATGACGATGGCGAGGTGATCTCTCCGGCGGAATCTGCCCGCCGGAGATGGCTTTTTCTTCTCTGTAGGTTTCCGCCACAGAGCGGCGGCGGAACTATGTAAAAATTCCCGTCTCTAGGGTTTTTGGATAACGGAGAGCATATATGCAAAAGGTGTAGGATCGAAAGTATGTCTAGAGGGGGGGGGATTAGACTACTTGACAATATAAAAATTCTGCCTTTTGATCATGAACAGTTTTAGGCAGTTTCACAATTATGATCAATTCAAGTATCACCCTACACATGCAATTCTAGAGTATAAGCAGCGGAAAGTAAATTGCACATGTAGTAAAGAGAGGTGGAGAAGATCAAACGCAATTTGGAGACACGGAGATTTTTCTCGTGGTTCAGATAGGTGGTGCTATCGTACATCCACGTTGATGGAGACTTCAACCCACGGAGGGTAACGGCTGCGCGAGTCCACGGAGGGCTCCACCCACGAAGGGTCCACGAAGAAGCAACCTTGTCTATTCCATCATGGCCTACGCCCACGGAGGACTAGCCTTACTCGGGGTAGATCTTCACGAAGTAGGCGATCTCCTTGCCCTTACAAACTTCTTGGTTCAACTCCACATCTCGAAGACGGAGGCTCCGAAGCGACACCTAACCAATCTAGGAGGCACCACCCTCCAAAAGGTAATAGATGTTGTTGATGATGATGAACTCCTTGCTCTTGTGCTTCAAATGATAATCTCCCCAACACTCAACTCTCCTCACTGATATGGCTGTGGTGGAAGAAAGGATTGAGTGGAAAGCAACTTGGGAAGGCTAGAAATCAAGTTTCATATGGTAGGAATGGAATGGCTTGCTCTCAACACAAGGGTAGGTAGTTCTCTTCTCAGAAAGTGTAAGGTAGAAGTGGTAGTACTTTCTGATGGCTCTCTCCACGAATGAAGAGGGGGTGGAGGGGTATATATAGCCTCCACACAAAATCCAACCGTTACACACATAATTGAGCAATCTCGGTGAGACCGAAGTGAAAACTCGGTCAGACCAAAAGTTCAAATATAGTGAACGTTGGGGTTTTCGGTGGGACCGAAAATACCATCTCGGTGTGTCCGATATGAGTCAAAGGTAGGAGCTTGCCATTCTCGGTGGGACCGAAATTAACAACTCGGATATTCCGATATGATGTCAAATGGTTACAGAAGGTTGGCAGTCCAGTTTCGGTGAGACCGAACTCAAAATCGAATGGACCGAAATTTCTAGGGTTTGGAAAATAGCTGAGGTGGTTCATCTCGGTGGGACTGAGTTGGAAGAATCGGTTTGTCCGAGATTACTTATGAGTGTGTTTAGTAGTGAAAGTTGCTGATAGTTGAAGGAGCTAAATCACTAAGCACTTGAGCAACCAGATCATCAACACAACCTCATCCCCTTTTAATAGTATTGGCTTTTCCTATGGACTCAATGTGATCTTTGATCACTAAACCAAAAATGGAGTCTTGAGCTTTTGCCAATGCTTGCCTTAGCATTTTGAGGGGTCCACTTCTTCAGACATTTCCATACCCATATCACTGAACTTCTCTGAAATGATTCTCAAGTAGCTATTAGTTCAATGATATATATGTTGTTATTAATTACCAAAACCACCCGGGGATTAGTTGCACTTTCAATCTCCCCCTTTTTGGTAATTGATGACAACATATAGATCAAAGCTTCGACAAGAGATATAATCAATGAATAATATCGTCGCTTTGAGAAGTATGTGATAAACAAGAGCTCCCCCTAAATTTGTGCATTATTTAAAATTTGCGTTTGAATGCAAATGCACAATCGATTAGGATTATGGGTCACTCTTCCATGTCACATACATCTTGGTGGAGCGCACAAAATGATAAGAATGAATAACATGCACTCAATCACCAAGACAAGAGTAAATGATCATACAAGAAGGAATATCATATGATAAGCATTAAGCACACATTAAAGCATAGTATGACCAAGCACTCATTAAGGTAGCATCAAGCGTAGTGGCAAGCACACTGAAAGTATCAAGAACCAAAAGAACCAAATGTATCTCAAAGAAAACCGGCAAAAGAACGAAAGAGAACTCTCTCTCTCGAAGCCCTATGATCTATACAATTTCTCCCCCTTTGGCAACAAGTTACCAAAAAGTTCGAAAAGGTATAGAGCTAAGCGTCACTGTGGGCTCTGCTGGCGGCTCCTGTCTGGGTAGATGTCGGAGTAGAAATGACGGCATCAGCGAAGACTTCAGCTGATGTCTGCGCTGGAGGAGTGGATGCTGGAGCTGGAGTAACTGCTGGAGCTGTAGGAGGTGCTGAAGTGGTAGCCCTGGAGTCAGTCACTGGGATAGCTGCAGATCGGGATCCTCTGGGAACCTGAGCAGTCTGGCGATGAGAGTCCAGGACTAGATCATCCTGCATGAGCTCTGCTCTCTCCTGCCTAGCTTCCTCCATGTCCGCCTCAAGCTTGTTGACGGTCACCTGAATCTCTGTCAGCTTCACGTCCAGAGCGTGGATCTTGTCTTCAACAATCCTCTCTAGGCTTTCCTGAGATTGTTCAATGCTGGCCAGGCGTTGTTCAATCCTCTGGGTAGCTTCAAGAATCTGCTCTCTGAAGCTCTTTGGTTTAGCTGCTGCTGCTGCTGCCTCTTTGTCAGCTTTGGCTTTCTTAGCAGCCTCAATTTTGGCTTGACCTTCAACTGAGGTTGGATCCTCCTCATCCATCACAACAATGTTATCTTCATGCTCTGGCTGCAGTGGCAAGTGCTTCCTATCCAACATGAATTTGCCCGTGCCAAACTTGGCATTGATGAGCATCTGAATTTGTGGGGCAAATCCACACGACCTCTTCTGGTCAGCTGCAGTCCTCTTAATGGTCTCTACCATTAAGTCCATCACCTTAAAAGGTGCCTTCTCATCAAGAATGTGCAGCATGTTGATAGAATAGCCTCGAATCATGCGGTGGTCTCCAGACTTGGGCATCAAGGTATGCCTCAAAATAGTGTTTGTGGTGGTCAGACCTGCCTGGAGATAGTACACTGAGCCAAGCTTCCACCCTTCCAAATCAGCTGCGGGGATCTCCTTGTACATGTTCTTCATGGAATCATGGTTCTTCTTAGGAATCCCATAGACATCAATGTCGTCCTCTCTCTGCACTGTAGCATTTAGAAGTTCTGCCCATTCTTCAACAGACGAAGAAAACCTTTGACCTTCAGTCATCCAGGTGATCTTGCCATCAGGATAGAAGTGGGCTATGGCGTAGAACTGCATGATCATCTCGTCATTCCAATCTGTCAGCTTCTGACCCACGAACTCATCAACTCCACATGAAGTGAAGCTCTCATGCACATGGGGAAAGAAGTCTCGGTGCTCTTCACTGTCAATGTATTCCCAGTCAACATACCTGGTGTCTGCAACAATAGGCTTCTTATCCATCAACACGGTCTCATAGAAGTCCTGCTGCTCTCTGGTGTGGAATCTTGGGTCCACAGCAGTCCTTCTCCTCACGGCATATGGATCAGACTGTCTCCATAGCCTGAGACCTCTATCCTTCCTTGCCTTCATATCCTCGGCTTGAGGATGAGCATCGTTGTGGAGTGGCAACTTAGGACGGAGCTTCAGCAACACATGTTCTTCATCAGACTCATACGGTGGCATCTCACCTTTGTTCTTCTCAGAGGCTGGAATGTTCCTGGTTGTCCTCTTGGGCTTGGCTGGAGCTGCCTTGGCTTGAGCAGGCTTCATGGGCTTAGAAGTGGCTTGAGCCCTAATAGCATCACCCATGAACTTAGCCTTCTGAGGAGGAGGCTGGGGTGCATCTTCTTCTTCTTCATCAGCTGCATCAACATGAGGTTCAGCGTACACAACTCTCTTCCTCTTGGAAGTTTTCTTCACCTTACTTGGAGCTGGCTCTTCCAAGTTCAGCTTCTTGGCAACAGCTGACTGCTTGACCTTGCTGGTGCCTTTCTTCGACTGCTGCCCTTCGTGCTCTTTGGCAACAACTTTTCTCTTGGGCTTGGAGGTTACTTCCTCAGCAACGAAGTCAGAGTCCTCATCATCAGAATTTCTCTTCTTTCTGATCCTGGTGGCTGCAGGAGGCAAACCACTAGGGGTGCTCCTCTCACCATCATCACTAGGACTACTAGCCTCAGGACTAGTACCTGCCTCAGGGATCTCTGCAAACGGTGACTCAGACCTGTTCTGGCTGTCACTGGCATCTGACATGGCTGACAACCTGTGAAAAGATAAGGTATAGGCAGAGTAGAAGAGTTATCACAACTGCAGAGGTTTTTGCAAACAAAATGAGTTCAAATCTTAGTTTTGAGTTTTCACAGAATGCATTTTGGTCAAACCGATTCTTAGTTTCGGTGAATCCGAAGTGTATAACAGAAACCTACACACCACTTTCGGTCAGACCAAAATGGGTTTCGGTCCTGTCGATAAACTAGGGTTTCACTAAAACTGAGTTTCGGTCACACCGATTTGCACAACTCGGTTAGACCGAAAGTGCAGTGCAATGGCCAGAGGCCAAATCGGTCATTCCGAGTTTTCAAAATCGGTTTCACCGAGATGTGTTCCGTGGAAACCTAAACCTAAGAATTTCGCTCGAAACTAAAAGATCTGATATGATGTTAAGGAGTTTTCCAATCGTGGCTAGATACATGGCAAACCAATCGTGCAAGAATCAGACGGGGAGCATGAGAGGGATCGAGACTCACCCTAACTTGGTGGAGTCCCTCTACGGCGGCAACGGCGCGGAGTAGATTACCGTTGACGGCGGCGGAGACCTGCGGCGAGGGCGCACATGCGACGATGGCGACGATCCGAAGACCAGGGCGACGACAGCAGGGGACTTGGGGGCGAAACGGTTTGAAGAAGTAATCGCGCGCAGCCCTCAGTATATATATCCCCGTGCTGTCGGTGGGACCGAGTTGAAAAACTCGGTGACACCGAAATGTATAACTGCTGTGCAGTTACGCATATCGGTCACGCCGAGATTTTGAACTCGGTTTCACCAAGATGAAACCTAGATCAGTCTAAGCGTTTCGGTTGGACCGAGATGGAAAAGTTGGTCAGACCGAAATTGACTTAGAAGGTTTTGGAAGTCAGCCTTAGACGGATCGGTGGCTCCGAGTGCTCCTCACTCGGAGGGTCCGAAAATGACTTGTTCAAAGTTGTGATATGAGCATGAATGGAATTTGAGACAAGAAAGCATAGATAGCTAGGGAAGGTGCTTAGGCATTCTTGTCCATCCATTTGGCCAGAAAAATCAAAACAATCAAAACAACAAATGGATGTCCTTGAATGGATAAAATCATGCATTCAACATGCTCACACAATAAGATAGCAAATGAAATATGTGTCAAACATGCACAACCAAAACTCTAGCTACTAGCACACAATTTGTCGATGACTAGGTCATCTATATATGAGTATTTTGACTTAGGAGTCAAATGAGAACATTTGATCATAGGTCATACTCATCGTTTAAGCACAAGTGGGGTTACCACTTTTACATAAAGCATTGATGTGTTCACATCATTTGAAGATGCTTTAGCTCAATTTTTAGAGCAAAGCTCCCCCTAGATGTGAGAACCCCTTTTAAAGGGTCAAACTAACCTTGGGTTGTCGTAGAAGACTTCATGTAGATGTTGAAGATGTGGATGCTCAAAGTTGATGTAGATTATCAAGAGTTGGGAGCTATCCTTTGGATTAGGGCACTTTCAATACCTACATGGGTTAGTCCCACAAGGAACAAACAAGGATATCCATAGACATAGATTGAAGTACACAAAAGATGATGTCCATGAAAGCAATGATTACCTTGTCCCTTGACTTACCAACAAGAGGGTTTGTGACTCCATGAACTAGTGCATGATGTGGAAGTTGATTGCACAAGTTAATGCCAAAATGAATATGAGTGAAGTATGTTGGCGGAGTCACCCTCAAGAACCTTCTAGTTCTTCTTCTTTGGGATCCACATCATCTTGATGGGAATCCTTGGTGTTGTAGTTGAGCTTGACGAAGTAGAACTTGATGTGTCCTTGGGAACCCACTTGGCCATGGCTTGAGGTGCTTCAATGAATGCATCAATCTCCTCTTGAAGCTTGTCCTTGGCCTTTAGCTTGTGGTCTTGTGGTGGAAGGTCATCTTGAGCTTGTTCCACATTGGAAGAAGTAGGATCATACTTCTCCTTTTGAGAAACAAACTGTGGAGTAGGGTATTGACCTTCTTCCCACTCAACACCTTCGGCGTTGAACTTTCGCTCAAAACCAATCCCTTGATTCTTCCGGTGCCTTCCTTGTTTGCGAACAATTTCCTCAAAGTTCTTGCTTCCGGCAAGACTCTTGTAGACACCTTTCTCTATGATTTCCTTCAATAAGCTATTTTCTTGCTCAAGTGTAACTTGGCTTGAAACATTGTTAGTGGAATCAAGAGAACTACTAGAAGCAACAACATTAGATTTGACATTGTTATTGTTACTACTAGAGGAAGAATTTTTCTTATGCTTGTCATGCTTAGTCTTAATAGGTGGCAAGAAATTAGACAAGAGAAGTCGTTTGGCAAGATATGAAGAACTCTTCTTTCGAAGATCGTCATTGATCGCTTTTAGAAACTCATGTTCTTGCTCTAGAGTGAGCTTCTCGAAGCGTAGCTTCTCATGAGATCTTAGAAGCTCTCTATGATCTTCTTTAGTTGTTTCATGAGCTAACTTAAGAGTGTTTAGTTCTTTAGTTAGACGCTCAATTTCCTTCATAGCATTGTCATTCGACTCTTCTCGACTATAAAGACTACTAGCATTTTCATCGTTACTAAGCTCACTAGATTTATCATGCAAGAGCTCATCTTCACCAAGCAAGTCATCCTCATCACTATCAAAGTCAATGAATTCAGGGTGTGTTACCTTGGGGCCTTTAGCCATGAAGCATCTTCCAATTCCCTCATTTGGTGAATCAAATAAGTCGTAGGAGTTGGAGTTGGAGGATACAAGTGCAAGTCCGGCAACACCTTCATCTTGACTGTAGTCGGAGTCGGAGTGATAGCTTCCATCGGATTGATTGTCGGAGTCGGAGCCGGAGACCCATTCACCTACATGAGCTTGATGTCTTCTTCTTGTGTAGCTCCTTGATGACTTGTCCTTCCTCTCTAAATCCTTGCTTCTCCGAGAGGGTCTTCGTTCATAACGATCATCTCTACTCCTTCTCTCTCTTCGAGGTGACTCATCTCTTGCTCTTCTTCTTGGAGATTCTTCTCTTCTCTTGTGGGGAGCTGTACACTCATTTGAGAAGTGTCCGGGTCTTCCACAATTGTAGCAGTTTCGATCACGACTAGAAGATCTCTTTTCATCATATGATCTAGACTTTGAGCTTCTTTCTTTGCATCTATTCTTGTAGAACTTGTTGAAGTTCTTAACCATTAGGCTTATCTCTTCATTGGAAATTAACTTGTCACTTGAGGTTGTGGGAGCATCACTTGTAGCTTTGTAAGCACCACTTGACTTGTTGTGAAGCTCTTCCTTATCCTTAAGTGTCATCTCATGAGCAACAATTCTTCCAATGACTTCAGTTGGCTTGAGAGTCTTGTAGTTTGGCATCATTTGGATCAAAGTGCACACGGTGTCATATTTTCCATCCAAAGCTCTTAGAATCTTCTTGATGATGAAATGGTCGGTCATTTCTTCGCTTCCTAAGCCGGCAATCTCATTTGTGATGAGAGCAAGCCTAGAGTACATTTCAGCGACTCCTTCACCATCCTTCATCTTGAACTTGTCAAGTTGACCTTGAAGAATATCTAGCTTTGATTCCTTCACAGATTCAGTACCTTCGTGCATTTCAACCAAAGTATCCCAAATCTCTTTAGCATTCTCAAGACGGCTGATTTTGTTGAACTCCTCGGGACACAAAGCATTGAAGAGAATGTCACAAGCTTGAGCATTGTTTTGCAACATCCGCAACTCTTCCGGTGTAGCTTCGCGATCCGGAACTTTTCCTTCCTCGAAGAATTCACCTTGCATACCAACACAAATAATGCCCCATGCGGCTGGGTTATGACCAAGAATATGCATTTTCATTTTATGCTTCCAACTAGCAAAATTTGTACCATCAAAGTAAGGACCTCTACGATAATTACCCTCACTAGACGCCATACTCTCCTAGGTTGTGAAACCAAGCTTATGGAGTCCAATGCAATGGAAACCAAAACAATGGAGACCAAAGCTCTGATACCACTTGTAGGATCGAAAGTATGTCTAGAGGGGGGGGGATTAGACTACTTGACAATATAAAAATTCTGCCTTTTGATCATGAACAGTTTTAGGCAGTTTCACAATTATGATCAATTCAAGTATCACCCTACACATGCAATTCTAGAGTATAAGCAGCGGAAAGTAAATTGCACATGTAGTAAAGAGAGGTGGAGAAGATCAAACGCAATTTGGAGACACGGAGATTTTTCTCGTGGTTCCGATAGGTGGTGCTATCGTACATCCACGTTGATGGAGACTTCAACCCACGGAGGGTAACGGCTGCGCAAGTCCACGGAGGGCTCCACCCACGAAGGGTCCACGAAGAAGCAACCTTGTCTATTCCATCATGGCCTACGCCCACGGAGGACTAGCCTTACTCGGGGTAGATCTTCACGAAGTAGGCGATCTCCTTGCCCTTACAAACTTCTTGGTTCAACTCCACATCTCGAAGACGGAGGCTCCCAAGCGACACCTAACCAATCTAGGAGGGACCACCCTCCAAAAGGTAATAGATGTTGTTGATGATGATGAACTCCTTGCTCTTGTGCTTCAAATGATAATCTCCCCAACACTCAACTCTCCTCACTGATATGGCTGCGGTGGAAGAAAGGATTGAGTGGAAAGCAACTTGGGAAGGCTAGAAATCAAGTTTCATATGGTAGGAATGGAATGACTTGATCTCAACACAAGGGTAGGTAGTTCTCTTCTCAGAAAGTGTAAGGTAGAAGTGGTAGTACTTTCTGATGGCTCTCTGACGAATGAAGAGGGAGTGGAGGGGTATATATAGCCTCCACACAAAATCCAACCATTACACACATAATTGAGCAATCTCGGTGAGACCGAAGTGAAAACTCGGTCAGACCTAAAGTTCAAATATAGTGAACGTTGGGCTTTTCGGTGGGACCGAAAATACCATCTCGGTGTGTCCGATATGAGTCAAAGGTAGGAGCTTGCCATTCTCGGTGGGACCGAAATTAACAACTCGGATATTCCCATATGATGTCAAATGGTTACAGAAGGTTGGCAGTCATGTTTCGGTGAGACCGAACTGAAAATCGGATGGACCGAAATTTCTAGGGTTTGGAAAATAGCTGAGGTGGTTCATCTCGGTGGGACTGAGTTGGAAGAATCGGTTTGTCCGAGATTACTTATGAGTGTGTTTAGTAGTGAAAGTTGCTGATAGTTTAAGGAGCTAAATCACTAAGCACTTGAGCAACCAGATCATCAACACAACCTCATCCCCTTTTAATAGTATTGGCTTTTCCTATGGACTCAATGTGATCTTTGATCACGAAACCAAAAATGGAGTCTTGAGCTTTTGCCAATGCTTGCCTTAGCATTTTGAGGGGTCCACTTCTTCAGACATTTCCATACCCATATCACTGAACTTCTCTGAAATGATTCTCAAGTAGCTATTAGTTCAATGATATATATGTTGTTATTAATTACCAAAACCACCCGGGGATTAGTTGCACTTTCAAAAGGGGGCGGCCAGAGGTGGGCCAAGGGCTCCAGGCGCCCCCCCGGCGCGGCCAGGGGGGGCGCGCCCCCAGGGCGCCTGGGAACCCTGTGGCCCCCCTCTGGTTGCCCTTTCGCGTGCCTTCGTGATCCGTCTGAAAAATATCTCCCGTCAATTTTCAGGTAATTTGGAGGTATTCTTCTTCAGCAACTCAGTGTCCACTTTTTACTGCTGAATCCTGCGTCTGCTGCTTCGGCATCGGAAAGTTTGCAAACTGTGTAAAATAGACCAAAACAACATAAGAACATCACTCTAACGTGAAATATATCAATGAATAAGGATAAATTATGATACAAAATAGTGATGCATTTTGGACGTATCAACACCCCCAAGCTTAGACCTCGCTTGTCCCCAAGCGAATATGAACTCGGTAAACCTGTCCACAAGTTTAGAGAGTGAAGTGTCGATAAATAGAATACGGACAAGAAGCATCATAGTTTCTTTACCAACTCAAATATCCTCAATAGCAATCTTCAATTCATAAAGCCCTTATAAAAGAGTGATAACACTTATACTCGAAAGTAGGGCTAAGGAAACTCATTATATCATGACAAACATGTCCTTTGGTCAAAGAACAACAAATAGATTTAACTTTTGCTCTTATATTTTGATGAGATCAATTGAAGCTTTTTGAAATAACATGTTAATAGGCAAGAAGTGAAAGTGTTAACACAAAGGAAGATATTTGCCTTAGCTGGGCATGATAAACAACTTACTTATCGAATGATAATGTCAACAAGGATATGATATGACAAATCTTAATGGAGCTTTATATGAATGAATCCTTATCAACATCGAACGTCTGCTCTCTTTGAGAAATAGAAGGAAGTAGAAATAACTGACTGAACTTAAAATTAAAAGATAGGCCCTGTTCTAGGGTAGTAGGGAAAACTCATGTGCTATCCTCAAATCAAACAGAATGAAAACAAGTTTTGAGAGGTGCATGATTTGTCAACGAATGCTAATAGATAACTCAACTACTTCTTGAGCTGGACAAGTTTCGAGGAACGGCTCCCGCACGAGGATGATCACATCCTCTTATTCTCCTTTGTTAATCACTGCCAAAGTTTTCTGATTTCTCATGAACAAAGCGTGAAGGAGGGTTTGTTTGTTATATTATCTTTTTGAGCCGGGCGCACTCAATGCCAGTTCCTTCTCGTATTATGGGTTTGCACATTATACATGCAATCCCGGGGTGAAGCTTGTCCAACTCAAAAAGACTATGAATTAGCTATTACTTCCTCATGAGCTAAAACAGAGGCACAAAATAAAAGATTTTGAACATTTGAGGATAACACATAAATTCTGTACTTTAGGAGGTGGTAGTGGAATACCACGAGTAGGAAGGTATGGTGGACTCATATGGAAGGTATTGGCTTAAGGGTATGGATGCACAAGCAGAATTCCGCTTAGTACAGAGTTAGGCTAGCAAAGGTTTTGAGAGAGCAGACAACTGATGATGACTAAGATGCAAAGCAATATAAAGCATGAACATTGAAATAAGCATAACACATCAAGTTGTCTTCCTTGTCAGCATAACACTTCAAGCATAATAACATAAAGGTTTTGGCTATGTTGATACTTTAAGAAAATCATGCTTGTTGTTATGACCAAAGCTATGTTTGCCAAGATTAAATAAAGTTTTCACAGCCATACCTGATATAAGGTCAATACTCCCAATAAGAATCATCATATAAGGTCGATTGCGTGAAGAGAATACCGAGTTCAGCAAAAGGAACCAATAAACTTCTCATTAATATTCCATCATGGACGACTCCACACTCACGGATACAATTCTTCACCGAAGGAGTGATAGACCTCAATGCACACACCTATCTCATATAATAACCTCCCTAGACATGATACGACTCTACTTGACTCTAAAAGACAAAAGTTAAAGATAAAGATACCGGGCACTCCCCCAAGCTTGGAACAAGCCAAGGGAATGCCATTACCCCAGGAGATTTCACTCATCATCCTTGTTGACGTTGATCAAGTAGTCCTTGGCGAAACGCTTCCATGGAAGGGGTTCTCCAGTCTCATATGAGAAGCTCGTCTCATGAATCCTGCATTCAGCACCCAAACCCATGCGCAGAAACCTTAGTTCATACTCACAGTTCTGGTTATGTAGATCATTAATTTGCCCTTGGAGCTCTATAATTCTTTCTTCAGACGCGGTGATGCTTTTCCACATCTCCTTCATCTCCTTCATGAAGTAGTTCTTCAGCTCGTTGGTGATGTCAAAGTTAGCTTCAACACCACGCTCGATCATCTTCTTGTACTCGAAGACTTCTTGCTCCACTTCTTCCAGCCTGGCCTGGACGCTCCCCTCCTTGATAGGTCCCTTCAGATCTTCTTGATGAAGGACACCGTCCTCCATCTGAACAACCTGAGGGTGCTTCTTCACCTCAGCGAGGTAACGGTTGATGACGTTGACGACGAACTTGTCCTTGGGGGAACTTGGAGAAGCCATGACACCTAAATTCAGCTGAAAGATTCCTTGGCAAAAACAGATCGAAGAACAAACACGCGAAATCGCAAGATACGTTGCCGGAACAATCCGGGCAAATATATAGGAAGAATTTATGCACAGAAAGGAAGGTAACAGACCAAAGCGGGGTCGGAGACGGGCTCCCGGGTGTCCAGGCGGCCTCCCGGCGCGGCCCAGGGGGGGGGGGCGCCAGGGGGGCGCCTGGACTCCCTGGAGGTCGTCTCCGGCTCCACTTAGACTCGGAATTTTACTAATTTTGCAGAAACTCGTAATACGGAACTTTTATGGCGGTTCGCGATGTTTCCTTACCGTACTACATACCTTTTCTTTATTCTGCTTCTGCTGGCGTCTGAAACAGGGCTGCAACATGTTCTTCATGGGTTGTTGTGTATATTATATTCACATCAACATTGACAGGGTCTCCTGCTATGTAATGTTTAAGCCTTTGCCCATTCACAACTTGAGGTTTGGTGCCTTCAAAATTATTAATCTTAATTGCTCCAGACCGATAAACTTCTTCAATATGAAATGGTCCTTCCCACCTGGAAAGTAGTTTACCTGGAGAAAACCTGAAACGGGATCTGAACAACAAAACTTTATCACCAACATTAAATTCACGTTTCAGAATCTTCCTATCATGCCACTTTTTTACCTTTTCCTTGAACATTTTAGCGCTCTCGTAAGCTTCACTTCTCCATTCATCTAGAGAAGTCAAGTTCATGAGATGCTTCTCACCAGCTAGTTTTGGGTCAGCGTTAAGCTCTCTAACAGCCCAGAAAGCTTTGTGCTCTAACTCTAATGGCAAATGGCAAGCCTTGCCATACACCATCTTATAGGGGGACATGCCCATGGGGTTTTTGTAAGCAGTTCTATATGCCCACAAAGCATCTCCTAACTTATTTGACCAGTCCTTTCTATTTCTGTTTACTGTCTTCTGCATGATCAACTTAATCTCTCTATTGGTGAGCTCAACTTGCCCACTAGTTTGAGGATGATATGGTGAAGCGATTCTATGATTAACATCGTATTTAGCCAAAGCTTTTCTAAAAGCTCCGTGCATGAAGTGTGACCCCCCATCAGTCATGAGATACCTTGGTACACCAAACCTAGGAAAAATTACATCTTTAAGCATTTTCAAAGATGTCTTGTGATTAGCACTTTCAGTGGGGATTGCTTCAACCCACTTGGTCACATAATCAACAGCTACTAAAATGTGAGTGTACTTGTGCGAAGAAGGAAAAGGACCCATAAAATCAAAACCCCAACAATCGAAAGGTTCAATCACTAGTGAGTAATTCATAGGCATCTCATTCCTTCTACTAATGTTACCAACTCTCTGACATTTATCACAGGCTAAAACATAATTTCTAGCATCTTTAAAGAGAGTAGGCCAATAAAAACCTGATTGAAGAACCTTATGTGCAGTCCTCTCACCGGCATGATGTCCTCCATAGGGACTATCATGACACCGTCTGAGAATGTCATTTTGCTCATGTTGCGGTATGCATCTTCTCAGGATCCCGTCGGGACCTTCTTTGAAAAGATTTGGGTCATCCCAAAAGTAGTGCCTCAAATCATGAAAGAACTTCTTCCTTTGCTGAAGTGTTAAACCTGGAGGCAAATACTTTGCAACAATAAAATTAGCATAATCTGCATACCAAGGATCGAAAAGAGATTGTACTTTTACAACGGCAAGTTGCTCGTCTGGAAAACTATGGTTAACTGGGATGGGATCATGCGGTATATCTTCCATCCTTGAAAGATTGTCCGCTACCGGATTGTCTTCTCCTTTCCTATCAACAATCTGCAAATCAAATTCTTAAAGAAGGAGTACCCATCTGATATGCCTTGGCTTGGCATCCTTCTTTGTCATAAGGTACTTAATGGCAGCATGATCAGTATGAATAATAACTTTGGAATCAACAATATAGTGTCTAAATTTATCACAAGCAAAAACTACAGCTAAGAATTCCTTCTCAGTAGTAGCATAATTCCTTTGAGCACTATCAAGAGTTTTGCTAGCATAATGTATAACATTCAATTTCTTATCAACTCTTTGTCCTAAAACAGCTCCAACAGCAAAATCACTAGCATCACACATAATCTCAAAAGGTAAATTCCAGTCAGGTGGTTGCACTATAGGAGCGGTTATTAAAGCTTTCTTAAGGACTTCAAAAGCTTCCTTACAATTTTCATCAAATACAAAAGGAACGTCTGAAAGTGCAACTAATCCCCGGGTGGTTTTGGTAATTAATAACAACATATATATCATTGAACTAATATTTACTTGAGAATCATTTCAGAGAAGTTCGATGATATGGGTATGGAAATGTCTGAAGAAGTGGACCCCTCAAAATGCTAAGACAAGCATTGGCAAAAGCTCAAGACTCTATTTTTGGTTTAGTGATCAAAGATCACATTGAGTCCATAGGAAAAGCCAATACTATTAAAAGGGGATGAGGTTGTGTTAATGATCTGGTTGCTCAAGTGCTTAGTGATCTAGCTCCCTCAACTATCAGCACCTTTCACTACTTAACACACTCATAAGTAATCTCGGACAAACCGATTCTGCAAACTCAGTCCCACCGAGATGAACCACCTCAGTTATTCTTCCAAACCCTAATTTCTCGGTCCATCCGATTTTGAGTTTCGGTCTCACCGAAAATGGACTGCCAACCTTCTGTAACCAATTGACATCACTTCGGAATATCCGAGTTGTTAATTTCGGTCCCACCGAGATGGCAAGCTCCTACCTTTGACTCACTTCGGACACACCGAGATGGTATTTTCGGTCCCACCGAAAATCCCAACGTTCACTATATTTGAACTTTCGGTCTGACCGAGTTTTCACTTCGGTCTCACCGAGATTGCCCAAATATGTGTGTAACGGTTGGATTTTGTGTGGAGGCTATATATACCCCTCCACCAACTCTTCATTCGTAGAGAGAGCCATCAGAAAGTCTACCACTCCTACCATACACTTTCTGAGAAGAGAACCACCTACCCTTGTGTTGAGATCAAGCCATTCCATTCCTACCATATGAAACTTGATTTCTAGCCTTCCCAAGTTGCTTTCCACTCAAACCTTTCTTCCACCACAGCCATATCAGTGAGGAGAGTTGAGTGTTGGGGAGATTATCATTTGAAGCACAAGAGCAAGGAGTTCATCATCATCAACACCATCTATTACCTTTTAGAGGGTGGTGCCTCCTAGATTGGTTAGGTGTCGCTTGGGAGCCTCCGTCTTTGAGATGTGGAGTTGAACCAAGAAGTTTGTAAGGGCAAGGAGATCGCCTACTTCGTGAAGATCTACCCCGAGTAAGGCTAGTCCTCCGTGGGCGTAGGCCATGATGGAATAGACAAGGTTGCTTCTTCGTGGACCCTTCGTGGGTGGAGCCCTCCGTGGACTCGCGCAGCCGTTACCCTCCGTGGGTTGAAGTCTCCATCAACGTGGATGTACGATAGCACCACCTATCGGAACCACGACAAAAATCTTCGTGTCACCAAACTGCGTTTGATCTTCTCCACCTCTCTTTTACATGTGCAATTTACTTTCCGCTGCTATTACTCTAGAATTGCATGTGTAGGGTGATACTTGAATTGATCTTATTTGTGAAACTGCCAAAAACATTGCATGATCAAAAGGCAGATTTTTTATATTGTCAAGTAGTCTAATCACCCTCCCTCTAGACATACTTTCGATCCTACAAGTGGTATCAGAGCTTTGGTCTCCATTGTTTTGGTTTCCATTGCATTGGACTCCATAAGCTTGGTTTCACAACCTAGGAGAGTATGGCGTCTAGTGAGGGTAATTATCGTAGAGGTCCTTACTTTGATGGTACAAATTTTGCTAGTTGGAAGCATAAAATAAAAATGCATATTCTTGGTCATAACCCAGCCGCATGGGGCATTATTTGTGTTGGTATGCAAGGTGATTTCTTTGAAGAAGGAAAAGTTCCGGATCGCGAAGCTACACCGGAAGAGTTGCGGATGTTGCAAAACAATGCTCAAGCTTGTGACATTCTCTTCAATGCTTTGTGTCCCGAGGAGTTCAAAAAAATCAGCCGTCTTGAGAATGCTAAAGAGATTTGGGATACTTTGGTTGAAATGCACGAAGGTACTGAATCTGTGAAGGAATCAAAGCTAGATATTCTTCAAGGTCAACTTGACAAGTTCAAGATGAAGGATGGTGAAGGAGTCGCTGAAATGTACTCTAGGCTTGCTCTCATCACAAATGAGATTGCCGGCTTAGGAAGCGAAGAAATGACCGACCGATTCATCATTAAGAAGATTCTCAGAGCTTTGGATGGAAAGTATGACACCGTGTGCACTTTGATCCAAATGATGCCAAACTACAAGACACTCAAGCCAACTGAAGTCATTGGAAGAATTGTTGCTCATGAGATGACACTTAAGGATAAGGAAGAGCTTCACAATAAGTCAAGTTGTGCTTACAAAGCTACAAGTGATGCTCCTACTACCTCAAGTGACAAGCTAATTTCCAATGAAGAGATAAGCCTAATGGTCAAGAACTTCAACAAGTTCTACAAGAATAGAGGCAAAGAAAGAAGCTCAAAGACTAGATCATATGATGAAAAGAGATCTTCTAGTCGTGATCGAAACTGCTACAATTGTGGAAGACCCGGACACTTCTCAAATGAGTGTACGGCTCCCCACAAGAGAAGAGAAGAATCTCCAAGAAGAAGAGCAAGAGATGAGTCACCTCGGAGAGAGAGAAGGAGTAGAGATGATCGTTATGAACGAAGACCCTCTCGGAGAAGCAAGGATTCGGAGAGGAAAGACAAGTCATCAAGGAGCCACACAAGAAGAAGACATCAAGCTCATGTAGGTGAATGGGTCTCCGGCTCCGACTCCGACAATCAATCCGATGGAAGCTATCACTCCGACTCCGACTATAGTCAAGATGAAGGTGTTGCCGGACTTGCACTCGTATCCTCCAACTCCAACTCCTACGACTTATTTGATTCACCAAATGAGGGAATTGGAAGATGCTTCATGGCTAAAGGCCCCAAGGTAACACACCCTGAATTCATTAACTTTGATAGTGATGAGGATGACTTGCTTGGTGAAGATGAGCTCTTGCATGATAAATCTAGTGAGCTTAGTAATGATGAAAATGCTAGTAGTCTTTATAGTCGAGAAGAGTCGAATGACAATGCTATGAAGGAGATTGAGCGTCTAACTAAAGAACTAAACACTCTTAAGTTAGCTCATGAAACAACTCAAGAAGATCATAGAGAGCTCCTAAGATCTCATGAGAAGCTACGCTTCGAGAAGCTCACTCTAGAGCAAGAACATGAGTTTCTAAAAGCGATCAATGACGATCTTCGAAAGAAGAGTTCTTCATATCTTGCCAAACGACTTCTCTTGTCTAATTTCTTGCCACCTATTAAGACTAAGCATGACAAGCATAAGAAAAGTTCTTCCTCTAGTAGTAACAATAACAATGTTAAATCCAATATTGTTGCTTCTAGTAGTTTTCTTGATTCCACTAACAATGTTTCAAGCCAAGTTACACTTGAGCAAGAAAATAGCTTATTGAAGGAAATCATAGAGAAAGGTGTCTACAAGAGTCTTGCCGGAAGCAAGAACTTTGAGGAAATTGTTCGCAAACAAGGAAGGCACCGGAAGAATCAAGGGATTGGTTTTGAGCGAAAGTTCAACGCCGAAGGTGTTGAGTGGGAAGAAGGTCAATACCCTACTCCACAGTTTGTTTCACAAAAGGAGAAGTATGATCCTACTTCTTCCAATGTGGAACAAGCTCAAGATGACCTTCCACCACAAGACCACAAGCTAAAGGCCAAGGACAAGCTTCAAGAGGAGATTGATGCATTCATTGAAGCACCTCAAGCCATGGTCAAGTGGGTTCCCAAGGACACATCAAGTTCTACTTCGTCAAGCTCAACTACAACTCCAAGGATTCCCATCAAGATGATGTGGATCCCAAAGAAGAAGAACTAGAAGGTTCTTGAGGGTGACTCCGCCAACAAACTTCACTCATATTCATTTTGGCAAGAACTTGTGCAATCAACTTCCACATCATGCACTAGTTCATGGAGTCACAAACCCTCTTGTTGGTAATTCAAGGGAAAAGGTAATCATTGCTTTCATGGACATCATCTTTTGTGAACTTCACTCTATGTCTATGGATATTCTTGTTTGTTCCTTGTGGGACTAACCCATGTAGGTATTGAAAGTGCCCTAATCCAAAGGATAGCTCCCAACTCTTGATGATCTACATCAACATTGAGCATCCACATCTTCAACATCTACATGAAGTCTTCTACGACAACCCAAGGTTAGTTTGACCCTTTAAAAGGGGTTCTCACATCTAGGGGGAGCTTTGCTCTAAAAATTGAGCTAAAGCATCTCCAAATGATGTGAACACATCAATGCTTTATGTAAAAGTGGTAACCCCACTTGTTCTTAAACGATGAGTATGACCTATGATCAAATGTTCTCATTTGGCTCCTAAGTCAATATACTCATATATAGATGACCTAGTCATCGACAAATTGTGTGCTAGTAGCTAGAATGTTGGTTGTGCATGTTTGACACATATTTCAGTTGCTATCTTATTGTGTGAGCATGTTGAATGCATGATTTTATCCATTCAAGGACATCCATTTGTTGTTTTGATTGTTTTGATTTTTCTGGCCAAATGGATGGACAAGAATGCCTAAGCACCTTCCCTAGCTATCTATGCTTTCTTGTCTCAAATTCTATTCATGCTCATATCACAACTTTGAACAAGTCTTTTTCGGACTCTCCGAGTGAGGAGCACTCGGAGCCACCGATTCGTCTAAGGCTGACTTCCAAAACCTTCTAAGTCCATTTCGGTCTGACCGGCTTTTCAATCTCGGTCCAACCGAAACGCTTAGACTGATCTAGGTTTCATCTCGGTGAAACCGAGTTCAAAATCTCGGTCTGACCGATATGCGTAACTGCACAGCAGTTATACATTTCGGTGACACCGAGTTTTTCAACTCGGTCCCACCGACAGCATGGGGTTATATATACCTGAGGGCCGCGCGCGATTTAACTCTTCAAACCGTTCGCCCCCAATTCCCCTGCTGCCGTCGCCCTGGTCTACGGATCGTCACCGTCATCGCCTGTGTGCCCTCGCCGCAGGTCTCCGCCGCCGTCAATGGTAATCATCTCCGCCGTTGCCGCCGTAGAGGGACTCCACCAAGTTAGGGTGAGTCCGGATCCCTTTCGTGCTCCCCATCCAATTCTTGCACGAATGGCTTGCCTTGAATCTTTCCACGTTTGAGATATTCCCTATACATTAGATCAGATCCTCTAGTTTCGAGCGAAATTCTTAGGTTTAGGTTTCCACGGAACGCATCTCGGTGAAGCCGATTTTGAAACTCGGAATGACCGATTTGGCCTCTGGCCATTGCACTGCATCATTCGGTCTAACCGAGTTGTGCAAATCGGAATGACCGAAACTTAGTTTCAGTGAAACCCTAGGTTATCGGTAGGACCGAAACCCACTTCGGTCTGACCGAAAGTGGTGTGTAGGCCTCTGTATACACTTCGGTTTCACCGAAACTTAAAATCGGTTTGACCGAAATACATTCTGTGAAAACTCAAAACTAAGTTTTAAACTCATTTTTTTTGCAAAAACCTCTGCAGTTGTGATAACTCTTCTACTCTGCCTATACCTTATCTTTTCACAGGTTGTCAGCCATGTCAGATGTCAGTGACAGCCAGAACAGGTCTGAGTCACCTTTTGCTGAGATTCCAGAGGCAGATACAAGTCCTGAGGCTAGCAGCTCCAGTGATGATGGTGAGAGGAGCACTCCTAGTGGTTTGCCTCCTGCAGCCACCAGAACCAGGAAGAAGAGAAATTCTGATGATGAGGACTCTGACTTCGTTGCTGAGGAAGTTACCTCCAAGCCAAAGAGGAATGTGGTTGCCAAAGAGCACCAAGGGCAGCAGACAAGGAAAGGCACAAGCAAAGTAAAGCAGTCAGCTGTTGCAAAGAAGCTCAACTTGGAAGAGCCAGCTCCAAGTAAGGTGAAGAAGACTTCCAAGAGGAAGAGGGTAGTATATGCTGAACCTCAAGTTGATGCTGCTGAAGAAGAAGAAGAAGATGCACCCCAGTCTCCTCCTCAGAAAGCTAAGTTCATGGGTGATGCTATTCGAGCTCAAGCCTCCTCTAAGCCCAAGAAGCCTGCTCAAGCCAAGGCAGCTCCAGCCAAGCCCAAGAGAACAACCAGGAGCATTCCAGCTTCTGAGAAGAACAAAGGTGAGATGCCACCGTGTGAATCAGATGAAGAGCATGTGTTGCTTAAGCTCCGTCCCAAGTTGCCACTCCACAATGATGCTCATCCTCAAGCTGAGGACATGAAGGCAAGGAAGGACAAAGGTCTCAGGCTATGGAGACAGTCGGATCCGTATGTTGTAAGGAGAAGGACTGCTGTGGACCCCAGATTCCACACCAGAGAGCAGCAGGATTTCTATGAGACCGTGTTGATGGATAAGAAGCCCGTTGTTGCTGACACCAGGTATGTTGACTGGAAGTACATTGACAGTGAAGAGCACAGAGACTTCTTTCCCCATGTGCATGAGAGCTTTACTGCATGTGGAGTTGCTGATTTTGTGGGTCAAGAGCTGACAGCTTGGAATGACGAGATGATCATGCAGTTCTACGCCACAGCCCACTTCTATCCTGATGGCAAGATTACCTGGATGACTGAAGGTCAAAGGTTTTCTTCGTCTGTTGAAGAATGGGAAGAACTTCTGAATGCTCCAGTGCAGAGAGAGGACGACATTGATGTCTATGGGATTCCTAAGAAGAGTCATGATTCCATGAAGAACATGTACAAGGAGATCCCCGCTGCTGATTTGGAAGGGTGGAAGCTTGGCTCAGTGTACTATCTCCAGGCAGGTCTGACCACAACTAACACTATTTTGAGGCATACTTTGATGCCCAAGTCTGGAGACCACCGCATGATTCGAGGCTATTCTATCAACATGCTGCACATTCTCGATGAGAAGGCACCTTTCAAGGTGATGGACTTAATGGTAGAGACCATTAAGAGGACTGCAGCTGACCAGAAGAGGTCGTGTGGGTTTGCCCCGCAGATTCAGATACTCATCAATGCCAAGTTTGGCACGGGCAAATTCATGTTGGATAGGAAGCACTTGCCACTGCAGCCAGAGCATGAGGACAACGTAGTTGTGATGGATGAGGAAGATCCAACCTCAGTTGAAGGACAGGCCAAAATCGAAGCTGCGAAGAAAGCTAAAGCTGACAAAGAGGCAGCAGCAGCAGCAGCTAAGCCAAAGAGCTTTGGAGAACAAATTCTTGAAGCTACCCAGAGGATTGAACAACGCCTGGCCAGCATTGAGCAATCTCAGGAGAGCCTAGAGAGGATTGTTGAGGACAAGATCCACGCTCTGGACGTGAAGCTGACTGAGATTCAGGTGTCTGTCAACAAGCTTGAGGCAGACATGGAGGAAACAAGGCAGGAGAGAGCAGAGCTCATGCAGGATGATCTAGTCCAGGACTCTCATCGCCAGACTGCTCAGGTTCCCAAAGGATCCAGATCTGCAGCTATTCCAGTGACTGACTCCAGGGCTACCACTTCAGCACCAGCTACAGCTCCAGCAGTTACTCCAGCTTCAGCATCCACTCCTCCAGCGCAGACATCAGCAGAAGTCTTCGCCGATGCAGCTATCTCTACACCGACATCTACCCAGACGGGAGCCGCCAGCAGAGCCCGCAGTGACGCTTAGCTCTATACCTTTTCGAACTTTTTGGTAACTTGTTGCCAAAGGGGGAGAAATTGTATAGATCATAGGGCTTCGAGAGAGAGAGTGCTCTTTCGTTCTTTTGCCGGTTTCTTTGAGATACATTGGTTTCTTTTGGTCTTTCGAAACTTTCAGTGTGCTTGCTACTAAGTTTGATGCTACCTTAATGAGTGCTTGGTCATACTATGCTTTAATGTGTGCTTAATGCTTATAATATGCTATTCCTTATTGTATGGCTATTTACTCTTGTCTTGGTGATTAAGTGCATGTTATTCTTTCTTATCATTTTGTGCGCTCCACCAAGATGTATGTGACATGGAAGAGTGACCCATAATCCTAATCGATTGTGCATTTGCATTCAAACGCAAATTTTATATAATGCACAAATTTAGGGGGAGCTCTTGTTTATCACATACTTCTCAAAGCGACGATATTATTCATTGATTATATCTTTTGTCGAAGCTTTGATCTATATGTTGTCATCAATTACCAAAAAGGGGGAGATTGAAAGTGCAACTAATCCCCGGGTTGTTTTGGTAATTAATAACAACATATATATCATTGAACTAATATTTACTTGAGAATCATTTCAGAGAAGTTCGATGATATGGGTATGGAAATGTCTGAAGAAGTGGACCCCTCAAAATGCTAAGACAAGCATTGGCAAAAGCTCAAGACTCTATTTTTGGTTTAGTGATCAAAGATCACATTGAGTCCATAGGAAAAGCCAATACTATTAAAAGGGGATGAGGTTGTGTTAATGATCTGGTTGCTCAAGTGCTTAGTGATCTAGCTCCCTCAACTATCAGCACCTTTCACTACTTAACACACTCATAAGTAATCTCGGACAAACCGATTCTGCAAACTCAGTCCCACCGAGATGAACCACCTCAGTTATTCTTCCAAACCCTAATTTCTCAGTCCATCCGATTTTGAGTTTCGGTCTCACCGAAAATGGACTGCTAACCTTCTGTAACCAATTGACATCACTTCGGAATATCCGAGTTGTTAATTTCGGTCCCACCGAGATGGCAAGCTCCTACCTTTGACTCACTTCGGACACACCGAGATGGTATTTTCGGTCCCACCGAAAATCCCAACGTTCACTATATTTGAACTTTCGGTCTGACCGAGTTTTCACTTCGGTCTCACCGAGATTGCCCAAATATGTGTGTAACGGTTGGATTTTGTGTGGAGGCTATATATACCCCTCCACCCTCTCTTCATTCGTAGAGAGAGCCATCAGAAAGTCTACCACTCCTACCATACACTTTCTGAGAAGAGAACCACCTACCCTTGTGTTGAGATCAAGCCATTCCATTCCTACCATATGAAACTTGATTTCTAGCCTTCCCAAGTTGCTTTCCACTCAAACCTTTCTTCCACCACAGCCATATCAGTGAGGAGAGTTGAGTGTTGGGGAGATTATCATTTGAAGGACAAGAGCAAGGAGTTCATCATCATCAACACCATCTATTACCTTTTGGAGGGTGGTGCCTCCTAGATTGGTTAGGTGTCGCTTGGGAGCCTCCGTCTTTGAGATGTGGAGTTGAACCAAGAAGTTTGTAAGGGCAAGGAGATCGCCTACTTCGTGAAGATCTACCCCGAGTAAGGCTAGTCCTCCGTGGGCGTAGGCCATGATGGAATAGACAAGGTTGCTTCTTCGTGGACCCTTCGTGGGTGGAGCCCTCCGTGGACTCACGCAGCCGTTACCCTCTGTGGGTTGAAGTCTCCATCAACATGGATGTACGATAGCACCACCTATCGGAACCACGACAAAAATCTTCGTGTCACGAAACTGCGTTTGATCTTCTCCACCTCTCTTTTACATGTGCAATTTACTTTCCGCTGCTATTACTCTAGAATTGCATGTGTAGGGTGATACTTGAATTGATCTTATTTGTGAAACTGCCAAAAACATTGCATGATCAAAAGGCAGATTTTTTATATTGTCAAGTAGTCTAATCACCCCCCCTCTAGACATACTTTCGATCCTACAACGTCCTTCTGGAGAAGATTAGTGAGGGGTCTTGAGGTTTTAGAAAAGTCTTTAATAAATCTTCTATAAAAACCTGCATGACCGAGAAAACTGCGAATACCTTTGATATCCCTTGGGTGGGGCATCCTCTCAATAGCTTCGATCTTAGCCTTGTCCACTTCAATTCCCCTTTCGGAAATCTTGTGACCAAGAACAATTCCTTCATTAACCATGAAGTGGCACTTTTCCTAGTTGAGTACCAAATTTGTCTCCTCGCATCTATGCAAAACTTTATTAAGATTGTGAAGACAATGGTCAAAAGAAGTTCCATAGACGGAGAAATCGTCCATGAAGACTTCCATAATATCCCCGTAGAACCCATGAAAGATAGCAGACATACACCTTTGAAAAGTAGTAGGGGCATTACATAAATCAAAAGGCATACGCCTGTAAGCATAAGTACCAAAGGGACAAGTAAAAGTGGTCTTCTCTTGATCAGCAGTGTTAACATGAATTTGAGAGAAGCTAGAATAACCATTGAGATAACAAAAGTGGGTATTTTTGGATAACCTTTCAAGCATTTGGTCGATGAACGGCAACGGGTAGTGATCCTTCCTAGTTGACTTGTTCAACTTCCTGTAATCAATACACATTCTATATCCAATAATAATTCTCTGAGGTATTAATTCATTTTTATCATTAGGAACAACAGTTGTACCTCCTTTCTTAGGAACACAATGTACCGGACTTACCCACTTACTATCAGCTATAGGGTAGATAATACCTGCGGCCAGAAGCTTGAGAATCTCGGTTCTCACAACATCCATCATCTTCGGGTTCAACCATCGATGATCAACAACTGGTTTAGCATCAGGCTCAAGGTTGATAGTATGTTGACAGATAGATGGACTAATCCCCTTAAGGTCATCAAGGGTATAGCCAATTGCGCCTCGGTGTTTACGAAGTACTTCCAATAATCGCTCTTCTTCATATCCTGAAAGGTTAGAATTGATAATAACAGGATCGGGCAGAGGTTCCCTCGATCCGGATATACTTTTTTCATCTAAATAAGCATACTTGAGCGTATCGGGCAGAGGTTTAAGATCGAACACCGGGTCTTCTTTCGGTTTTGATAAAATTCCCAAAGGTTCAACCGGAAGGTTGTGCTTCAGGATAGCAGGCTGCCTCAAGAATATTTCATCTAGTTCATTTCTTTCTTGCATATGCAAATCATTCTCGTGGTCCTCCATGTATTGCTGCAAAGGATCATTAGGGGGAATAGCAATAGAGGCAATACTTTCAATAATTTTATCATCACTGGGTAAATCAGTACCACGAGGCTGCTTAGAGAACTTAGAAAAATTAAATTCATATGGCTCACCATCGAATTCAACAAAAACTTTACCTTTCTTGGAATCTATTATAGCTCCACAAGTCCTAAGAAAAGGTCTACCAAAAATAATTGGACAAAAATTGTCCCTCTCTGAACCAAGTACTAGAAAGTCGGTAGGGTATTTTACCTTTCCACATAGGACTTCAACGTCCCTCACAATCCCGATAGGAGAGATAGTTGTTCTGTTTGCAAGATGAATGGTAACATCAACTTCTTCAAGTTCACAAGGGGAAATCTCACCGATGATTTCTTCATAAATTCAATAGGGGATAGCGCTTGCACTCGATCCCAAATCGCATAGCCCATAATAATTGTGATCTCCTATTTTAACAGATACCACTGGAGTACCTGAAATTGGGCCTTTATTCTTGGCTGTGACAAGGTTAGTGGAAACAACAAAAAAATTTATATTGGAATCCAAAACATCATTAGTAGCAAGGTCTTTAATCAATGCAACTTGAGGATCGACTTTGATCTGGTCCTCAGGCTCATCAACTCTTCTCTCACTTTTATTTATTATGCCTGTCACAAAAGAGTGCTGCTTTATCCTTGCGGGAAAAGGAGGCTTTTCATATATAACTGTAGGCAAAATAGGGTCAGCAACATAAACGTCAATAGGTGACTCTTTAAAAGGTTCATGGTGCTGGTCTATCTTCTTTTTAAAAGAATCAACGTGAGAGGCAAAATTCTTACACAAATCAATCACTAGATGGGAATCAAGACTAATCTTAGAGCAAAAAGTATTGAAGTAATCAGTTTTCACATAGCTCTCAATATAATCATGTTCATAATTTATAGCGGGTTCAATACCTTTATCAATTTCCCAATCTTCGGTATTCCTCTGGATCCCAATGAGATCCCACCTTTCTTCAACACTCTTTTTCAGAAATACCCCACTAGAGGAGGCATCCAACATCTCCTTATCCTGACGAGAAAGCCTGGCATAAAAATTTGTAAGTATAATTTCCTTGGGAAGCTTATGAATAGGGCATTTGAGCATTAGGGACTTCAATCTCCCCCAAGCTTGAGCAATGCTTTCTCCGTCACGAGACCTAAAGTTATAGATATAGTTCCTGTCTCGATGAATTTCATGAAGAGGATAAAACTTAGTATAAAAGAGAGACATAAGCTCCTGCCAGTCAAGCAAGTGTGAGTTATCGAGAAGCCTATACCAATCCGAAGCTTTATCTATAAGTGATACGGCAAACAATTTTCTCATGACAAACTCCCTCGATACACCTGCAAGCTTAAATAATGAACTTAGTTGTGACAGATATAGCAAGTGTTCACCGGGATGTCTGTCTCCTGCATAACGATTAGCCAAAACATAATCGATAATGCCAGCTGGTATTTTATAAGGCACAATTTCAGTAGGGGGAGGATCAACCACCACAGGTGTGGGGCGTCTTCCCGCAAGCAACGCTCCAATAACAGGGTTATCCATAAGGACAAAGAGCAGCAATAGCAAAAACAAAAACAAAATTTAAAAAAAAAACTTCCTTACCAGTTTCACTTTACCAATAGCGCTACGCTCCCCGGCAACGGCGCCAGAAAACGGTACTTGATGACCCACAACCGTAAGGGGTCTATTGCAGCGTTATCGATAAGTAAGAGTGTCGAACCCAACGAGGAGCAGAAGGTATTGATAAGCGATTCTGAGCAAGAAATTACTGCAAGCACTGAAAGATAACTTTTTAGGGGTTTTCTCGATATAGGCAACAGGAAGGTAAAATCAATCAATGTAAAAGGCACTAAGAGTAACAAGTGGCCCAATCCTTTCTTAGCAAAGGAGAGGCCTAGCAGCTGAACTTATAAAGACTAAAGCGTTCCTGAGGACACACGGGAGAGGTAGTCATGTGCTTTCACCATATTCCGTATCGATACTATGTTATGTGTTGATAAGTGTTGAGTGGGTGGATCTATGCTAGTACACTCTCTAGACTAAGATGAGTGCACTCATGATTAAACACCTTGCAAGCATCCGCAAATACAAGATAGAATTTAAGGCAAAAGCCTAACCATAGCAATACGATCGAGGATCCATTATTCCCTTATGCAAAAGCGTGCGAACTGGGGTTCAGGTTTCTGTCACTCCGGCAACCCACCATAAGCATTCTTTATACACAATGTATGCTCCTAGGTCCTTAATAAGGCGAAGTGTTGGGTGTTCGACTCACACAACACCACTAGTAGAATGACAACGCAACTTAAGTATCAAACAACACATATTACTTCAACAACATATGACTACTAACAACAAGACTTTCCCCATGTCCTCAAGAACTAAGGTAACTACTCACGAGACATAAAGGAGATCATGATCAGTGGGGATAAATAGGTGATAAACAATCTGGACATAATAATATTTCTCCAACAAAACTCAATAGCATTCACCACAAAGTAGCAATCAACACCGATGGAGTAGAGAGGATAGGTAGTACGAGTTACAACACAAGTTACGATTGTAAGATGAGATTTGGATGAAGATGGAGATGGTGCTGGTGTTGGGGATGATGTTGATGATGATCTCGATGATGCCCGTGACGATGGTGATGACGATGGCGACGATCTCCCCTTCCGGGAGGTGATCTCCCCGGCGGAATCTGCCCGCCGGAGATGGCATTTTCTTCTTTGTAGGTTTCCGCCACGGAGCGGCGGCGGAACTCCGTAAAAATTCCCGTCTCTAGGGTTTTTGGATAACGGAGAGCATATATGCAAAAGGGGGCGGCCAGAGGTGGGCCAGGGGCTCCAGGCGCCCCCCCGGTGCGGCCAGGGGGGCGCCCCCAGGGCGCCTGGGCACCCTGTGGCCCCCCTCTGGTTGCCCTTTCGCGTGCCTTCGTGATCCGTCTGAAAAATATCTCCCGTCAATTTTCAGGTAATTTGGAGGTATTCTTCTTCAGCAACTCAGTGTCCACTTTTTACTGCTGAATCCTGCGTCTGCTGCTTCGGCATCGGAAAGTTTGCAAACTGTGTAAAATAGACCAAAACAACATAAGAACATCACCGTAACGTGAAATATATCAATGAATAAGGATAAATTATGATACAAAATAGTGATGCATTTTGGACGTATCACCCGTGCGCTTGCAGTATCCGCAGATGCGCGTGGGACACAGAGCAGCTTTTCCAATCTCCTATACGAGGGCCATGAGGGTGCAAGAAAGAGCTTGGGGCACTAGCCATCTTTGATTTTTTGCAGGCACTAGGGTTTCTTCTGCGTGGAATGAGATGAAGAGGCAGTTGGGATCTATTCTCTTATATAGGCACCTTCTCAGAACAGTCAAGGGGGTATTTGAAAAAATGCCCATACGGTTCGCATTCTTTGGACACGTGGAATCCAAGGCGACGGCGGTGAGGAATCGGCGAACTACAATATTTAAAGAAGCCGAACTATCATCCAGGAGGACTCACCTTGCAAGACCGAAGACATGAAGCCAGATATAAACTCTTCCTTGAAGGCAAGTCCGGGGGCTACTCAGGGAGTCCTGTATTTAGGGGTCCTCAATCATCCGGGTCGTTGAAGCTGGGCCGCACTGATGGTCCACGTAAAGAAGAAGCAGAAGACCCTCCTCCGTATTCAGTCAGGACTATTATGTACATAGAAGGGCAAGTGTAGAGTCCGGATGTATCAATTACGTCCTCCCCAAGTCACCCTTGTAACCCTAGGCCCCCCTGGCGTGTATATAAGCCGAGGCGTTTAGTCATTACGATCTCGAGGTAGATCAACTCTTCTACTCATATTCATCCATATTAATCTAGCAGGAAGTAGGGTATTACCTCGATCGAGAGGGCCTGAACTTGGGTAAACATCGTGTGTCTAGTCTCCTGTTACCATCGATCCTCTAAACCCATAGCTTCGGCCCCCCTACCCGAGATCTACGGTTTTGACACCGAAACTTTTTCTTTTTGCAGTTTCGGACTGGGAATCCCTATTACCGCCCTTTTCTCGTGCAATGGCGAGTGAATAAACACTCAACCTGAGAATAACCCACTTAGCATGGAAAATACCGACCACCTCATGTTGTTCCATGAACGATCCAGACATACAAAAAGGATATTTATTTGAAGTTTTTAGAGGTGGCACATGCAAATTTACTTTGGATGGCAGGGTAATACCGCATATAGGTAGGTATGGTGGACTCATCTGGAATAACTTTGACTTTTAGAATTTGATGCACAAGCAGTATTCCTGCTAAGTACATGTGAAGGCTAGCAATTAGGTTGGGAAGCGGCCAGCTAGAGAGCAACAATGGTCATGAACATGCATTATGCACAATAAACATTGGGCACCCGCATGAGTAGGATATGGACACCTTAAACATAAATATCATAGAGGCTATGTTGGTTTTGATTCAACTACATGCATAAAAATGTGCCAAGTCAAGCCACTTGAAAATTCAGAGGAGGATACCATATCAACATACTACATCACAATCATTTTAACGCTATGTTGATATCCAAGATAAATCATTATTAACTCCCAGCTACTTATGCATGGCATGAGAAACTATAATCTCTAATTGTCATGGCAACCATGTTCTGAATCATGGGTACTAGGTTAAACATATTTACACAAACAGAACATGTCGAGTTCATATCAGTTTCTCCTTGCCATGGCCAGTTCATCGAATATCATCATTATTGCCTTTCACTTGCATGAACTAATGATATGAAATAATAATAGTGCAAGATTGACGTGGACTAAGCTGGAATCTACAAAACATTTTATTCAACAGGAGAACTGTAATGCCCCGGATGTAATACTTTCCCTTTTGGGCAATATAATATATCTCTGGCTTCATCTATTCCATCCGGGCTCTTTGTCTTTTCGGGTTTTTGTCGTTTTGTTGTGTGCGTGTGTGGCATTCATTCATAGCATGTAGTCATGTGCATCGCATTGCATTTGTGTTATCGTTTGCATCCGGTCCCACGCGTTCCTTCCCGTTGTCCGTTTCGCGTTCCGGAGCTCCCTCACGTGTCCGTGGCATCCCCGAGGCCTACTTTGGTGTTTGGCCATGTAACGTTACCGGTTTGGCGCGAGACTTGTCGTGTGTTGTTGTTTTGGAGTGTGTAACCCGCCTGTCAAATCTCGTCGCGTTTGGAGTTAGTTTGGTTCTCCAACAGTTATTATCGTGGGCTAAAAGTGCCTCCACTTTGAGGCCCAAGAAACCCCTCCAACAGCCCAGCAAACCAGCCCAAACCCCTCCCTTCATCTAGGCCATCCAATTCTGATCGCGTGGCCGAAAACCACACCTCATTTGGACAACCCGAGCTCCTTGTGCCTATATATTTGTCCACCTTCCTCAAATTTTGCCCCAAAACAAGGAAACCCCAGCCCACTTCATCTTCTTCCTCCAAACTCCTCCCTCCACTCTGGCCGGAGCTCGCCGGAGCCCCTCCGAAGGAGCTCGTCGGAGTTTCCCTGCCGCCGCCGGAGTACTTCGTCGCCGCCGCCTCCAAGCCCCACCGCCGGCGCCCTCCTCCGCCACCTCCACGCCGGCGCCGCCGCCTCCCACCTCCGGCCTCTCGCCGCCGCCCTCCGCCGGCCGGCGCCTTCCCTGCCGCGCCAGGATCCGCCGCCCCGTCGGTTCCCTCGCTCGAGGTCGGCGCCGCTCGGGGATCGAAGGACCGAGCCGATCCAGTCGCTCGCCAGGTCCCCTCGACCGGGCCGAACCCTTGGCCCAGCCGGGGCCTCCACACTCCGCCCGGCCGGCTCCCTCGATTGGGCTGGCCCGACCGTCCTCCGCCCCGCTCGCCTGGGCCTCCTCTCCGCAGCGCCCAGCAGCGCCGGCCTCCTCTCTCACGGGCCGCGATCCACAGCCGCGAGGCGCTCGATCCGCGCCGCGCGAAGCCCGATCCGTGCCGCGCCGCGCGAAGCCCGATCCGTGCCGCGCCCGGATCCGATCCGCCACCCGATCCGCTTCCAGCCCGTTTGACCGTTGACCCAGATTTGGAGGTTGCCTCTTTTTCCCTAAGTCCCCAGATATTTTGATCTCTGATGCAGTTTTAGAACATGGATAACTTCTTGTGTGGTGGTCCGTTTTGCGCAAATGAGATGTCCAATTGTTCGTGGAGACATGTACTACATTTTGTTCCATTGTGCCATGCCTATTTGAGTTCATCTATATGCTTAAAGAGCTGTTGCAAGAGTGCATCTTGATATAAACTGTTGTTAGTTGTTGTTTTCATGACATCTTTGCAATGTGATAACTTTTTGCATGTTTATCCAAATGATGCAAATGAGATGTCCACGTGTTCGTCTTGTCATGCTCTACATGTTGATTGCTTAGGCTTGGATGATAGAATTAATCTTGCCATGCTTATCTCCGTTACAAAGTGCTATGTGGCTGTTAAGTTGTTAAACTTGTTACGAGATGCTTCGTCGCGGAGCTCATTGCTATCGTTGTGTTTGTCCCTTCGATGCATGCTTAGTTGTTTTGGACTCACCATCATGTGTACTTTGCTGTAGTACTTACCACTTTCCATGTTTAGCTTTGAGGTGACTTAAACTTGCTCTCAAAGATGCCATGATGAAACTTCTGTTTTAACACTTAGTGAAATTTCACAAAGTCTGGAATCTGTAATTTCCAGATGCCATGTTTGCTTGTTGTTCTAGGCCAAACCATGATAGTTTTGGGGTGACTCTTGATGATTCCTTGTAGTATATATTGTTGGCTATCCATTCATGCTCTCACATGCTTATTTGAGTGGCTGTAGTATATTTAACTTTTGCTCCCAAGTTGCAATAAATTACTGCTGTCAGGATTTTGTTGTCAAGTTCAAGATGTCATAGCTTGTTGCTATTGATCCATGGCTCCTTTGGGGATGCTCCAATGGACTTATTTGCTGTAGGATATGTCTAGTTTATGTCCATGCTCATTGCCATGATATTTGAGTGCTGTAGCTTATTTATCCATTGCTCCGAAGTTGCTATGTGGCTGTAATTTTTCAGCTTTCGCATTTTATTGTTTTGTGTGTAACTTTTAGCCCGTAGGTCCGTTTTCAGCAAGTCCTATATGAAACTTGTGTGATTTTTCATGTAGATTCATAATATCCTATTGTTATCATGTTTTGAAGTATTTTGCTTGATCGCATTTTGTCATGCTCCGTGTGCTCCCATAGTGCATCAGTCATGCATCCAGAATATTTTGTGTGCGCATTGCATCTTGTTGATTTCGTGCCTTGTGTGTTTGTGTTGAGTAGAGCCGGAAGCTGAGGCCGAGTACGAGTACGAGCACGAGGTTACTACCGAGGTTGAGCACGAGGACCCCTCTTACGATCCTATCAACAACTCTTCAGGCAAGATGACCGAACCCCGATAACATTACTATCTTTGCCTATTGCTAGAGTATCGCTCTATAGTTTTGCCTCGATGCCCATGTCTTTCCTGTCAGCCTCCTATTGTAACCATGAACCTGTTTAACCACCCTACCTATGCAAACCATTGATTGGCTATACGTAGGCTTCGCTCAGCCCCTCTTATAGCATTGTTATCTGCAGGTGAAGTTCGAAGATGCTTGCTTCATGATGGAGTTTGTTGGGTTATATCACACTATATAAATGCTTAAATGAACTCATCTATATATTGGCAATGGGTGGAAGGATAAGCCTTTTGCTTGGTGTTTTGTTCCACTCATGCCGCTAGGAACCGTATAAACCGATGTTATGTTCCTTGATTATGCGTTCCTCACACGGTTAGGGTTATGGGACCCCCTCGATAAACCGCTAAGTGCTAAGTCTTTTCCAGCAAGTCCCAACATTGGTACTATTTGCCTAATAACTAATAAACTTGCATAGGGAGTAATTAACTGTAATGCCCAGGATGGGACTATACCTCCTACGTGTCGAGGCACGACTTAAAGGTATAAGCCCATCCTAGAATGATCTCAAGTTTGGTATCTTTGCACGACTCATGTAAAAGAGGGATTAAATTGCAAAAGGAGATAGTTGGCTTACACTCGCCACTTCACACAATACATTACATAAACAATCATCATTCAGAACATCACAGCCCGACTACGGGTAAGATCCAAAAGAAAGATACCAAAACAACATAAAGCCACAGGTCAGGATCGAATCCTAGTAGAAACCACTACTGATCGTCGAAACGTCTCCAGCAAACGGTCAAACTCTTCATCGAGCTCCCGGTGAAGTAATTGAACCAGCTCCTGCATCGAACTCGGCTGAACCTGCAACTGGTGTGGTGGAGTAACTGTGAGCCACAGAGGACTCAGCAATCCCGTTCCCGGGTAACACGACTATTTAAGCCTTGGGTGAGGATAAGGCTGAAGAAAGAAATATGAGGTGAAGGAACAACAAGAGTCTGCAGCAGCAACTAGCACTAACTTACGTAAAAGAGAGCGAGAAGAGAAGAGCATCGGTCGAAAGATGATCACGAAGTGATCCTAGCTAAAGCCGGTCAAACATAACCCCACCGTGTTCAACTCCCGAATCCCTATTCGGAAATTGACAGTCACGGTACGCACGCTGGTAGTGTATTGAAACATTGTGTCAAGTTATCTACAACCGGAATTAACAAGCTCCCATCTGCCACATAACCGCGGGCACGGCTTTCGAAAGTTCAAACCCTGCAGGGGTGTTCCAACTTGGCCCATCACAAGGCCACGATCCGCGGAGTCGCAACTCCATAGGTGGGAAGACCCGAGTATTCTTGGAATCTCGTGCTCAAGTTAAACCGAACTAAGGTAAGGCTAATCCAGCAAATCCTCCCGGCGTGTCGACACCCTGATAGGTAGCCGCGCGTATCTAGTCTCAGGACACGACCGGATGGGCGAAGCTACGGGTTTTTACCAAACCTCGAGTTGCCCCGTGGTGGCCCCGCAGGCTCCCCGTTTCGGACCAACGCTCATGTGGAGCACTGGCCCGGGGTTGTTGAATTAAAATAAAAGGGATAGCTAGTCCACATGCAAGTTTTTATTAGTTTGTTATTAGGCAAATAGTACCAAAGGTTGGGACTTGCTGGAAAAGACTTAGCACTTAGCGGTTTATCAAGGGGGTCCCATACACCCCAACCGTGTTAGGAACGCATAATCAAGGAACATAATACCGGCTTATACGGATCCTAACGGCACGAGTGGAACAAAACACCAAGCAAAAGGCTTAGCCTTCCACCCTGCCAGTATATAGATGATTTCATTTAAGCATTTATATAGTGTGATATAACCCAACCAAACTTCAACAGGAAGCAAGCATCTTCAATCTTCACCTGCAACTAACAATGCTATAAGAAGGGCTGAGCGAAGCGTACTTAGCCAAGCAACGGTTTGCATAGGTAGGGTGGTTAAACATGGCAATTGGTTACAAGTAGGAGGCTGACAAGAAGAACATGGGCATCGAGGTAAAACTAAAGAACGATACTCTAGCAATAGGCAAAGATAGTAATGGTATCCGGGTTCGGTCATCTTGCCTGGAATTCCACAAGGGAGAAGAACGGAACCACGAAGTAGACGGAGCAACACAGTCGAGAGAAACCTCACAACTCCGGAACGAACCGAAGCTAACAAGAGAAGCAACCGGAAAGAAAGAACAACACGGTAAACACACATATCATAAACATGGCATAAGATGCACAAGCAAGCATGATGCATGTCCGGTTTAAATAAGCATGGCATGGCAAAGTGCACAAATAATACTACAAGTTAAGTGGAGATCAAGATGCAACGAGTTGCATATTGACGAAACACCACATTAATTAATTAATTGACTCTCGATTATTTACAAGATTACATGTTTGTTAACATGGCAAGAGGTGAAGCATAAAGAAACTATACTATCTAGACATTTTAAATGAGGCCGGAAGAATAACAACAACATCTCCGGAAAATCCTCATGAGCATGTTTAATAATTATTAAAGCAACAACAATTCACACATATAAGTGTTGTTAAACATGATGCGGATGACATGATCAAGTTTTTATGCAAGTTATTAAAAGGTTGACAATTAACAAGATATGAAGCATTGTCACCGTGGTGGAATGAAAGGGTGCCACGGCAATGATCCGAAATGAGGCAATGGCATCATATCGGTACCGGTAACTCGGTGAGGGACCGGTGCAAAACAAAAGGTGGAGTGAACGAGTTGAACAAGATGATGGGGTGATCCCGTTGCCGGGTTCCCACGCGTCGGTGGCGAGGCAACCGAGGAACATGACAAAAGGTGGAACGGGCATGAAGCACACACGGGAGACATTTCATACAACACAAGCAAGCATGACACGGGTCATCCACGGGGTTATACCTTCGAAGCGTGCGTTTCGGGGCGGTTCGAGACGTAGAGGAAGAAGTCGTTCTCGGGGTGTAGTGGAAGTAGTTGTTCTCGTTCATCGGAGAGAAAGTAGTGGTTCACGTCACCATGTCGTGGTACTTGGCGAATTCCTCGTTTCCGGGCGACGGTAGTGGTACACGCGACGGTAGTCGTTCGGGTCGTCGTGGTACTTGTCGGTCATGTAGAGGTACTTGGCGTTCGACGGCGTCGTGGGAAGTAGTGGAACTTGGTCGTTTTCCGGGCGTCGGTAGTTGTTCGGGCGTCGATCTCGTACACGGTTCGTAGACGTTCGGGCCGTAGGTGTACTTGCCAAAATCGGTTCTCGCAACGAGTTCGTAGAGGTACTTCTCCGAAGGGGTACTTGGTCGGGTCGCCGGTAGTCGTACACGGGTCATCTGTCCAAAAAATTACAGCACGGGCAACAAAACAAAAAAAACAAACTACAGCAGCAAGTCTCGGGACGACGAGGCCAGGCAGCAGCACTGCGAGGCAGGGGCCTTGGCCTCGGCGCTGCGGGCTCGAGAGGGGGCCGCACGGGGCGCTGCAGAAGACGGGCGCGGAGGAGGGAAAGGTGGCGCGGGAGGCCAGGGCTCCTGGCCGGCGACAGGAGGGACCGGGCGCTGCGGTAGGGGTGCGGTGAGTCCTGGCCGGGGGCGCTGCTCTTGGCCGAGGCAGGGCGCGGCCAGATGGTCGGACGACCGGGCACGGCGCGAGGGAAACGGCCCGGAGGGAGGCCACGGCGAGGCCTTGGCGACGCTGTGCATCCAGGCTCTCGGGAGAGTAGCGAGGCAGCCGAGGCGCCAGGAGAAGGGAGGCAGGGGCGCGGTGCCAGAGGGACTCGAGGAGAAGGGCGTCGAGGGGATTGGCCTGGCGCGCCGGAGCTCGGGCCAGGCGGGCGCGAGGAGCCTGGCCTTGGGCCCCTGGAGGCGAGCGCGGCGGGAGAACGAGAGGAGTCTGGCTCGAGCGGGGGAGGGAATCGGGGAGGATCGAAGCGGGACAGAAGGAAATAAGCGGTGGCGGACAGAAGAGAAGGAGGAGGAGCGGTCGGGACTGGCTCGGGCTCGAGCTAGGGTTCGGTGGAGGAGGGAGTTTGGGCCGAAGTGGCCTTGGGCCTAGAGGAGGGAGGAGGAGAGGCCTGGTGCGGCTGGCCTAGAAGGCTGTGGGGGAGAGGTGAGGAGAAGACGGCCAGGGAAGGCTAGAGAGAGGCCCAAGAGGGCGCGACTGCTCTCTGTTTTTTTAAAACTCTTAGACAGAAAAAAACAAAAAGGAGAGAGCCAAAATAAAAAGAAAAGAGACAACGAATAAGAATAAAATGATGGACATTTTTGTAAGGCTTTACGGATTAATTCCAACATCACAAGAATAGTTCCAACAAAAAGGGAAGTGCAAAACTAAAACATTTAGCTTGCAATAAAAGGAGTTTAGATAAATGGAGGAGCCTCGAAACAACGGAAAGAATTATAGGCAAGGTTTAGAAGTCAAACTTGAAGTGAAAAAAAAACATGGGGAATTAAAGAAAGTGTGTTACGATGAATTCCAACGAATGGAATATTTATTATAGCTCTCTAAAATAATGAGAGACTTTTATATGTTATAAAGAGAAGTCACCTTCCCTCGATTTAAATGGACCGAAGGTCCACACGGTTTGTTTAGGTTGAGATGCAAAAATAAAATATGACATGGTGACATGATGACATGATGCAATGCAAAAATAAATAACACCACCACAAAAGAACACACGGGCAACCCGGAACATCTGGAACCTTCGGGAATCTTCTGGAATCTTCTGGGACGTCGGTCTCGGGCGTCACAACTCTCCCACACTAACAGAGGGTCTCGACCCGAGATCCTAGAGATATCACCAGGTAAAAAACGGAAGAGGAAGAGGTAAAACAAAGTTGCTTCTTTGACAGACGAGTGAAACCAAAGAACCTTGAGAGGTTGAACATGTGAGAGAAGAATACCACAGAGATGAACGAAGATGAACACTCCGTTAGAAAAGAGGAACAAGGGGCATTATGAGAACCTTGAAGGTTAGAAGACAAGAAACAAAAGCTCACGGATGACGAAAGAATATGAAAGTGCAACTGTATAGCCAAGGAATAAGAAAGACAGAATTTGGACAGCACTCCGTCTGAAAATGGAAGGAAATGAACAAGAACTTGAGGAGATGTGAAGATACTTGATGAAAACAACAACATATTGCCTCTGAAACAATTAAAAGAATGGCACAAGGGTAAGAAAGATTCAGACAGCACTCCGGTTAAAAGATATGCAAAACTAGATAAGATGAGGGAACTAGAATGTAGGTGACAACATTCCAGTTAAATGATAAGCAAGGGAAAGAACATGATCTCGATAAAAACGAGATGATGGTTAAAGAGAGGAACATCACAAAACCTCCGGAATGAAAGAATAGAGAATATAGTTCAATGAAAGAAAAGAATGGAGAAGAAAATGACAACTTCTCTCAAAATTGAATTTGAAAGAGCATCCTTACAAAGAAGGGTTGAACAGAGTTGTTGGAAAAAATCAACAACGAGAAGAATAAGCTCGATGTGGGCTTATGGAATTCATCTCAAAATTAAGAGGTGACAACCAGCCACTGACGGAAACAATTGATTGGATTGAGATCAACAAGGAGATGAAAAACTTATTCACCGGAATGATTAATGAAGAACTTGGGTCATTTATGATCACCATAATTAGCAACAATTCTCAGGGAAAACTTTAGGTGAAATACAACCCAAGATAACTCCAACGAATAAAAAGAGGGGTTGAAAGGATCTCCTAGAGAGAAAGAAATGATGGTTTTAATTATCTCATTCTTGACAACTTGTGAATCATGAAACATGAATGAATTGACAAGAATGACATAACACCATCTGAAAAGATAAGGTAGAAAGAATTGCAATTTGAAGCATGATGAAGAATGCTTGAACTCCAACAAGAATCTTGAAGAAGACTTCGAGGATGAATTAAATGATGATAAACCACCATGAGAACTCCGGTAATGAAAGCATGAGAAGTGAAAGATGAAAAGAATAAGATTCCAGGCCTGCGATGAAATAGATGGAGCTTTGAAAATGATAATTGAAATAACTTGAAGCTCCGGAAAACAAGATGAAGAATTTAGAACCGAGAATATGATGAACAAGCTCCAGACAAAAGAATTAAATCACCTTGAAGGAATAAGAATAAGAATTATGTCATGCAACTCCTTCACCAATTTAAATTGATGACAACCAAAGGATTTGGCATATTACTTATTCTCGTTGGAAAGAATTAAAGAGAGATCTAGCACAAGTTTGGGTAAATCTTCAACGAACCACCGGTAGGATTGTGAAAAGAACGAGTGAATTAAAACGATAACAACGGAAGAGTAAACTTGAAAGAACCACCGTAAGAATATGGAGACGAACGAAGAGACATCAATGAAGAATATTTGGAGGACGAAGTTGAAAACTGAGAACAAAGAAATATTCTGAAATGATTGCCTTCGGAGGATCACAATGAGAAGAACTCAAGAATTGCTCTAAAGGGGCATGAAAACAATTCCCATAATCGAAAACAATTATGAGGATGGCATGAAGCTAGAATCACAACTCATCAAGAGAACGGGCCAAGAATTAAGAGAAACTCTTCTCCGGTCTGCAAATGTTGAGAATGAAGACGAGAAATGCCATGAAGACTTGATGAGCACTCCGGATTGAAGAATTAAAAAGGTTGAAACAAAGAAGAAAAAGAATTTGAAAGCGAACTTGGAGAAGGCATGTGACTGATGGAAACATTCATACGTCACACTTGAAAAGAATTTCAGAATACTCCGGAAAAAGAAGAGTCAGGTAAGATCCTGGGAAAAGACCTGTGGGTTAGGGCCTACTCAAAAGAAATCACCGTTGGAAAAGATTACTTAAGAGATATTGCACCGGTTGAATTAAATGGCTTGAATAAGATAACAACCCTCAAAAATTGCTTGAACGGGTTAAGAATGGAATTATGAATCTTCAGCACCCCGGATATGAATAGCAAGAGCAGAATGATTAATTGGTGCACCGGAATAAGAAAGCATTGTGAAAAGAGGAAAAGGATAAGATGAACACCAAAATCTTGAATTACATCCACCGACAGAATCTAAGAACAAAAGAATGATGAACTTGAAGCTCTTGAGCATCTTCACGATAAATCACCGGATAAGAACATTGAAGCAAAAGAATGAAGAAATATCACATGAATAAAATGGATATTTCGTTTGAGAATTTCTTGCTCCGAGAAGAAGAAGGGTGGGAGGGTGGGGAAAACAAAGACAACTTGAGAAGAATGAAACAGACAAATCGTCAGATTTCTCAACGACGTCTGTATGGAATAACTTGAAGAGAAGGCACACCGGTTGAAAAGGATTAACATGACCATCTTGATGATCAAGAAGGAACTGCACTCCCATAAAAATATGAGAATACCGATTAGGAAAGGTACGGAATCAACATTTATCATCGAAGCAACTCGAATACCAGAATCAAAACAAGAACAAAGGATAGCTATTTCGCAGCAGAATCTTCACAATATCATTCGAACAGAGGATTGAACGAATGAATTCCATAGTTACATCAAATTGACGAGAAGCCACTAGGAGAACAAAAGTAAATAAAAGGAACAAGGAACAGATAGAACAAATACAAGATGGAAGCTTCGTTCCGCATCTTCGTGCTGAAAGCTCATGGAACATGTTACAAAAGGGTTTTGCAATCCCCGGATCAGCATAGCCAAGGACCCTTTAAGATGCAACTCCCGATCGGAACAAGTCCATAAAACCACTTCACTCAATGTAGAACCCCAAACTTCATATCGAGCATTCGTTAGAAGAATGCCTAGAACTACTTGATGAACCCACCTATAGATTTCCGAAAGTTTCCAGTTATGCAATCAGGTGTTGGGGATACACGGGAAGCACCGCGCAATCAACTCTAAACCTACATCCAGGTGTATCCATCCTTCAACACATAACCAGTCTTTCTCGGAAACTGTTCACCTCGGACCTTCGAAAACGCATCCACTATAACAAGCTATGGCAATACTCTCGAACTACCTCCCCAGTACTGGGTGATGTCGGGGTTATCTTGCCACTGGCCGTATAGGAGAGATTTTCGATGTCGGCCGTCTTAAGTATTTAGTACTGCCGCGATATGCTTGTGTCAATGATACCCCGAAGCTCAACTCCTCGGTAACAGGAGGCATCGAGAACAATATCCTTGTCACAAGAACATCGAAACAATCCCAGAATACTCGCGGGATCCTAAAAAAAATTTGGTGCATTTTTTGAAAGTAGAAGAGAAAAGAGTAATCGTCAGGAGTCCTCACCAGAATGAAAAGAGAAGAGGAGCAAACAGAAATCCTACTCTCCGATATATATATAGGACTCAAAACATTTTTCAGTGTGTGCCTAGACTCAACCGTCAACGATTCGATCAATCAGTGGGGGCTTCTAGGTCGGAGAAGGCTCTGAATACCAACTTGTAATGCCCAGGATGGGACTATACCTCCTACGTGTCGAGGCACGACTTAAAGGTATAAGCCCATCCTAGAATGATCTCAAGTTTGGTATCTTTGCACGACTCATGTAAAAGAGGGATTAAATTGCAAAAGGAGATAGTTGGCTTACACTCGCCACTTCACACAATACATTACATAAACAATCATCATTCAGAACATCACAGCCCGACTACGGGTAAGATCCAAAAGAAAGATACCAAAACAACATAAAGCCACAGGTCAGGATCGAATCCTAGTAGAAACCACTACTGATCGTCGAAACGTCTCGAGCAAACGGTCAAACTCTTCATCGAGCTCCCGATGAAGTAATTGAACCAGCTCCTGCATCGAACTCGGCTGAACCTGCAACTGGTGTGGTGGAGTAACTGTGAGCCACAGAGGACTCAGCAATCCCGTTCCCGGGTAACACGACTATTTAAGCCTTGGGTGAGGATAAGGCTGAAGAAAGAAATATGAGGTGAAGGAACAACAAGAGTCTGCAGCAGCAACTAGCACTAACTTACGTAAAAGAGAGCGAGAAGAGAAGAGCATCGGTCGAAAGATGATCACGAAGTGATCCTAGCTAAAGCCGGTCAAACATAACCCCACCGTGTTCAACTCCCGAATCCCTATTCGGAAATTGACAGTCACGGTACACACGCTGGTAGTGTATTGAAACATTGTGTCAAGTTATCTACAACCGGAATTAACAAGCTCCCATCTGCCACATAACCGCGGGCACGGCTTTCGAAAGTTCAAAACCCTGCAGGGGTGTTCCAACTTGGCCCATCACAAGCCCACGATCCGCGAAGTCGCAACTCCATAGGTGGGAAGACCCGAGTATTCTCGGAATCCCGTGCTCAAGTTAAACCGAACTAAGGTAAGGCTAATCCAGCAAATCCTCCCGGCGTGTCGACACCCTGATAGGTAGCCGCGCGTATCTAGTCTCAGGACACGACCGGATGGGCGAAGCTACGGGTTTTTACCAAACCTCGAGTTGCCCCGTGGTGGCCCCGCAGGCTCCCCGTTTCGGACCAACACTCATGTGGAGCACTGGCCCGGGGTTGTTGAATTAAAATAAAAGGGATAGCTAGTCCACATGCAAGTTTTTATTAGTTTGTTATTAGGCAAATAGTACCAAAGGTTGGGACTTGCTGGAAAAGACTTAGCACTTAGCGGTTTATCAAGGGGGTCCCATACACCCCAACCGTGTTAGGAACGCATAATCAAGGAACATAATACTGGCTTATACGGATCCTAACGGCACGAGTGGAACAAAACACCAAGCAAAAGGCTTAGCCTTCCACCCTGCCAGTATATAGATGATTTCATTTAAGCATTTATATAGTGTGATATAACCCAACCAAACTTCAACAGGAAGCAAGCATCTTCAATCTTCACCTGCAACTAACAATGCTATAAGAAGGGCTGAGCGAAGCGTACTTAGCCAAGCAACGGTTTGCATAGGTAGGGTGGTTAAACATGGCAATTGGTTACAAGTAGGAGGCTGACAAGAAGAACATGGGCATCGAGGCAAAACTAAAGAACGATACTCTAGCAATAGGCAAAGATAGTAATGGTATCCGGGTTCGGTCATCTTGCCTGGAATTCCACAAGGGAGAAGAACGGAACCACGAAGTAGACGGAGCAACACATTCGAGAGAAACCTCACAACTCCGGAACGAACCGAAGCTAACAAGAGAAGCAACCGGAAAGAAAGAACAACACGGTAAACACACATATCATAAACATGGCATAAGATGCACAAGCAAGCATGATGCATGTCCGGTTTAAATAAGCATGGCATGGCAAAGTGCACAAATAATACTACAAGTTAAGTGGAGATCAAGATGCAACGAGTTGCATATTGACGAAACACCACATTAATTAATTAATTGACTCTCGATTATTTACAAGATTACATGTTTGTTAACATGGCAAGAGGTGAAGCATAAAGAAACTATACTATCTAGACATTTTAAATGAGGCCGGAAGAATAACAACAACATCTCCGGAAAATCCTCATGAGCATGTTTAATAATTATTAAAGCAACAACAATTCACACATATAAGTGTTGTTAAACATGATGCGGATGACATGATCAAGTTTTTATGCAAGTTATTAAAAGGTTGACAATTAACAAGATATGAAGCATTGTCACCGTGGTGGAATGAAAGGGTGCCACGGCAATGATCCGAAATGAGGCAATGGCATCATATCGGTACCGGTAACTCGGTGAGGGACCGGTGCAAAACAAAAGGTGGAGTGAACGAGTTGAACAAGATGATGGGGTGATCCCGTTGCCGGGTTCCCACGCGTCGGTGGCGAGGCAACCGAGGAACATGACAAAAGGTGGAACGGGCATGAAGCACACACGGGAGACATTTCATACAACACAAGCAAGCATGACACGGGTCATCCACGGGGTTATACCTTCGAAGCGTGCGTTTCGGGGCGGTTCGAGACGTAGAGGAAGAAGTCGTTCTCGGGGTGTAGTGGAAGTAGTTGTTCTCGTTCATCGGAGAGAAAGTAGTGGTTCACGTCACCATGTCGTGGTACTTGGCGAATTCCTCGTTTCCGGGCGACGGTAGTGGTACACGCGACGGTAGTCGTTCGGGTCGTCGTGGTACTTGTCGGTCATGTAGAGGTACTTGGCGTTCGACGGCGTCGTGGGAAGTAGTGGAACTTGGTCGTTTTCCGGGCGTCGGTAGTTGTTCGGGCGTCGATCTCGTACACGGTTCGTAGACGTTCGGGCCGTAGGTGTACTTGCCAAAATCGGTTCTCGCAACGAGTTCGTAGAGGTACTTCTCCGAAGGGGTACTTGGTCGGGTCGCCGGTAGTCGTACACGGGTCATCTGTCCAAAAAATTACAGCACGGGCAACAAAACAAAAAAAACAAACTACAGCAGCAAGTCTCGGGACGACGAGGCCAGGCAGCAGCACTGCGAGGCAGGGGCCTTGGCCTCGGCGCTGCGGGCTCGAGAGGGGGCCGCACGGGGCGATGCAGAAGACGGGCGCGGAGGAGGGAAAGGTGGCGCGGGAGGCCAGGGCTCCTGGCCGGCGACAGGAGGGACCGGGCGCTGCGGTAGGGGTGCGGTGAGTCCTGGCCGGGGGCGCTCGGGGCCGCCGCGGCGCTGCTCTTGGCCGAGGCAGGGCGCGGCCAGATGGTCGGACGACCGGGCACGGCGCGAGGGAAACGGCCCGGAGGGAGGCCACGGCGAGGCCTTGGCGACGCTGTGCATCCAGGCTCTCGGGAGAGGAGCGAGGCAGCCGAGGCGCCAGGAGAAGGGAGGCAGGGGCGCGGTGCCAGAGGGACTCGAGGAGAAGGGCGTCGAGGGGATTGGCCTGGCGCGCCGGAGCTCGGGCCAGGCGGGCGCGAGGAGCCTGGCCTTGGGCCCCTGGAGGCGAGCGCGGCGGGAGAACGAGAGGAGTCTGGCTCGAGCGGGGGAGGGAATCGGGGAGGATCGAAGCGGGACAGAAGGGAATAAGCGGTGGCGGACAGAAGAGAAGGAGGAGGAGCGGTCGGGACTGGCTCGGGCTCGAGCTAGGGTTCGGTGGAGGAGGGAGTTTGGGCCGAAGTGGCCTTGGGCCTAGAGGAGGGAGGAGGAGAGGCCTGGTGCGGCTGGCCTAGAAGGCTGTGGGGGAGAGGTGAGGAGAAGACGGCCAGGGAAGGCTAGAGAGAGGCCCAAGAGGACGCGGCTGCTCTCTGTTTTTTTAAAACTCTTAGACAGAAAAAAACAAAAAGGAGAGAGCCAAAATAAAAAGAAAAGAGACAACGAATAAGAATAAAATGATGGACATTTTTGTAAGGCTTTACGGATTAATTCCAACCTCACAAGAATAGTTCCAACAAAAAGGGAAGTGCAAAACTAAAACATTTAGCTTGCAATAAAAGGAGTTTAGATAAATGGAGGAGCCTCGAAACAACGGAAAGAATTATAGGCAAGGTTTAGAAGTCAAACTTGAAGTGAAAAAAAAACATGGGGAATTAAAGCAAGTGTGTTACGATGAATTCCAACGAATGGAATATTTATTATAGCTCTCTAAAATAATGAGAGACTTTTATATGTTATAAAGAGAAGTCACCTTCCCTCGATTTAAATGGACCGAAGGTCCACACGGTTTGTTTAGGTTGAGATGCAAAAATAAAATATGACATGGTGACATGATGACATGACGCAATGCAAAAATAAATAACACCACCACAAAAGAACACACGGGCAACCCGGAACATCTGGAACCTTCGGGAATCTTCTGGAATCTTCTGGGACGTCGGTCTCGGGCGTCACATTAACCCTCTTTCTTAATCAACAACCCCGGGCCAGTGCTCCACATTAGTGTTGGTCCGAAACGGGGAGCCTGCGGGGCCACCACGAGGAAACTCGAGGTTTGGTAAAAACCCGTAGCTTCTCCCATCCGGTCGTGGCCTGAGACTAGATACGCGCGGCTATTGTCAGGGTGTCGGCACGCCGGGAGGATTTGCTAGATTAGCCTTACCTTAGTTCGGAGTATCTTGAGCACGGGATTCCGAGAATACTCGGGTCTTCCCACCTTTGGAGTTGCGACTCCGCGGATCATGGGCTTGTCATGGGCCAAGTTGGAACACCCCTGCAGGGTTATGAACTTTCGAACGCCGTGCCCGCAGTGATGTGGCAGATGGGATCTTGTTAATATCCGGTTGTAGAAAACTTGACACCATGTTCCAATACACTACCAGCGTGTGTACTGTGACTGTCATTTTCCGAAAGGGTTTCGCGAGATGAACACGGTGGGGTTATGTTTGACTTGCTTTAGTTTAGGATCACTTAGTGATCATCTCTCGACCGAGGCACCTTCTCTTCTCGCTCTCTTTTGCGTAAGCTAGTGCTAGTTGCTGCTGCAGACTCTTATTCTTTCTTCAGCCTTGTTCCACACCCAAGGCTTAAATAGTCGTATTACCCGGGAACGGGATTGCTGAGTCCTCTGTGGCTCACAGTTACTTCACCACCCCAGATGCAGGTACGATGGTGAGCTACCTCGGCGATGGCACTGAGCAAGACTGGGAGTACGACGAGGAGCGTAGCCATTACTATGTCCGTTATCCCGATGATCAGTAGTGGTTCTTCTACTAGGATTCGATCTAGACCTGTGGTTAATGTTATGTTTGGTATCTTGTCATTTGGATCTTGACACTTAGATGGGCTGTGATGTTGAATTGTATGATGTTTGGACATGTAATGTATTTGTGTGACGTGGCGAGTGTAAGCCAACTATATTTTCAGTTTTCCATCCCCATTTTTACATGAGATGTGCAAAGGTACCAAACTTGCGATCATTCCAGCATGGGATTATGTCTCTAAGTCATGCCTCGACACGTAGGAGATATAGTCCCATCCTGGGCATTACAAGTTGGTAATCGGAACCTTCTCCGACCTAGAAGCCCCCACTGATTGATCGAATCGTTGACGGTCGAGTCTAGGCACACACTGAAAATATTTTGAGTCCTATATTTATATCGGAGAGTAGGATTTATTTGCTTCTCATCCCCTTTCACTCTGGTGAGGACTCCTGACGACTACTCTTGCCTCTTCTACTATCAAAAATTGCACCAAATTTTTTTTTAGGAATCTCGCGAGTATTGTGGGATTGTTTCGATGTTCTTCTGACGAGAATATTGTTCTCGATGCCTCCTGACATTAGGGGTTGTGGCAGTGTCCCGGGGAGTTGAGCTTCGGGGTATTGTCGTCACAAGCATATCGCGACAGTACTAAATACTTAAGACGACCGACATCGAAAATCTCTCCTATACGGTTAGTGGCAAGATAACCCCGACATCACCCAGTACTGGGGAGGTAGTTCGGGAGTATTGCCATAGCTTGGTATAGTGGATGCTTTTCGATGGTCCGAGGTAGACGGTTTCCGAGAAAGACTGGTTATGTGTTGAAGGATGGATACAACTGGATGTAGGTTTAGAGTTGATTGCGCGGTGCTTCCCCTGTATCCCCAACACCTGATTGCATAACTGGAAAATTTCGGAGATTAATAGGTGGGTTAATCTAGTAGATCATAGGCATTCTTCCAACGAATGCAGGTTAGCGAGTTCGGGGTTCTACATTGAGTGAAGTGGTTTTATGACCGATATTTCCGATCGGGAGTTGCATCTTAAAGGGTCCTTGGCTATGCTGATCCGGGGATTGCAAAACCCTTTCGTAACGCGTTCATAAGCTTTCAGCACAAAGATGTTAGAACGAAGCTCCTATCTTGTGTTTGTTCCATCTGTACCTTGTGTTTTTCTTATTTACCTTTTGTCCCTTATGTGGCTTTTCGTGAAGATTGTTGTTATCATTAAGCTGAGAAGTTCATTCGTTCCTATTGTTCGAATGATTCTTGTGAAGACTATGTTGCATTTCAATCCGTTGTTTCAGCTTATACCTTCTTTCAATCAAATTGCTGATTCGTGGTCATCTCTTTCAGGATGGCTCTGAAACGAGTTCCCAACGCTAACCCAGAGGGTGAAGAGGTCCCAGATCGTCCTCCTTCCCCTCCTCCTCCGTCTGAGGCTTGGAGAGCGATTATGCAGACTACAAACCAGAACACCCAGATGTTGATGCAGATGATGCAGCAGATGCAAGCTAATCAAGCTAATCAGGGTGCTCCAGGGAACCAAGGCAATTTCTTCAACCAACAGCACCATGCTACTCTCAACCAGTTCTTGGCCAATTAACCAAAAGCTTTCAGTTACTGTGTCGACCCTCTTGATGCTGAAGATTGGTTAACCGATATCAAGAAGCATTTTCAGTGTAGTAACGTAAGGGAAGAGGACTATGTGAAATTTGCAGCCTTCCAACTCAAAGACCAAGCAGCTGACTGGTGGCAGCAGTACAAAGACTCCAGACCCGGGCGTGTGATCTCTTGGGAGGATTTCTGCAAGGACTTTCGCTCTCACCACATTCCAACAAGTGTCATCGAGGGTATGCGTGAGCAATTCCGCAACCTGAAGCAAGGCTCTATGACTGTCTACCAGTATAATGTCAAGTTCCAAAACCTCGACCGCTATGCTAAGCAAGACATACCAGATGCCAAGAGCAAGATCTATCAGTTCCGCGGAGGTCTCAAAGATGAACTTCAACTTGCTCTCACCTTGTTCGAGCCCGATGACTTCGACAAATTCTATAACATGGCGCTTAAGCAAGAGGCAGCCCAGCTCAAGATGGAGGCTTCCAAAAAGAGGATTCGAGATGCCGTTCACTCCTCCTCATCTTCTCAAGTCGTCGCGAAGCAACAGAAATTTTGGCTTCCTCCTCCTCCAGTGATTCGAGCTCCCTACAACAACTCCAACAGCAACAAGAACTCTAGTGGACGTGGTTTCTCCCACCCACCCAACCCGAGCAACCAGTCGAAGAATCAGTTTCAGTCTCAAGGTTCCAAGTCAAGTGGTTCTCATTTCCGTCCTCTCTCAGAGGTGGTCTGCAACAAGTGCACTCAGAAAGGTCACTATGCTAACAAGTGCCCCAATCCAAAGCGACTTCCGCCTCCTCCACCTGTCAGTACAGCTCTTGTCAAGCTCATTCCCAAGCAAGCAAGGGTCAATCTGATGAATGCAGCCCAAGCGGAGAATTCTTCTGATGTGATTTTGGGTAACCTCTCAGTTAACTCTTTTCCAGCTAAAGTGTTGTTTGATTCGGGTGCTTCATGTTCCTTCATGTCATATCCATTTGCATCCAAGCACAACATTGTCACCAAAAATTTGCCTCAGAGGTTGCAAGTTATTTCTCCGGGGAGACGTATGACTTCCAGTGTGTATGCTCCGGATGTATCTATTCGCATGGGTGACTATCGCTTTCTGGCTAAACCAGTGGTTCTTGGTAATTCCGACATTGATCTTATCCTCGGGATGGATTGGCTTTCTCAGCATGATGCTCAAATTGACTGTGCACAGAAGGAAGTCAAGATTACTCATCCTGATGAAGATGTGATTATCTTCGCCTCCAGGGATAACACAATCAGGCTTTTCTCTCTCAATGAAAAGGGCGAAATGAATGCCATATCTCAAATTCCAGTGGTTAACGAATACCAAGACATCTTTACTGAAGAACTTCCAGGCATGCCTCCACACCGTCAGGTGGAATTCGTCATTGAACTCGAGCCTGGTACTGAGCCAGCATGCCGGCGTCCGTACAAGCTCTCTCCTGGAGAATTGAAGGAGTTGAAGAAGCAGCTTGATGAATAGGAACGTTTGGGTCAGATCAGGCCTAGTACGTCTCCTTGGGGCTGTGGTGTCTTATTTGTCAAGAAGAAGGATGGCACGGAGCATCTCTGCGTCGATTATCGGCCATTGAACAAGAAGACAATAAACAACAAGTATCCGCTCCCCAACATCAACGAACTGTTCGAGCAGCTCAAAGGAGCTAAAGTGTTCTCTAAGCTCGACCTCCGAATGGGCTATCACCAAATTCGCATTCGCGAGGAAGATATCCTTAAGACTGCCTTCAGAACGAGCTACGGTTCATATGAGTATACAGTCATGTCCTTTGGTCTCGCCAATGCTCCTCCTACCTTCTCGAGAATGATGCACTACATCTTCAACCCCTACACCGGCGAGTTTGTGCTTGTGTATCTGGATGATATTTTTGTATTTTTCAAGAATGAAGAAGATCACGAAAAGCACCTCCGTCTCGTTATCGACAGAATCCGTGAACATAAGTTCTATGCCAAGTTCTCCAAGTGCGGATTTTGGCTCGATAAGGTTTTGTACTTGGGCCATATCATCTCCGTTGACGGTATTGCGGTGAACCCCGAGAAAGTTGAAGCAATTGTCAACTGGGAAGCTCCTGAAAACGTCAAGCAACTTCGAAGCTTCCTTGGTCTTGCAAGCTATTGCAGAAGGTTCGTTGAGAACTTCTCCAAGATTGCCAAGCCTCTTTCCAACTTGCTGCAGAAGAATGTCAAGTACTACTGGTCTCCAGATTGTGAAGTGGCATTCAGAACTCTCAAAGAAAAGCTCGTCTCTGCTCCAGTTCTAACTCCTCCAGATGAGTCCAAGCCCTACGAAGTATTCTGTGATGCTTCTCTTCAAGGTCTTGGTGGTGTGCTTATGCAAGACAAGAGAATTGTGGCATACACTTCTCGTCAGCTGAAGCCAAGTGAGAAGAACTACCCCACACATATTCTTGAACTAGCAGCTGTGGTACTTGCTTTGATTACGTGGAGACATCTGTTGTTGGGCAGAATAGTCGACATCTTCACCGATCACAAGAGCTTGAAGTACATCTTCACACAGCCGAATCTGAACCTCCGCCAGACTCGTTGGGTTGAAATGATCCAAGAGTATGATCCCAGCATTGAATACACACCTGGCAAGGCGAATGTGATTGCAGATGCTTTGAGCAGAAAGGCATATTGCAACAGCCTTCTTATCAAGCCATTCCAGCCTGAGCTTTGTGAAGCATTCAGGAAGCTTAACCTCCAAGTTGTTCTGCAAGGTTTTCTTGCAAATCTTCAAGTTGCTCCTACCTTGGAAAATCAGGTCCGTGAGGCCCAACTCAGTGATGCTATGGTGCAGAAGGTTAAACATGGTATTGCAAAGGGTACTCCTAAATACAAATGCTATCGCGTTGATGAGAGAGATACCTTGTTCTTTGAGGACAGACTCGTCGTTCCCAAAGGTGATCTCAGGAAGCTCATAATGGAAGAAGCACATGATTCCCTCCTTTCCATTCATCCTGGCAGTTCCAAGATGTACCAAGACCTCAAGCAATCTTACTGGTGGACACGCATGAAAAGGGAGATTGCCCAATTCGTGAATGAATGTGATGTCTGCAGAAGAGTGAAGGCAGAGCATCATCGTCCAACCGGTCTTCTCCAACCTCTTCCTATTCCCGAGTGGAAATTCGACCACATTGAAATGGATTTCGTCACTGGCTTTCCTAAGTCCAAGAGAGGGAATGATTCTATCTTCGTGGTGATTGACAAGCTTACCAAAGTCCCTCACTTCCTTCCAGTCAAAGAATCAATCAATGCAGCTCAACTTGCAGAGTTGTACACTTCTAGAATTGTGTCTTTACATGGCATTCCTCAAGTTATCTCCTCAGACCGTGGAAGTTTGTTAACTTCAAAGTTCTGGGACTCCTTTCAGTCCGCCATGGGCACTATGATCAGGTTCAGCACTGCTTTTCACCCTCAGACTAGTGGTCTAGTCGAGAGAGTGAATCAGATTCTAGAAGACATGCTCAGAGCCTGTGTCATATCTTTTGGCATGAAATGGGAAGATTGCCTTCCATTTGCCGAGTTCTCTTACAACAACAGCTTTCAAGCAAGTGCAGGCAAAGCTCCGTTTGAAATCCTCTATGGCAGAAAGTGCCGGACCCCTCTCAACTGGTCCGAGACAGGTGAACGTCAACTTCTTGGCAATGACTTGATCTCAGAAGCCGAAGATATGTGCAAAGTCATACGTGAGAATATCAAGGCCGCTCAGTCGCGTCAGAAGAGCTACTATGACAGCAAGCATCGTGATTTGGGTTTCAACATTGGTGATCATGTCTATCTCCGTGTTTCTCCTATGAAAGGCACCCAAAGATTCGGTATCAAAGGAAAGCTTGCTCCTAGATATGTCGGGCCTTTCTAGATCCTTGGCAAAAGAGGCGATCTAGCATATCAACTTGAGCTCCCTTCCAACTTCGCCAATGTTCATGATGTGTTTCATGTGTCTCAACTCCGCAAATGCTTCAAGACTCCTGAACGCATGATTCCGTTTGAAGAGATTGATCTTCAACAAGACTTGTCTTACCGAGAGCATCCCGTTGCTATTCTCGAAGAAACCGAGCGCAAGACCCGCAACAAGTCCATCAAATTCTTGAAAGTCAAGTAGTCACACCATAACGACCGAGAAGCTACGTGGGAACGAGAAGATCATCTTCGTTTCGAGTACCCTTCCTTTTTCCAGTCCTAGATCTCGGGACGAGATCTTTTTGTAGTAGAGGAGAGTTGTAATGCCCCGGATGTAATACTTTCCCTTTTGGGCAATATAATATATCTCTGGCTTCATCTATTCCATTCCGGGCTCTTTGTCTTTTCGGGTTTTCGTCGATTTGTTGTGTGCGTGTGTGGCATTCATTCATAGCATGTAGTCATGTGCATCGCATTGCATTTGTGTTGTCGTTTGCATCCGGTCCCACGCATTCCTTCCCGTTGTCCGTTTCGCATTCTGGAGCTCCCTCACATGTCCGTGGCATCCCCGAGGCCTACTTTGGTGTTTGGCCGTGTAACGTTACCGGTTTGGCGCGAGACTTCTCGTGTGTTGTTGTTTTGGAGTGTGTAACCCGCCTGTCAAATCTCGTCGCGTTTGGAGTTAGTTTGGTGCTCCAACAGTTATTCTCGTGGGCTAAAAGTGCCTCCACTTTGAGGCCCAAGACACCCCTCCAACAGCCCACCAAACCAGCCCAAACCCCTCCCTTCATCTAGGCCATCCAATTCTGATCGCGTGGCCGAAAACCACACCTCATTTGGACAACCCTAGCTCCTTGTGCCTATATATTTGTCCACCTTCCTCAAATTTTGCCCCAAAACAAGGAAACCCTAGCCCACTTCATCTTCTTCGTCCAGACTCCTCCCTCCACTCCGGCTGGAGCTCGCCGGAGCCCCGCCGGAGGAGCTCGCCGGAGTTTCCCCGCCGCCGCCGGAGTACTTCGCCGCCGCCGCCTCCAAGCCCCACCGCCAGCGCCCTCCTCCGCCACCTCCACGCCGGCGCTGCCGCCTCCCACCTCCGGCCTCTCGCCGCTGCCCTCCGCCGGCCGGCACCTTCCCCGCCACGCCAGAAGCCGCCGCCCCATCGGTTCCCTCACTCGAGGTCGCCGCCGCTCGGGGATCGAAGGACCGAGCCGATCCAGTCGCTCGCCAGGTCCCCTCGGTCGGGCCGAACCCTAGGCCCAGCCGGGGCCTCCACACTCCGCCCGGCCGGCTCCCTCCATTGGGCCAGCCCGACCGTCCTCCGCCCCGCTCGCCTGGGCCTCCTCTCCGCAGCGCCCAGCAGCGCTGGCCTCCTCTCTCGCGGGCCGCGATCCACAGTCGCGAGGCACCCGATCCGCGCCGCGCGAAGCCCGATCCGAGCCGCGCCCGGATCCGATCCGCCACCCGATCCGCTTCCAACCCGTTTGACCGTTGACCCAGATCTGGAGGTTGCCTCTTTTTCCCTAAGTCCCCAGATATTTTGATCTCTGATGCAGTTTTAGAACGTGGATAACTTTTTGTGTGGTTGTCCGTTTTGCGCAAATGAGATGTCCAATTGTTCGTGGAGACATGTACTACATTTTGTTCCATTATGCCATGCCTATTTGAGTTCATCTAGATGCTTAAAAAGCTGTTGCAAGAGTGCATCTTGATATAAACTGCTGTTAGTTGTTGTTTTCATGCCATCTTTGCAATGTGATAACTTTTTGCATGTTTATCCAAATGATGCAAATGAGATGTCCACGTGTTCCTCTTGTCATGCTCTATATGTTGATTGCTTAGGCTTGCATGATAGAATTAATCTTGCCATGCTTATCTCTGTTGCAAAGTGCTATGTGGCTGCTAAGTTGTTAAACTTGTTACGAGATGCCTCGTAGCGGAGCTCATTGCTATCGTTGTGTTTGTCCCTTCGAAGCATGCTTAGTTGTTTTGGACTCACCATCATGTGTACTTTGCTCTAGTAATTACCACTTGCCATGTTTAGCTTTGAGGTGTCTTAAACTTGCTCTCAAAGATGCCATGATGAAACTGCTGTTTTAACACTTTGTGAAATTTCACTAAGTCTGGAATCTGTAATTTCCAGATGCCATGTTTGCTTGTTGTTCTAGGCCAATCCATGATAGTTTTGGGGTGACCCTTTATGATTCCTTGTAGTATATATTTTTGGCTATCCATTCATGCTCTCACATGCTTATTTGAGTGGCTGTAGCATATTTAACTTTTGCTACTGCTGTCAGGATTTTGTTGTCAAGTTCAAGATGTCATAGCTTGTTGCTATTGATCCATGGCTCCTTTGGGGATGCTCCAATGGACTTATTTGCTGTAGGATATGTCTAGTTTATGTCCATGCTCATTGCCATGATGTTTGAGTGCTTTAGCTTATTTATCCATTGCTCCGAAGTTGCTATGTGGCTGTAATTTTTCAGCTTTCGCATGTTTATTGTTTTGTGTGTAACTTTTAGCCTGTAGCTCCGTTTTCAGCAAGTCCTATATTAAACTTGTGTGATTTTTCATGTAGATTCATAATATTCTTTTGTTATCATGTTTTGAAGTATTTTGCTTGATTGCATTTTGTCATGCTCCGTGTGCTCCCATAGTGCATCAGTCATGCATCCAGCATATTTTGTGTGCGCATTGCATCTTGTTGATTTCGTGCCTTGTGTGTTTGCGTTGAGTAGAGGCGGAAGCTGAGGCCGAGTACAAGTACGAGCACGAGGTTACTACCGAGGTTGAGCACGAGGACCCCTCTTACGATCCTATCGACAACTCTTCAGGCAAGATGACCGAACCCCGATAACATTACTATCTTTGCCTATTGCTAGAGTATCGCTCTATAGTTTTGCCTCTATGCCCATGTCTTTCCTGTCAGCCTCCTATTGTAACCATGAACCTGTTTAACCACCCTACCTATGCAAACCATTGATTGGCTATACGTAGGCTTCGCTCAGCCCCTCTTATAGCATTGTTAGCTGCAGGTGAAGTTCGAAGATGCTTGCTTCATGATGGAGTTTGTTGGGTTATATCACACTATATAAATGCTTAAATGAACTCATCTATATATTGGCAATGGGTGGAAGGCTAAGCCTTTTGCTTGGTGTTTTGTTCAACTCATGCCGCTAGGAACCGTATAAACCGGTGTTATGTTCCTTGATTATGCGTTCCTCACACGGTTGGGGTTATGGGACCCCCTCGATAAACCCCTAAGTGCTAAGTCTTTTCTAGCAAGTCCCAACATTGGTACTATTTGCCTAATAACTAATAAACTTGCATAGGGAGTAATTAACCCTCTTTCTTAATCAACAACCCCGGGCCAGTGCTCCACATGAGTGTTGGTCCGAAACGGGGAGCCTGCGGGGCCACCACGAGGAAACTCGAGGTTTGGTAAAAACCCGTAGCTTCGCCCATCCGGTCGTGGCCTGAGACTAGATACGCACGGGTATTGTCAGGGTGTCGGCACGCCGGGAGGATTTGCTGTATTAGCCTTACCTTAGTTCGGAGTATCTTGAGCACGGGATTCCGAGAATACTCGGGTCTTCCCACCTTTGGAGTTGCGACTCCGCGGATCGTGGGCTTGTCATGGGCCAAGTTGGAACACCCCTGCAGGGTTATGAACTTTCGAAAGCCGTGCCCGTGGTTATGTGGCAGATGGGAGCTTGTTAATATCCGGTTGTAGAAAACTTGGCACCATGTTCCAATACACTACCAGCGTGCGTACCGTGACTGTCATTTTCCGAAAGGGTTTCGGGAGATGAACACGGTGGGGTTATGTTTGACTTGCTTAGTTTAGGATCACTTAGTGATCATCTCTTGATCGAGGCACCTTCTCTTCTCGCTCTCTTTTGCGTAAGCTAGTGCTAGTTGCTGCTGTAGACTCTTATTCTTTCTTCAGCCTTGTTCCACACCCAAGGCTTAAATAGTCGTGTTACCCGGGAACGGGATTGCTGAGTCCTCTGTGGCTCACAGTTACTTCACCACCCCAGATGCAGGTACGATGGTGACCTACCCAGGCGATGGCACTGAGCTAGACTGGGAGTACGATGAGGAGCGTAGCCGTTACTATGTCCGTTATCCCGATGATCAGTAGTGGTTCTTCTACTAGGATTCGATCTAGACCTGTGGTTAATGTTATGTTTGGTATCTTGTCATTTGGATCTTTACCCTTAGATGGGCTGTGATGTTGAATTGTATGATGTTTGGACATGTAATGTATTTGTGTGACGTGGCGAGTGTAAGCCAACTATCTTTTCAGTTTTCCATCCCCATTAATACATGAGATGTGCAAAGGTACCAAACTTGCGATCATTCCAGCATGGGCTTATGTCTCTAAGTCGTGCCTCGACACGTAGGAGATATAGTCCCATCCTGGGCATTACAAGAACACAAGGTAAAATGTGCTCTTTATTAGTTCAACAATTATTCATATGAGAGCCACTCAACATTTTCATCGTGGTCTTCTCCTCGGTACAACTCGAAAAAAAAGGAAGAGAAATTCAGAGAAACACACTGAAATATTTTTGGAGTTTTTGGTTTTCTTAAAGACACAGATACATGGAAAATGCAAAAAAAAAACTAGAAAAACTATTTACACGGGAAAGCTCCTAGCAAGCAAAAGAAGAACAATGATATTTTTTTGGATTTTCTTTTTAGTGCTACTACTAAGCATGCATAGAAAGTAAATTACTACAGCTAATTTTTTTTTTGTTTTTCTAAAGTTTTTGAAACACACAAGAAGAAAGCAAGAAAATAAATCTAAGCATGGATGATACAATGAAAAAGTGTGAGCACCGACAAATAGAATGACATGTAAACATAAATGTAATGTCGGTGAGAAACACGTACTCCCCCAAGCTTAGGCTTTTGGCCTAAGCTTGGTAGTCAATTAGTAGCCTGGTGGGTAGTAGGGATCCTGAGGAGCAGGCAACCACTCATCCCACAGTTGAGGCTCCTCCACGGCCTCTACATCAGTGTGAGCATTCCAATAGGCAATGATGTCTGCACGCATAATACGGTATCCGCCCCTAGCAGCTGAATCAAACAAAGCAGGTGCATGCAATGGAATAACATCACGAGTGTTAACGCTATACCAGTTTGTAAGGAATGGTAATATCAGGACGATCATGTGCAAGAAAGTGATGGTGATCCATGGTTGCACAGTCTAGGTAAACCTTAGTGATATGGTAATCATGAGGGCGTCTCGCAACCCTGAAATGATCTGCCAAACGAGTGGAGAAAATCCCACCATGTCTTTTACCCTGTGATTTATTAAGATGGAGGAGACGAGCCACGGTAGCTCCCAAGATATTCGTGTTGTTGCCCTCCAGTGCGCGACGCAAAATAGCAAGGTTTGTTGAACTAAGTGCACCCACCTTCTCCCTAGCAAGCAAGCATTTGGTAATAAAAAGTGCAAAGTAACGAACTGCAGGAAAATGTAAGCCAGCGGAAGTGATGGTTGACACTCCTCTCTCATCACCCACTGTCAAAGTGCGATAAAAGGCCTCAAACTCAGCCGGCCTAGGCTCAGCCAAGTTCCCATCAGACGGGACCATGCATGTGTCACAAAAGTCAGTAAGTGGTATCTGATCGTTTTCAGCATAAAAATTAAAGCTCACTTGAGGAGGATTATTTTTAGGCAGGAAAGCAAAACTTTGAACAAAGATGTTTGTGAGGATTTGGTGTTGGTAACACTCATCTGCGATTAAGTCAGTGAGGCCAGCATTAGCAATATATAGCATGAACTCCTCAAGAATTATTCCAGCGTCTTGCAGGAAAGGGGTGTGCGGCCGTGCGCACGGCCGTACTTCCGCTAACCTTCGAGGGTGGAGATCACTGTCAGAAAACACCCCAATAACACCTGTGGAGTTCTTCTTTGAGCCAAACTTCCTAAAGATATTCATGTTCGCGTACAATTTTTCCTATGAACAAAAATCTGAATTTTTAGTTCACAACATTTTCCCAACAAAACTTCACAAAATTGATAGTAACTACTCATAGGTATACATAGAGGCCATAGAAATCATTCAAACTACTTAGAACACTAAGAATTCAACATGCAAGCACATCTATAGCAGCACCAAGAGTAGCTAGTTATTCAAAGAATAGAAACCACTAAAACAAAAACTAATTGGACAAGCGGTGGAGTCACATACCAAGCAACAATCCCCTGAAGCAATTTCGGAAATGGAGCTTTGAGCAAAGAGATCGAAATCCGCAGGTTTGAGCTCAAGAACACGGGAGAGATGGCAATGAAGACATGGGGACCACAACACACCAGGGCCCTGAGGGTCCTGGCGCACCCAGGTGGGTTGTGCCCACCTGGTGCACCTCCCTCTGGTATTATTTGTACCAGAAATTCAGAAATATTCAGAAAAAATCATATAAAATTTTAGGGCAGTTTGAGAACTTATATGTTTGGGTCATTTTTTTATTGCACGGGAAACTCAGAAAACAGACTAAACATGGCATTTTATTTTATTTAACTAGTAAAAACATAAAACGAAAGGTAAGGACAGTAGGTAGTGCTTACTAAATTCATCAACTCCATACCGCTAAAAAATGATTCATTAATAAGGTTGATCAGGTGTTATTAACAACCATTTTCGATTAGCATGAAACCAAAGAACTTTCGTAAATCACTAAGTTACATCAATGGGGATAAGCATGTCCCCAACAATAAGCATTTCATATTTCTTTTTGATAGTAGGTAGAGGTATTTGAAAACTTCCCATAGTGATTGTCGGAGATTTTTCAATAACATTAATACCATTCACTTGGAATTGTTTCTTCGAATAGTGCACCGTACGCTCATTACCATTAATATGAAAAGTGACATTCCTTTATTACAATCAATAACATGCCTGCAGTATTTAAGAAGGGTCTACCAAGAATAATAGACATATTGTCGTCCTCGGGCATCTCAAGTATAACAAAGTCAGTCAAGATAGTAACATTAGCAACAACAACGGGCACATCCTCACAAATACCGATAGGTATGGTAGTTGACTTGTCAGCCATTTGCAAAGATATCTCAATTGGTGTGAGTTTATTCAAGTCAAGTCTTTTAAATAAAGAGAAAGGCATAACGCTAACACCATCTCCTAAATCACACAAAGCAGTTTTCATATAATTCATTTTTATAGAGCAAGGTATAGTTGGTATACCCGGATCTCCAAGTTTTTTTGGTACTCCATCTTTGAAAGTATAATTAGCAATCATAGTGGAGATTTTAGCTTCCGATTTTTTATTTTATTAGTAATTATGTCTTTAATATACTTTGCATATGGAGGCATTTTTAAGATATCAGTCAAGCGAGCACGCAAAAAGATTGGCCTTAGCATTTCAGCAAAGCATTCAAATTCTTCATCATCTTTCTTTTAGTTGACTAGGGTGGAAAAGGCATAGGTTTTTGAACCCACGGTTCTCTTTCCTTGACGTGTTTTGTAGCAACAAAGTCTCTTCTATCATACCTTTTATTCTTAGGTTGTGGGTTATCATGATCGACATGTGATTCTATCTCAACATCATTATCTGGTTCTTTATCATTCACTGGTGGGTGTCGGTCCTAAACAAACGGTTTAAAACCCTTTTCCGCAAAGGCATCTGGAACCGTCGCCAAGTGAGTGTGGGCGATAGTGTTGGGGAACGTAGCAAAAATCAAAAAAATTCTACGCATCACCAAGATCAATCTATGGAGTCATCTAGCAACGAGAGGGGAGTGCATATACATACCCTTGTAGACCGCGAGCGGAAGCGTTCAAGAGAACGGTGATGATGGAGTCGTACTCGTCGTGATCCAAATCACCGATGATCCTTGCGCCGAACGGACGGCACCTCCGCATTCAACACATGTACGGAGCGGGGATGTCTCCTTCTTCTTGATCCAGCAAGGGGGGAGGAGAGGTTGATGGAGATCCAGCAGCACGACGGCGTGGTGGTGGAAGTAGCGGGATTCCGGCAGGGCTTCTCCAAGCGCTGCGGGAGGAGGGAGATGTGTCACGGGAGGGAGAGGGAGGCGCCAGGGCTTAGGGTGCGGCTGCCCTCCCTCCCCCTCACTATATATAGGGCCCCTAGGGGGGCGCCGGCCCTAGGAGATCCCATCTCCAAGGGGGGGGGGGGGCGGCGGCGAGGGGGGAAACCTGCCCCCCAAGACAGGTGGAGGCGCCCCCACCCCTACGGTTTCCAACCCTACGCCCAGGGGGAGGCCCAAGGGGGGGCGCACCAGCCCACCAGGGGCTGGTTCCCCTCCCACTTCAGCCCATGGGGCCCTTCGGGATAGGTGGCCCCACCCGATGGACCCCCGGGACCCTTCCGGTGGTCCCCGTACAATACCGGTGACCCCGAAACTTTCCCGGTGGCCGAAACCTGACTTCCTATATATGAATCTTTACCTCCGGACCATTCCGGAACTCCTCGTGATGTCCGGGATCTCATCCGGGACTCTGAACAACTTTCGGGTTTCCGCATACTTATATCTCTACAACCTAGCGTCACCGAACCTTAAGTGTGTAGACCCTACGGGTTCGGGAGACACGTAGACATGACCGAGACGACTCTCCGGCCAATAACCAACAGCGGGATCTAGATACCAATGTTGGCTCCCACATGCTCCTCGATGATCTCATCGGATGAACCACGATGTCGAGGATTCAATCAATCCCGTATACGATTCCCTTTGTCTATCGGTATAGTACTTGCCCGAGATTCAATCATCGGTATACCGATACCTTGTTCAATCTCGTCATGGCAAGTCTCTTTACTCGTTCCGTAATACATCATCCCGTGACCAACCCCTTAGTCACATTGAGCTCATTATGATGCTGTCTTACTGAGTGGTCCCAGAGATACCTCTCCGTCATACAGAGTGACTAATCCCAGTCTTGGTTCGTGCCAACCCAACAGATGCTTTCGGAGATACCCGTAGTGTACCTTTATAGCCACCCAGTTACGTTGTGACGTTTGGCAAACCCAAAGTATTCTTACGGTATCCGGGAGTTGCACAACCTCATGGTCTAAGGAAAGGATACTTGACATTGGAAAAGCTTTAGCATACGAACTACACGATCTTGTGCTAGGCTTAGGATTGGGTCTTATCCATCAAATAAATCTCCTAATGATGTGATCCCGTTATCAATGACATCCAATGTCCATGGTCAGGAAACCGTAACCATCTGATGATCAATGAGCTAGTAACTAGAGGCTTACTAGGGACATGATGTGGTCTATGCATTCACACATGTATCACTGTTTCCGGATAATACAATTCAAGCATGAATAATAGACAATTATCATGAACAAGGAAATACAATAATAACCATTTTATTATTGCCTCTAGGGCATATTTCTAACAGTCTCCCACTTGCACTAGAGTCAATAATCTAGTTACATTGTGATGAATCAAACACCCATAGAGTTCTAGTGTTGATCATGTTTTGCTCGTGGAAGAGGTTTAGTCAACGGATCTGCGACATTCAGATCCGTATGCACTTTACAAATATCTATGTCTCCATCTTGAATATAATTTCGGATGGAGTTGAAACGGCGCTTGATGTGCTTGGTCTTCTTGTGAAACTTGGGCTCCTTGGCAATGGCAATAGCTCAAGTGTTGTCACAGAAGATAGTCATCGGGCCCGACGCACATGGAATAACTCCTAGGTCGGTGATGAACTCCTTCATCTAGACTCCTTCTCGTGCTGCTTCGGAAGCAGCTATGTACTCCGCTTCACATTTAGATGCCGCCACAACGCTTTGCTTGCAACTGCACCAGCTGACTGCTCCTCCATTCAAAATATACACGTATCCGGTTTGTGACTTGGAGTCATCCAGATATGTGTCGAAGCTAGCATCGACATAACCCTTTACGACAATCTCTTCGTCACCTCCATAAACGAGAAACATATCATTAGTCCTTTTCAGGTACTTTAGGATGTTCTTGACCGCTGTCTAGTGTTCCATACCGGGATCACTTTGGTACCTCCCCACCAAACTTATGGCAAGGTTCACATCAGGTCTGGTACACAGCATGGCATACATAATAGAACCTATGGCCAAGGCATAGGGGATGACACTCATCTTTTCTCTATCTTCTGTCGTGGTCGGGCATTGAGCCGTGCTCAATCTCATACCTTGCAATAGAGGCAAGAACCCTTTCTTGGACTGATCCATATTGAACTTCTTCAATATTTTGTCAAGGTATGCGCTTTGTGAAAGACCAATGAGGCGTATCGATCTATCTCTATAGATCTTGATGCCTAATATGTAAGCAACTTCTCGAAGGTCCTTCATTGAAAAAAATCTTATTCAAGTAGGACTTTATGCTTTCCAAGAATTCTACATCATTTCCCATCAGCAATATATCATCCACATATAATATGAGAAATGCTACAGAGCTCCCACTCACTTTCTTGTAAATACAGGCTTCCCCCCAAGTCTGTATAAACCCAAACGCTTTGATTACCTCATCAAGGCAAATGTTCCAACTCCGAGATGCTTGCACCAGCCCATAGATTGAGCGCTGGAGCTTGCATACCTTGTAAGCATTCTCAGGATCGAGAAAACCTTCCGGCTGCATCATATACAGTTCTTCCTTGAGGAAGCCATTAAGGAATTCCGTTTTGACGTCCATTTGCCATATCTCATAATCATAGAATGCGGCAATTGATAACATGATTCGGACGGACTTCAGAATTGCTACGGGAGAGAAAGTCTCGTCATGGTCAATCCCTTGAACTTGTCGATAACCTTTAGCGACAAGTCGAGCCTTATAGATGGTCACATTACCATCCGCGTCAGTCTTCTTCTTAAAGATGCATTTATTTTCTATGGCGTGCCGATCATCGAGCAAGTCCACCAAAGTCCATACTTTGTTTTCATACATGGATCCTATCTCGGATTTCATGGCTTCAAGCCATTTGTTGGAATCCGGGCCCGCCATCGCTTCTTCATAGTTCGAAGGTTAACCATTGTCTAACAACATGATTTCTAGGACAGGGTTGTCGTACCACTCTGGTGCGGAACGTGTCCGTGTGGACCTACGAAGTTCAGTAGTAACTTGATCTGAAGCTTCATGATCATTATCATTAACTTCCTCCCTAGTCGGTGCAGGCACCACAGGAACATCTTCCTGCGCTGCGCTACTTTCCGGTTCGGAAGGGGTGACTGTCACCTCGTCAAGTTCCACTTTCCTCCCACTCACTTCTTTCGAGAGAAACACTTTCTCCAGAAAGGATCCATTCTTGGCAACGAAGACCTTGCCTTCGGATCTGAGGTAGAAGGTGTACCCAATAGTTTCCTTAGGGTATCCTATGAAGACGCATTTTTCCGATTTGGGTTCGAGCTTTTCAGGTTGAAGTTTCTTGACATAAGCATCACATCCCCAAACTTTTAGAAACGACAACTTAGGTTTCTTGCCAAACCAAAGTTCATACGGTGTCGTCTCAACGGATTTATATGGAGCCCTATTTAAAGTGAATGCGGCAGTCTCTAAAGCATAACCCCAAAATGATAGCGGTAAGTCGGTAAGAGACATCATAGATCGCACCATGTCCAACAGAGTACGATTATGATGTTGAAACACACCATTACGCTGAGGTGTTCCAGGCGGTGTCAATTGTGATACAATTCCACAATTCCTTAGGTGCGTGCCAAATTCGTGACTTATATATTCTCCTCCACGATCCGATCGTAAGAACTTTATTTTTCTGTCACGTTGATTCTCAACCTCATTCTGAAATTCCTTGAACTTTTCAAAGGTCACAGACTTGTGTTTCATCAAGTAGACATATCCATATCTACTTAAGTCATCTGTGAGGGTGAGAACATAACGATAACCACCGCGAGCTTCAACACTCATTGGACCGCACACATCAGTATGTATGATTTCCAATAAGTTGGTTGCTCGCTCCATTGTTCCGAAGAACGGAGTCTTGGTCATCTTGCCCAAGAGGCATGGTTCGCACGTGTCAAATGATTATCAGGAGACTCCAAAAGTCCATCTGCATGGAGCTTCTTCATACGTTTGACACCAATATGGCCAAGGCGGCAATGCCACAAGTATGTGGGACTATTATTATCAACCTTACATCTTTTGGCATTCACACTATGAATATGTGTAACATCACGTTCGAGATTCATTAAGAATAAACCATTGACCAGCGGGGCATGACCATAAAACATTTCTCACATATAAATAGAACAACCATTATTCTCGGATTTAAATGAGTACCCATCTCGCATTAAACGAGATCCATATACACTGTTCATACTCAAAGCTGGTACTAAATAACAATTATTGAGGTTTCAAACTAATCCCGAAGGTAGATGTAGAGGTAGCGTGCCGACGGCGATCACATCGACCTTGGAACCATTCCCGACGCGCATCGTCACCTCGTCCTTCGCCAGTCTCCACTTATTCCGCAGCTCCTGCTTTGACTTACAAATGTGAGCAACTGCACCGGTATCAAATACCCAGGAGCTACTACGAGCGCTGGTAAGGTACACATCAATAACATGTATATCACATATACCTTTGATGTTGCCGGCTTTCTTATCTGCTAAGTATTTGGGGCAGTTCCGCTTGAAGTGACCCGTTCCCTTGCAATAAAAGCACTCAGTCTCAGGCTTGGGTCCATTCTTCGGCTTCTTCCCGGCAACTGGCTTACCGGGCGCGGCAACTCCTTTGTCGTCCTTCTTGAAGTTCTTCTTACCCTTGCCTTTCTTGAACTTAGTGGATTTATTCACCATCAACACTTGATGTTCTTTCTTGATCTCCACCACCGCTGATTTCAGCATTGAATACACCTCGGGAATGGACTTCTCCATCCCTTGCATATTGAAGTTCATCATGAAGGTCTTGTACCTAGGTGGGAGCGACTGAAGGATTCTGTCAATGACTGCTTCATCTGGGAGATTAATTCCCAACTGAGACAAGCGATTGGGCAACCCAGACAACTTGAGTATATGCTCGCTGACAGAACTATTCTCCTCCATCTTACAACTGTAGAATGCGTCGGAGACGTCATATCTCTCGACTCGGGCATGAGCTTGGAAAACCATTTCAGCTCTTTGAACATCTCACATGCTCCGTGGTGTTCAAAACGCTTTTGGAGCCCCGATTCTAAGCTGTAAAGCATGTCACACTGAACCAGGGAGTAATCATCACAACGCGACTGCCAAGCGTTCATAACTTCTTGGTTCGCTGGGGCGGGAGCGTCACCTAGCGGTGCTTCAAGGACATATGTTTTCTTGGCAGCTATGAGGATGATCCTCAAGTTATGGACCCAATCCGTATAGTTGCTGCCATCGTCTTTCAGCTTGGTTTTCCCTAGGAACGCGATGAAGTTGAGGACAACATTAGCGTGGGCCATTGGATCTACAAGACATATTCTAAAGATTTTAGACTATGTTCATGATAATTAAGTTCATATAAACAAGTTTAATGAACTCCCACTCAGATAGACATCTCTCTAGTCATCTAAGTGATACATGATTCGAATCGACTAGGCCGTGTCCGATCATCACGTGAGACGGACTAGTCTTCAACGGTGAACATCTTTATGTTGATCATATCTTCTATACAACTCATGTTCGACCTTTCGGTCTTCCATGTTCCGAGGCCATGTCTGTACATGCTAGGCTCTTCAAGTGAACCCTAAGTGTATTGCGTGTGTAAGTCTGGCTTACACCCGTTGTATGCGAACGTTATAGCCTATCACACCCGATCATCATGTGGTGCTTCGGAACAACGAACCTTAGCAACGGTGCACAGTTAGGGGGAACACAATTCTTGAAATTGTAGTGAGAGATCATCTTATTTACTACCGTCGTTCTAAGCAAATAAGATGTAAAAACATGATAAACATCACATGCAATCAAATAGTGACATGATATTGCCAATATCATTTTGCTCCTTTTGATCTTCATCTTCGGGGCTCCATGATCATCATTGTCACCAGCATGACACCATGATCTCCATCATCATGATCTCCATCATCATGTCTTCATGAAGTTGTCTCGCCTAACATTACTTATACTAGTATGGCTAACGGTTAGCAATAAAGTAAACTAATACATGGTGTTTTCAATGACACACAGGTCATACAATAAAATAAAGACAACTCCTATGGCTCCTGCCTGTTGTCATACTCATCGACATGCAAGTCGTGATTCCTATTACATGAACATGATCAATCTCGTACATCACATATATATCATTCATCACATCCTTTTGGCCATATCACATCACACGGCACATGCTGGAAGAACAAGTTTTTACGTGGCTGCTATAGGTTTCTAGCAAAAAAGTTTCTTACCTACACCAAAACCACAACGTGATATGCCAATTTCTATTTACCCTTCATAAGGACCCTTTTCATAGAATCCGATCCGACTAAAGTGGGAGAGGCAGACACCCGCTAGCCACCTTATGCAACTAGTGCATGTCAGTCGGTGGAACCTGTCTCACGTAAGCGTACGTGTAAGGTCGGTCTGGGCCGCTTCATCCCACGATGCCGCCGAATCAAGATAAGACTAGTAGCGGCAAGATAATTGAACAAATCTACGCCCACAACTACTTTGTGTTGTACTCGTGCAAGATACTACGCATAGACCTAGCTCTGATACCATTGTTGTGGAACGTAGCACAAATCAAAAAAATTCTACGCATCACCAAGATCAATCTATGGATTCATCTAGCAACGAGCGAGAGGGGAGTGCATCTACATACCCTTGCAGATCGCGAGCGGAAGCGTTCAAGAGAACGGGGATGATGGTGTCGTACTCGTCGTGATCCAAATCACCAATGATCCTAGCGCCGAACGGACGACACCTCCGCGGTCAACACACGTACGGAGCGGGGATGTCTCCTCCTTCTTGATCCAGCAAGGGGGGAGGAGAGGTTGATGGAGATCCAGCAGCACGACGGCGTGGTGGTGGAAGTAGCGGGATTCCGGCAGGGCTTCGCCAAACGCTGCGGGAGGAGGGAGATGTTTCACGGGAGGGAGAGGGAGGCGCCAGGGCTTAGGGTGCGTCTGCCCACCCTCCCCCTCACTATATATAGGGCCCCTAGGGGGGGCGCCGGCCCTAGGAGATCCCATCTCCACGGGGGGCGGTGGCTAGGGGGGAAACTTGCCCCCCCCCCCAAGCCAGGTGGATGCTCCCCCACCCCTAGGGTTTCCAACCCTAGGCGCAGGGGAGGCCCAAGGGGGGCGCACCAGCCCACCAAGGGCTGGTTCCCCTCCCACTTTAGCCCATGGGGCCCTCCGGGATAGGTGGCCCCACCCGATGGACCCCCGGGACCCTTCCGGTTGTCCCGGTACAATACCGGTGATCCCGAAACTTTCCCGGTGGCCGAAACCTGACTTCCTATATATAAATATTTACCTCCGGACCATTCCGGAACTCCTCGTGACGTCCGGGATCTCATCTGGGACTCCTAACAACTTTCGGGTTTCCGCATACTTATATCTATACAACCCTAGCATCACCGAACCTTAAGTGTGTAGACCCTACGGGTTCGGGAGACACGTAGACATGATCGAGATGTCTCTCCGGCCAATAACCAACATCGGGATTTGAATACCCATGTTGGCTCCCACGTGCTCCTCAATGATCTCATCGGATGAACCACGATGTCGAGGATTCAATCAATCCCGTATACGATTCCCTTTGTCTATCGGTATAGTACTTGCCCGAGATTCGATTGTCGGTATACCGATACCTTGTTCAATCTCGTCATGGCAAGTATCTTTACTAGTTCCGTAATACATCATCCCATGACCAACCCCTTAGTCACATTGAGCTCATTATGATGATGTCTTACCGAGTGGGCCCAGACATACCTCTCCGTCATACGGAGTGACAAATCCCAGTCTCGGTTCGTGCCAACCCAACAGATGCTTTCAGAGATACCCGTAGTGTACCTTTATAGCCACCCAATTACGTTGTGAAGTTTGGCACACCCAAAGTATTCCTACAGTATCCGGAAGTTGGACAGCCTCATGGTCTAAGGAAAGGACACTTGACATTGGAAAAGCTTTAGCATACGAACTACACTATCTTGTGCTAGGCTTAGGATTGGGTCTTGTCCATCACATCATTCTCCTAATGTTGTGATCCCATTATCAATGACATCCAATTTCCATGGTCAGGAAACCGTAACCATCTGTTGATCAACGAGCTAGTAACTAGAGGCTTACTGGAGACATGTTGTGGTCTATGTATTCACACATGTATCACTGTTTCCGGATAATACAATTCAAGCATGAATAACAGACAATTATCATGAACAAGGAAATACAATAATAACCATTTTATTATTGCCTCTAGGGCATATTTCCAACAGATAGGGGGGTCCTTCCCTCACAACCCAGAAACTGTCGGGGATATTCCCTCCTGGCGCACACGTTCGACAAAATGAGGTCGTGTGCGACCGGTGAGCACTCAAATACGGAAACATGTACAGTACATCTAAAAAAAATACAATTATACGGTGAAATTGTTTCCGATCGCAAGTACATCCCACACAGTCAGTCCTGTTAAACGTTTCTGTTCGTATGCACATCCCACATAGTCGCTCCAAGGAAAATGTTTCCGTTCACAGGTACTTCACACACAATTTTTCCTGTTAAGTCGTTTGCGTTATTGAATGTATCACACACGGTCCGTAGAAGAAACTGTGTGGCGAAGGCTGTCCATCACACACAGTTTTTATGTGGTAAACGTTTACACAAGGTGGCGTAATGCAAACAGTTTTCAAGAGAAAGTCAAGTGTGATTGTTCATTGATCCAACATGGTTTATTCCTATAAATTGTGTGCGTTGCCTGAGGTCATCGCCCACTGTATTTTTTCAACAATCGTTTGCAATAGCAAAACACAATTAGCAGGCTAATTATCCGATTATTCATATTCCATTTATTAATCTAATTGACATTTCATATTAAGCACACAATATATTTCATTTCCATATTAAGGAAGGAGAATTTCATAATTGAAATACATCCGAGTACCACATGATATAGCTTCAGCACTCAGCTACCCCATTACACAACTAGACCAGCAGCAAGTTCCACATGCAACTTGTAGAACCTTTCGAAATTAGCATCATAGACGGTATATAGATAGATGCATCTCATCTGGAAAACTGCTGAAGCGGAAGGTGAATATTGAGCCTTCATTCATGTTGAGGGTCTTTGCAACTTTAGGCTAGTGCCTGTGGTTGATTGTCCGTCCGTTCTTCGTCCTCTTCAGGAACACGTCAATATTGAACCGTGGGTGTTGTATGAAAACCTTTCACGCCTCCTGACCATAGAGGTGGTTTGAGAGGTAATCATTAGTGAACTACTTTGTAAAGGCCTGAAAACAAGGATGTGCATAAATATCTTCTCTATATTGGAAATGGGGCAAAGGAATAAAAAAAGGCAAGGTATAATAGTTAGTAGCATATTGTAGTGAACTGATGTCTTCTTCATTATGCAGACAAAGATCTTGTTGTTTTTTGTTGCTAATTTCTTTATCCTAACAATCTTTCTGAGTTTCTTGATTTGATTGATATTCATGGACAACTCATTTCCCCATATGCAAAAAGGGTCAAACAGTGGGTCAAAACCTCTAACAGCAGGATCTGCACGTGCAAGACCAAATTGTTAAAAACCAAAATATTAGAATGGTTCCTGCAATTGCACAATAATGTGCTATTAGACAACGGACCATGAACGTGCTAACCTTGATTGTAAACCTCAGTGCTTCCCATTGTTTCCCTGCAACACAAATAAGGTAGTTAGTCATTAGGTTAAGTAAGGGTTCGCATGCTATCAATAAAATATGTTAATGTAAAATAAGCACATTGCAGATTCATCAGATTAATTGAAGCCACACGGAAAACACATTTACCCAAACCAAGCTTGATTAAGAACTAGGAAATATATCACTTGTATATGTTTCTCATGTATTAAGTGCATCCAAATTCGATTTATTCTCACATGCACAACAATGCAAAATTCTACCCACGACAATTGGACATCGCATTGCAGAATTGAACCAAGCAGTTAACTAAACACCACCACAAATGAACCAAACATTAATTGAACACCACATTGCACAATATAACATACTCTTAATAGAAGATCAGAGAGTTAACCAAACAGTTAACTACAGCCAATTGTAGCAATTGTATTTTTTTCTCATGTATTTACTACAGCCAAATTCAATGTATTCCTCACATGGTATACAATAACAGAATGCACCCACAATTTTGTAAAGATAAATTCAATTTATTTATCACATGGAAGACAATACAAAATTGCAGCCTGAAGAATTGAACATCACAATTTCAGAATTGAAACAAAGTCACTTCTATCATACCTTTTATTCTTAGGTTGTGGGTTATCAAGATCAACACGTGGTTCCATCTCAACATCATTATCTTGTTCTTTATCATTCACTAGTGCGCGTCTGTCGGGGAAACTGATCGCCCACGGACACCTATGGGACCGGGGCCCCTTTTCGGTCCGGCAAGGGAGCGGAGGGAGCACAAAGAGCAGATCGAGGGGCACACGCGAGCAGTTTACCCAGGTTCGGGCCGCACGGATGCGTAAAACCCTACTCCTGCCTTGGTTGTATTGAGTTCTTGGCTCGGGAGCAAGAAGAGCTACAGTACTGGCTACCCGAGCGTGAGAGTGATCAAGTTTCTGGAATCGAACCCCCTCTACGTTGTGCATGGGCCTCCTTTTATAGCTCAAAGGGGTCACCGACAGGTGTCAACGTAGAGGAGGGTAAAAGCGTAAAATAGGTGGTAGTTGTAAAAGTGCATGTACAGTGTATGTATAGTGGTCTATACCTAACCCTGACGGTGGGGGACAAGGGCATTGAATGCCCATCGCCGTCACCACAAAAGCGTCCGCCCGGGCGTCTCCGTTTGCCACGATGGTGGCATCGTCACCGTGGCTAGCCACCGTGTACCCCAAGCTGCACAGCCGTCTGCCACGTGCCCCTGGAAGGGCCCCAGGGCGACGCGTGGAAAGATGAGCTGGAGCGCGGGCACACAGTGAAAGCTTCCCCCGGCAAGCACCTTGCCGGGGTTGCTCTCTTGCCGGGCCCGGAAGCTTGTCGCTCCCCGGGTCCTGCCGGGGCGCGTGATGCGCCACGGTATGTCTTCTGAGATGCTGTTTTCTGGTCTTCCTGGCAAGCTCCTCTTGCCAGGGTCCTGTGAAAATAGAGTGGTCTTGTGCTTGGAGCAGCCTTCCCGGCAAGCTCCTCTTGCCGGGGCCTTGTTCTTCTGACTTGTATACTTTGTTCTTGAATGGCTTCAAGGGAACTAGGGCGGGCTTTGGCGGGCACGTGGTGAGCCCGACCACGGGACGCTGCTACCGCCCGTGCACAAGTCGGGATACTAAGGTACCCCTACTTTAGTACACCGACAGGAGCCCCCGGGCCTGGGCCACACACGGCGCCGAGCGCTGTTGGGCCAGGCCCAAAACAGTGCACGGGCACGCGCGGCCCACGGCGTGCCGTATCCCTCTCCGTATACGCCGCATCTCTCCCTAACGGCACGCGTCGATTGCGGCGTCGTGGGAGAGATCGTGGCCTGTTTCTTTAATGGGAAAATGCGGAACGTCCCCCACTTCCCCCTTAAAAGCAGAGGAAGCAGGGGTAGTTTCCCCCCATTGCTTCATTGCGTCTTCAATCTCCAGAAACCCCCGCCGCTCTCCGCCTCCCCAAAGGTCGACAGAGAGCCGAGCTCCACCCTTCCTCCGCCGTCTCCAGCATCCGCAGCGCCGTTGACCTCCCTCGCCGTCCCCGCCATGGCCCCGAAGAGCGACAAGGCGAAGAGCGACAAGGCGAAGAAAGAGAAGTCCGACAAGGCGGCGAAGCTGGCAGCCATGCGGAAGAGGATGGTGGTCTTCCAGCCGAGGCTCGGCGCGAGGGAGCTACGGGACAAGTATTACCTGTTCTGGGCGAGGGATACGAAAGCTCACCCACGCACCAGGGTTCTCCCCGCCGATGCCATCGACATGTACACGGGAGGTTACCACTACTTCGCTTTGTTCTTCCACTGTGGCCTTTGTCCTCCGTATTCTGAGTTTTTCTGCGATGTGATGAACACGTACGGCTTCCACCTCCTAGATTTCACCCCGAACGCCGTTCTTACAATGGCCGTTTTCGCACATCTGTGCGAAAACTTTGTCGGGGTTCATCCAAACGTAGCTCTCTTCCGCCACTTCTTCACACCTAGAGTAGAGTCTAGATCTCCACTCTCCGGTGGCATCTTCTAGATCTTCAGGCTCAACAAGAAGGAGGCGTACTTGATTGGAGAGCTCCGCGGCAAGTGGGACGAGTGGAGGCCTGATTGGTGCTGGGTTATGGAAGAGGAGCCCCAGTAGTTTACCTCCCCGTGCCGAGCAGCAATAGTGCGCGGCAAGGATTGGAGTGACTTGGCCCCGGAGGATGATAAGCTGCAGATTGCCCTTACCAGGATCCTTCGCCTCCGGGCCGCCAACCTTACTGTAGGCGAGGTCGGGGCGGATTTCCTCCGCCGCCGCATTGCCCCCTTGCAGGACAGGAAGAGGCCCGCTTGGGAGTTCGGCAATGCGGCAGACTTCATGAGGCTGCGCCCCGGGCTGAATTTCAACTTCACCGTCTTGGAGCTCAAGGGAATGGTCCGCTCGTTGTTTAAGCACGACCCCAAACACCCAGAGTGGTTCACCCCGTCGGACGGAGTAGTTCCACTATGAAACGATACTGCCCTTAGTGCCATCCGCGCGGCAATGCCTCAGTGTGACTCCCACGGGGTTGTTCCCACTTGGCTGATGCCTTCGGAAGAGACCGTGCAGACTTTCTTCGATAATCTGGTTGAACGGCCGCGCAACCCCGAGGAGAAAAAGGGTCTCACCCGCGCGACCACCGACCGGGACGTGGCATATATAGCCAACAGGATGGAGGAGGCCGCCGCAGCGGCGGCCGCGGGTGAGTTCGGGTACACCATGGAGGAAGCGGAAGCATTGGATGCAGTGAGCCGGGCCGAGGAGGAAGAAATCATCAAGCTGCTGATGCCTGCCGGGAAGCCTGCCGGGGAGCCTGCTGGGACGAGCGAGGCTGCCGGGCAAGGCACTGAGTCCAGTGAGCCCGCCGAGGAGGACGCCGAATTGGGCGATTCCGACGAAGACTCGGGCGGGTCACTGAACCTCGACGATCTTTCCTCATCCTCGGAGAACTCTCCGCCGCCGCCGAGTCCTCCGCCACAGCCGAAGAAGCGTCTCCGCAAGACCACTGAGACGGTGAAGCAGCCGGCGCCTCGACAGCAGCCGAAGCGTCGGGCGACGCGTGCCACCACGACGAGCAAGGTCGTCAAGGAGGCGCCCCGTGTCCCAGCAGCGAGCGGAGGGGGATCTTCCCGGAGCGGTTCTGGTGTTCCTTCTGCTCCTCGGTCCTCGGCGACGACCGGCGCGGGGTCTTCGCAACCCACGGCTCCGGAGCCCGCCAAGCGCCCGAGGGAGCCTACTCCTCCAGCTCCTCGCGCTGGGATGCGCGAGGCGGAATTTGACTTCTCCGCCCTTAGCTCCGACGAGGAGGAGGAAGAGTAAGCACTTGCCACTTTTATTTCCTTTGATTTTTGTTCTTGTCTTGAATTCTCTTGCTCGGTTCTGATCTTGTTTGGCTTCCAGGACCCTGACCCAGAGGATGGCGAAGAGGGCCAAGATCCCTGTGGTTGAGCTTGAGGACGACGAGCCCGTCGCCGCGGCAGGAGACGTGCCCGCGACAGGCTTGCCGGACCAGCCTGCTACTCCGGAGAGCAGCTCCCAGTGCAGCCCCCAGCGTAAGTTCCTTGTTCACTTTTCTGCTTATCGGGCGCGCTTGAGCTTCTTATCCTTATTGATGTCTTGTTTGCTTGTTGTCTTGTGCAGAAGTGGAGCCGTAGCCGCAGGAGCGTCAAGAGATTGCTCCCGACGAGCCGCTTGTCCCATCGTCCCCGCCAAGGAGAAGCTCCCCGGCGAGGGAGGGTGCTCCGCCAAGGGCGGGTACTCCGCCAAGGGCGAGTACCCCGCCAAGGGCGAGCACCCCGACAAGGGAGGGCACCCCGCCAAGGGAAGGCGCCAGCAGCCCTCCGCCGGCGGGGGCCACTACTACGCCGCCAAGGGAGAACTCCCCGCCGAGGGACCCCGTCATTGAAGAGGCCCGCGCAGGTAAACCCTTGTACTTTCCTTCTTCTGAACTCTTCTTTTTTGGATATTTCCTTGACGATTCTTCTTTCCTTCTTTTTCTGTTGCCAGATCCGCCTCCCCCGGAGCCGATGGAGACGGAGACCATCGCCGAGGAGGAAGTGCGTGGCAATGCTGGCGATGCCGCCACTGCCGACGAGCCCGTCGCCGATGAGACCCCCGCGGCCACTGACGCCGCAGCTGGGGAGGGAACCGGCGACCGCACTGACGGCCCCGAGGCCGCAGGAGCGCCGGACGCTGCACCGGCCGCCGACCCCTCCGCCGCCGCGACTGGGCCGGGTATCTATCTGGAGGCCGCCAACGGGGTCTTCATCCAAGTCCCGTGGGCGTCCTCGTCAAGGGAACCCGTGGAGGGTGAGAGCTTCTATGGAGAAGTCCTCGCCTCCGCCGGGCTGAAGGTTGTCGACGCGCCCGGCAGCAGCAGTGAGCCCGAAGAGGAGCAGCTCCTGCGCCGGCTTCTGGCCTTGTACCGAGCCAGGCAGGCCAAGCTGGAGTCCCGCGAGGCTCTGGCCGCCAAGGCCAACGTCGACTTGGAGAAACGCATCGCGGAGCTCCGCGCCGCCAACCAAGCGGCCCTCCGGAACTTGGCGGAGGAGCGCGAGGAGCTCGCCGAAGCACACCAGGCGTTCATCCTCGAGCAGGCCGAGGTTGAGGAGCAGCATCGACTGGCCGCCGAGGATCTGGCTCGGCGGGAAGGAGCACTGAACCAGCGGAAGGTCGACCTCGATAGCCATGAGGACGACCTTACCGCGCGCGAGCAGTCCATTGGCGGGGCTCTGCAGGAGGCGAGGGACGCCGCTGCTGCCGCAGAGACCGCCAAGAGGGACCTGGAGGCGAGGGTGGCGCAGTTGGAGCTTGATCTAAAGATGAGCGAGGAGAAGGTTGCCGCGCTCAAACTTGAAAGGGAGAAGGACGCCCACAGCCACTCGGAGCTGCAGGTCCAACTCTCCGAGAAGGGCAAAAAGCTCAACGACGCCAAGGACTCCATCGCAGACATGGAGCTGAAATTGTCCATTCTTACTGAGTCGCTTGACGGGGCCCGGGACAGGGAGTCTAAGTTGAAGGACGATCTCCGGGCTGAAAGGGCGCTGCTGGACAGTGCCGCTCTATCGCAGAACAACTTCCAGCGAGCGGTGGAGCAGTGGAACGAGGAGCTCGTCGCTTCTGCCGCCAACATCGACAAGGAGATGGTGGCGCTGAGGGCGGAGCACCTCGTGTACTCCCCCGACGAGAGCCTCCCCCACAGCGCCAAGCTGAGCTTGTTCTTCAGGGGAGTGGCGCCGGCCCTCGCGCAACTACGGGAGAGGGTCCCCACTCAGCTGGCTAACGAGGCGCGCCGGCTTTGCATGGGTACTTTGGAGCGGGTGTTGACGAAGATCGTCTACCGCAATCCTGGGATTAATCTCGAGAACGTCCTCCGGACCTTGCCGCCCGAAGCTGACCTGGAAGCGTTGAAGACACGAGTTGCCCACATCGTGGCCAAGGCGGGCAAGATCAAGAGGGTTGACGGAGACCGTGTAGACTAGGCTCCCTTCTTTCTGCTTCCCTTGCCGCTGTCGATTAAGTCATGGATAGTAGTTGGTTAGAACAGTGGCAAGTTATCTTGTAATATAACTTTATTTTGGGTAGTCAATGCAGTGTTATCTCTCTTGTTTGATCCCTTCACTTTGTATGCTTTCCACCTTACGTTTTTAGGGAACTTGCCGGCAAAGGGACCCTTGTCGCGAGCGCTGAGTGCGGGACTCTTAGCGGCCTGCTCGCAACGCCCTCGCCGGCAAGAAACCTTACCGCAGCTAGTCGCAGCACACTTAGGTTGTTGAGTGAACTCGAAAACGAAATAAGGGCGCGACACTTGTCGCAGCTCACTTAAGCCGTTGAGCGTGCTCGAAACAAAGTAAGGGCGCGGCTAGCCACGGGTAGGTTCCTCCGCGCACAGGTTTTCCATACAAAGTGTGGTCGTTCAAGGAAGATAACTAAGAATTTTAAAATTTTGAATGCTCAAACTTTGGCAACTTAGCTTTTGTGTTCTGTTTGCTTCCCGGCAAGGCCTTCCTTCCTTGAACAGCACTTGGTCCATACCACTGTCTCCTTCCCCCCCGGCAAACTTGTGTGCGAGGAACACTCCTTCTGCTTGAGAGAAAAAAGGAAGAGGGGAGGAAACACAGATATGGAGCCTTGTGGCCTATTGTCGCTTACCGGGATCGTGTGCTGCACGAAGTGTCAGATAATACATGCAATGAAAACAAGAATGCATGAAACGACAAGCTGTGCGAAGCACAAAAGTTTTACTGATGCACGGGGTCTGTGCCCGGCTTTGTACAAAGGTTTACATGCAACAGCGGCAAGACTTGTACAAAAGGTGGTTGCCGGAGCGGATCACGGCAACCGCGCCTCATGGGTGAAACTTGCGAAGATGCTCAATGTTCCAGGAGTTGCTCACCGGTAAGCCTTCTTCGGTCTCAAGGCGGACAGCGCCGGGCCTTGTGACTTGCCTCACCCGATAAGGGCCTTCCCACTTCGGCGTCAACTTGTTGGAGTTCTTGGCGGACTGAACGCGCCGAAGAACAAGGTCGCCTTCCTCGAGACTCCTGGCCTTGACCTTGCGGCTATGATAGCGACGCAAGGCTTGCTGGTATCAAGCAGCTCGTACAGCAGCCTGGAGACGGTCCTCCTCGAGGAGCAGTGCATCATCTTACCGCAGCTGCTCTTGCTCGAGCTCATCGTAAGCGAGTACTCGAGGAGACCCGTATACGAGTTCCGTGGGGAGAACTGCCTCTGCTCCATAGACAAGGGCAAAGGGTGTCTGTCTGGTGGCTCGATTTGGTGTCGTCCTGATTGACCAAAGAGCCACCGGCAACTCCTCGATCCAGTTTCTTCCGCACTTGTGCAGCCTGTCGAAGGTCCTCGTCTTGAGTCCGCGCAGCACTTCAGCATTTGCCCTCTCCGCTTGACCATTGCTCCTCGGGTGAGCAACAGAAGCGAAGCAGACCTTGGCGCCAAGGTCTTGGACGTACTGCATGAAGGTGCGGCTTGTGAACTGTGTGCCGTTGTCGGTGATGATCCTGTTAGGGATTCCGAAACGGCAAACGATCGATCTGAAGAACCTGACTACTGACTGTGCGGTCACCTTTCTCACTTGTTCCACTTCCGGCCACTTTGTTAACTTGTCGATAGCAACGTACAAGTACTCAAAGCCCCCGACAGCGCGGGGAAAGGGTCCGAGGATGTCGAGCCCCCAGACCGAAAAGGGCCGGGATAAAGGGATCGTCTGGAGAGCTTGAGCTGGCTGGTGTATTTGCTTGGCATGGAACTGGCACGCTTCACACTTGGTTACTTGTGCAGTTGCATCTTGGAGGGCTTCTGGCCAGAAGAAACCTTGCCGGAACGCCTTCCCGGCAAGTGCTCTTGCGCCAATGTGGTGTCCACATATGCCTCCGTGGATCTCTGCGAACAGCTTCTGTCCATCTTCCCGGGAAATGCATTTCAATCTGACACCATTAAGTCTTCTTCTGTACAATTCGTTGCCGACGAACTGGTACATACTTGACTGCCAGGTTATTCTCTCTATCTCTTCTGGTTCTTCGAGAAGTTCTCCAGTTTGAAGAAAACGGACGATTTGCTGTGCCCATGCTGGAGCCTGAGGCTCAACAACAAGGACTAAAGGCACCAGTGCTGTTGCGGGAACGTCAGCTTCTACGGAAAAGACCTGAGGTTCCGCCGGAGCTTCACGTTCCCCGGCAAGCCTGCCGGGGCAGGACTTGCCGGGAACATCTGCTTCAACTGCACGAACCTTAGGGTCCGCAGGAGCAGAGTGTTCCTCAGCAACTCGGTCGTTGATCTTGGGAACCTTGGCGGCGGCTTCAGGAAGATCCGCCGGAAAGTAGTCACCGGAGACCAACTTTCTTTTCTTGCTCTGCCCAACTGATGGTGTAACTGATGGTTGAGTTAACTTGAGCAGGAAGGTCCCTGGTTCCACAGGTAACTTCATTGCAGCGCACTTTGAGAGGCCATCTACGATATCATTTTGAGCTCTTGGAACGTGCTCCATCTGCAGGCCTTCAAAGTGTTCTTCAAGCTTCCTCACTTCATCGACATAAGCTTCCATCAAAGGGCTCTGGTAGCTCTTGTTTACTTGTCGGACCACCAACTGCGAATCTCCCCGCACAATCAGCTTCTTGATCCCAAGTTCGGCTGCAATTCTGAGGCCGGCAAGCAAACCCTCATACTCAGCAGTATTGTTTGTCGCTTGCTCCTTGGAAAAGTGCATTTGAATAACGTACTTGAGGTGTTCCCCGGTGGGTGCTACGAGTAACACACCAACACCGGCGCCTTGCAGCGAGAAGGCACCATCGAAGTACATTATCCAATCCTTGCTTGCTTCCTTGACGGGGATGTTTGTCTCTGGAACTTCGTCGTCTGGTGCTGGCGTCCATTCTGCTATGAACTCTGCCAAAGCTCTGCTCTGTATAGTTGATGTGCTTTCAAACTTAAGACCAAAGCTTGACAGCTCTAGTGCCCACTCGACGATCCTGCCTGTTGCTTCTGGGTTTTGCAATATCCTCTTCAGCGGAAAGCGAGTGACCACTGTTATCTCATGTGCTTGGAAGTAGTGGCGCAGCTTTCTCGAGGCCATGAGGAGGCCGAAAAGCAGCTTCTGCACCCTAGAGTATCTTGATCTAGCCCCCTGCAAGAGGGAGCTTACAAAATAAACTGGGTGCTGCACCATCTTCTTTCGCACTTCTCCTTGTTCCTGCGCAGACCTGTCCTTGTCGGGGCCAGAGCTTGTCGGGGAAGCCCCCTCCTTGTCGCTGGATGTGCTTGCCGAGGCTGCGGGCTCCTCATCTGTCTCCCTCTCTGCTACCAACGCAGCACTAACCACTTGATTGGTTGCTGCTAAGTACAGCAGCAACTTCTCTTGTGGCCTAGGTGCGACAAGTATTGGAGTGGAGGATAGGTATCCTTTCAAGTCATGCAGTGCCGCCTCCGCTTCTGGAGTCCATTTCATTGGACCTGCCTTTTTCAAAATTTTGAAGAAAGGCATGGCGCGTTCTGCAGACTTTGAAATGAACCTGCTGAGAGCAGCCACACAACCAGCGAGTCTCCGTACATCCACTGTTCAAGAAATCTTCCGATTCAGCGATTTATCATCCGATTTATCGCTACTCTTGGGGTGACCGATAAGATTATGCCTTATCTTCATCATTTATCATTTGGGCCGATTTATCGCTATGACAAGCGATTTATCGGGAATCTACCGATAAATCGGGCCTATTCGTAGCACTATGTTTGCAAGAGCTATGCTTATTTGTGTTTTATGAACCTTGTTACGCAATATGTAATGTTTTTCTATTTTGTTTGTAATTATCTCGGGATTCAAAGGCTAGGATTCAATGTAACACTTATGTCTAATATTGTTTTGGTGTTGAACACAGCATATTTTAGTGTTGAGAACCTGGGATTTGAAAAAATATGGCCGATTAATAGTCGACCGATAAAATCGATTAATCGGCTGATTTCCGATTAATCTCTATTCCCCAGGTGACCGAGACGATAACGATAAGCGATATCCTCAACATTGCGTACATCCTTGACGCGCTTCGGGGCTTTGATCTGCTCGATGGCCTTGATCTTGTCGGGATTGGCTTCAATCCCCCTCTGTGACACGAAGAACCCGAGAAGCTTGCCGGAGGGGACTCCGAAGACGCACTTTTCGGGGTTCAGCTTGAGTTGTATCTTGCGCAGATTTGTAAAAGTCTCATCCAGGTCTTGGATCAGGGTATCCTTGTCCTTGCTCTTGACCAGTATATCATCCATGTAGGCTTCTACATTCCTGTGTATCTGTGGCTCAAAAGCAGTGTGGACCACCCTTGCAAATGTCGAGCCCGCATTCTTTAGTCCAAAGGGCATACGTATGAAACAGTAAGTGCCACACGGTGTGATGAATGCGGTCTTCTCTTCATCTTCCTCAGCCATGAATATCTGATGGTATCCAGAGTATGCATCAAGGAATGAAAGCAACTCACACCCAGCCGTGGAGTCAACGATCTGGTCAATGCGCGGCAAGGGAAATAGATCCTTGGGACAAGCTTTATTCACATCAGTGAAGTCTATATAAAGCCTCCACTTACCATTAGCCTTGCGCACGACAACTGGATTTGCCAATCACGTAGGATGAAGTACACCTCTAACAAGGCCTGCTGCTTCCAACTTCTTGATCTCTTCGGCAATAAACTCTTGGCGCTCCACCGCTTGCTTCCTGACCTTCTGCTTGACGGGCCGCACGTGAGGACAAACAGCAAGCTTGTGCTCAATTACCTTCCTGGGAACGCCGGGGATGTCAGACGGTTGCCATGCAAACACGTCGACATTCGCCCGCAGGAAGGCAACGTGCGCGCTTTCCTATTTAGGGTCAAGCGTAGCACTGATGGTGAAGGTATCACCAGTGCCGTCCTCCTTGGCGGACACTTTCTTGGTTGCGGGTGGAGCTGCCATTCCCTTCTTGCACTTGCCGGTGGAGCTCGATGGTGCGTCCTCAACGGCAGCGCAGCACTCCGAAGAGGTGCGTTTGCCGGAGTGGGCCCCAGAACTCTTGCCGGACTTGGTCTTGGTCTTCCCCCCGGGAGCTTCAGCGGCAAGTGTCTTGCTGTCTGCCGCGGCTGCTGCATCCCGGTAGATCTTGTCGGCGCAAACAAGCGCGTCCTTCTTGTCGCCGGGGACAGAGATGACGCTTATCGGCCCCGGCATCCTGAGCATGTTGTATGCATGGTGAGAGGCTGCCATGAACTTGGCGAGCGCAGGACGGCCAAGTATCCCATTGTATGGCAATGGGATATCGGCGACGTCGAAGGTGATCCTCTCAGTCCTGAAGTTTAGCTCTCCGCCAAAGGTCACTGGTAGTGTGATCTTCCCCTTCGGCTTGCTCCTTCCCGGGTTGATCCCTTGGAAAGTTCCGGTTTCTTCGAGCTCGTTGTCGGGGATCTGCAGCTTCCGGATTACGGCAGAGGAGATCAAGTTTAGGCCGGCCCCGCCGACAACCAGCATCTTGGTGACCTTGAGGTTGCGGATGGTTGGTGAAACCAACATAGGCAAGCACCCGACCGCAGTTGTGCGGTCAGGGTGATCCTCAAGGTCAAAGATGATGGGCGTGCTGGACCACTTCAGCAGTTTGCGCGACTCGACGGGTGGCTCAGCTGCATTCACTTCCTGCACCCATTGCTTGAGTTGGCGGTGGGAAGTGTGCAGGGAGGCACCTCCATCGACGCACAGAACTTCTGTGGCCTTCTGGAACTCCTGCTCGCTGTTGTCTCCGTCATCCATGTCCTCGTCATCGTCTTTGTCTTCATCCTTGTCGCGGCCCCGCGGAGGTCTATCTCCTTGCCGCTGTTTGGCCTTGCCGCTGCGCCCTCCCCGGCCGTTGAATGGCCGCTTCTTGCCGGACTCACCTCCGCCTCCCTGGGCCTTCTCCTTGTCGCGTCGCTCGTATTCAGCCTTCTGCTGCTCTACGAGGTATTCGACCCTCTTGCAGTTCTGGAGATCGTGGCCCTTGGTGCGGTGGATCTTGCAGTACTGCTTTTCGGAGCCGTCCTGCTTGTCGGCGGCGGCTATAGTGGCAGGCTCCTTGCCGGAGCCACCAGCCTGAGTTTTCTTGTCGCCGGCCTCCTTGCCGGACTTCTCCACAGCCAGTACTTCCTTGTTCTTCTTCTTCTTGTTGTTCCGCCGCCGGTTTTTCCTTGCCGGGGCGGCATCCTCGCTGTCCGTTCCTCCTGCTCCAGTATCCTCTCCGGGGAGTCTCCTCCCTTCTTCAGCGCGTGCACACTTGTCAGCTAAAGCGTAAATCTCGCCGACGTCCCGGATCTTGGTCATCGCCAGCTCCTCCCTCATCCGGCGGTTACGCACGTTCTGGTGGAACGCGCTGATAACCGCGGCAGGGTGGACATCCGGAATGTTGTGCTGAACGCGGCTGAATCTCTGGATGTACTTTCGCAGGGACTCTCCCTCCTTCTGGGCAAGAATGTGGAGATCGCTCTCCTGGCCGTGGGGTTTGTGGCCGCCCGTGAAGGCGCCGACAAACTGGTGGCACAGATCTGCCCAAGAAGAGATGGAGTTCTCCGACAAGTGCATAAGCCAAGATCTGACGTTTGGCTTAAGCACGAGCGGGAAGTAGTTCGCCAGAATCCTCTCGTCGCGTCCCCCGGCAGCTTGCACCGCGATGGTGTAGATGCTGAGGAACTCCGAGGGATGGGTCTTGCCGTCGTACTTCTCGGGTACGTCGGGCTTGAAGTTCTTCATGCTGGGCCACTGGACTCGCCGCAGCTCTCGGGTGAACGCAGGGCAACCTGCCGCATACGGCAAGTCGCCTGGTTCACCGGGCGCGTGCAAGTCGACAGTAGTCCCAGCGCGCTGGTCGGACTGTCGCCGTGCTTCTCTTCGACGCTCGATGCGAGTTCGAGCGTCCTCTTGTCGCCTGTCGTCGAGGACTTGGCGCTGATCGCGGCGAGCTCGCGGATCCGACGACGCCGTGGAGTCGTCATCCACGTTGGTCCGGCGAGCCGGCGATTTTTGCTTCTGCGGTGGGGAGTGCACGGTAGTTGCACCCCCGGCGGTCTTGTCTCCATCAGCCTTCGCTTGGCTGGCTTGCCGCGGCTGTGATGTTGCCGCCTGCTGTGACGTGTCGTTGTTGGCGAAGGCGATGAGGCTCTGGATTGTAGCCCTCCAGTCTTCGGCCTTGTCCACCGCTGGAGGGAAACCGAGGAGCAGCTGAGCCCTAGCTAGGGCTTCAGCTGGAGAGGAGGGAAGCGGGGGCGAGCGGTGTGAGGAGCGAGACATGCTCGGACTTCTAACAGCGTTAGAAGGAGCAGGTTCTCGCCCCGGCGACCGCGCCTTGCTCGTGCCGGCGCGCTGGCATTGAGCGTCCCGCGACCCGCCGGCTTGGCTACGTCCCAGCAAGCGTATGGTATCCCCGGTACCACGCCGCTGCTGGTCCGGCACCTCCTGAGAGGGGCGCGGAGCGTGCACGGACACCGAGGTCTTGGAGTGGGCTCGGTCGTCCGTCTTGTCCTTGGACTTGGCGGCGCCGTGAGTGTCCTCGCCGGCGTCCACCCTTCCGCCAGCATCTACCCCACCGACCGTTGGTTCTGGTGGTGGTGGGATCGACGCGGACGGGCCTCCTACCTCCGAAGCCTTCTTCTTCGGTGGCATGCTGGTGTAGTCGATGAGGTTGATGAAGCTGGTGAAGTTGGAGAAGGTTGCGCCCGCGTGAGCGCCGGATCAGGTTCGCACAACCTCGACGCCCCCTACCTGGCGCGCCAAAGATGTCGGGGAAACTGATTGCCCACGGACACCTATGGGACCGGGGCCCCTTTTCGGTCCGGCAAGGGAGCGGAGGGAGCACAAAGAGCAGATCGAGGGGCACACGCGAGCAGTTTACCCAGGTTCGGGCCGCATGGATGCGTAAAACCCTACTCCTGCCTTGGTTGTATTGAGTTCTTGGCTCGGGAGCAAGAAGATCTACAGTACTGGCTACCCGAGCGTGAGAGTGATCAAGTTTCTGGAATCGAACCCCCTCTACGTTGTGCATGGGCCTCCTTTTATAGCTCAAAGGGGTCACTGACAGGTGTCAACGTTGAGGAGGGTAAAAGCGTAAAATAGGTGGTAGTTGTAACAGTGCATGTACAGTGTATGTACAGTGGTCTATACCTAACCCTGACGGTGGGGGACAAGGGCATTGAATGCCCGTCGCCGTCACCCCAAAAGCGTCCGCCCGGGCGTCTCCGTTTGCCACGATGGTGGCATCGTCACCGTGGCTAGCCACCGTGTACCCCAAGCTGCACAGCCGTCTGCCACGTGCCCCTGGAAGGGCCCCAGGGCGATGCGTGGACAGATGAGCTGGAGCGCGGGCACACAGTGAAAGCTTCCCCCGGCAAGTACCTTGCCGGGGTTGCTCTCTTGCCGGGCCCGGAAGCTTGTCGCTCCCCGGGTCCTGCCGGGGCGCGTGATGCGCCACAGTATGTCTTCTGAGATGTTGTTTTCTAGTCTTCCTGGAAAGCTCCTCTTGCCAGGGTCCTGTGAAAATAGAGTGGTCTTGTGCTTGGAGCAGCCTTCCCGGCAAGCTCCTCTTACCGGGGCCTTGTTCTTCTGACTTGTATACTTTGTTCTTGAATGGCTTCAAGGGAACTAGGGCGGGCTTTGGCGGGCACGTGGTGAGCCCGACCACGGGAAGCTACTACCGCCAGTGCACAAGTCGGGATACTAAGGTACCCCTACTTTAGTACACCGACAGCGTCGGTCCTAAGCAAACGGTTTAAAACCCCTTTCCGCGACGGCATCTGGAACCATCGCCAAGTGAGTGTGGGCGATAGGGGGGGTCCTTCCCTCATGACCCAGAAACTGTCGGGGATATGCCATCCTAGCACACACGTTCGACAAAATGAGGTCGTGTGCTACCGGCGAGCACTCAAATACGGAAACACGTACATTAGATCTAAAAAATACAATTATACGGTGAAATTGTTTCCGATCGCAAGTACATCCCACACAGTCAGTCCCCGCTAAACGTTTCCGTTCGTATGCACATCCCACACAGTCGCTCCAAGGAAAATGTTTCTGTTCACGGGTACATCACACACAATTTTTCTATTAAATCGTTTGCGTTATTGAATGTATCACACACGGTCCGTAGAAGAATCTGTGTGGCAAAGGTTGTCCATCACACACAGTTTTTCTGTGGTAAACGTTTGCGCAAGGTGGCCTAACGCAAACAGCTTTCAAGAGAAAGTCATGTGCGATTGTCCATCGATCCAACATGGTTTATTCCTATAAACTGTGTGCGTTGCCTGGGGTCATCGCCCACGGTATTTTTTCAACAACCGTTTGCAATAGCAAAACCCAATTAGCAGGCTAATTCGCCACTAGCAGGCTAATTATCCGATTATTCATAATCCGTTTATTAATCTAATTGACATTTCATATTAAGCACACAATATTTTTTGTTTCCATATTAAGGAAGCAGAATTTCATAATTGAAATACATCCGAGTACCACATGATATAGCTTCAGCACTCAGCTACCCCATTACACAATTGGACCAGCAGCAAGTTCCACATGCAACTTGTAGAACCTTTCGAAATTAGCATCATAGACGGTATATAAACAAATGCATCTCATCTGGAAAACTGCTGAAGTGGAAGGCGAATATTGAGCCTTCATTCATGTTGAGGGTCTTTGCAACTTTAGGCTAGTGCCTGTGGTTGATTGTCCATCCGTCCTTCGTCCTCTTCAGGAACACTTCAATATTGAACCGTGGGTGTTGTATGAAAACCTTCCTCGCCTCCTGACCATAGAGGTGGTTTGAGAGGTAATCATCAGTGAAGTGCTTAGGAAAGGCCTGAAAACAACGATGTGCATAAATATCTTCTCTATATTGGAAATGGGGCAAAGGAATAAAAAAAGGCAAGGTATAATAGTTAGTAGCATATTGTAGTGAACTAATGTCTTCTTCATTGTGCAGATCTTGTTGTTTTTTGGCACTAATTTATTTATCCTAAATATCTTTCTGAGTTTCTTGATTTGATTGATATTCATGGACAACTCATTTCCCCATATGCAAAAAGGGTCGAACAGTGGGTCAAAACCTCTGACAGCAGGACCTACATGTGCAAGACCAAATTGTTAAAAACCAAAATATTAGAATGGTTCCTGCAATTGCACAATAATGTGCTATCAGACAACGGACCATGCACGTGCTAACCTCGATTGTAAACCTCAGTGCTTCCCATTGTTTCCCTGCAACACATATAAGGTAGTTAGTCATCAGGTTAATTAAGGGTTCGGATGCTATCAATAAAATATGTTGATGTAAAATAAGCACATTGCAGATTCATGAGATTAATTGAAGCCACACGGAAAACACATTTACCCAAACCAAGCATGATTAAGAACTAGGAAATATATCACTTGTATATGTTTCTCATGTATTAAGTGCATCCAAATTCGATTTATTCCTCACATGCACAACAATGCAAAATTCTACCCACGACAGTTGGACATCGCATTGCAGAATTGAACCAAGCAATTAACTAAACACCACAACAAATGAGCAAACAATAACTGAGCACCACATTGCACAATATAACATACTGGTAATAGAAGATCAGAGAGTTAACCAAATAGTTAACTACATCCAATTGTAGCAATTGTATTTGTTTCTCATGTATTTACTATAGCCAAATTCAATTTATTCCTCACATGGTATACAATAACAGAATGCACCCACAATTTTGTAAAGATAAATTCAATTTATTTCTCACATGGAAGCCAATACAAAATTGCAGCCTGAAGAATTGAATATCACATTTGCAGAATTGAACCAAACAGTTAACTGAAGAGTGAAGATGACAACTAATTAACAAAACAGTTAATAAGTGAGCACCACACTGCATGACATATAGAACATATACACTAGAGCAACAGATTGCATGGTGAAATTAGATAGCACAATTCACTAGAATTTGTGAAGGAAAGGCATGACCAGCACACGCAACGAGTAAACTGAGCATGCTTAACCGGCGTACCTAGAAAATGGCAAGGTGCACCTTGCAGATCTGGGGGTCGACACAAATTGTAGCGATCACGACGTCATTTGCACGTGCAGCCACGATGATTCTCCGCTACCAAATGCTCCTTGAGGTCCTAACTATATTGCGTGCACCATGGCTTAGGCCGACACTTTTTTGGTGGAGGGGTCGGTGATTTGGGTAGAAGGTGTCACGCTCACACTGGCGGTCGGGGCATGTGGGATGTAGAAGGAGGAGGAGGATGGGGGTTGGGTGTGGATTACCTGCCTAGATAGAGGAAGCTTGGTAGCGTGAAGGAGGGTCGCCGGCGAGGAGGTGGCGTCGCTGCAAGCAAGGAGTGAAGGTTTCAACTTGGAAAGGAAGGCGGATAGACGGGAAATGTGGCTTTTGGTAAGGGGGAGGGGGCGGGGAGGTAGATATTTCCGCGGAAGCCGAAAATTTGGAATCGCTTCAGCCAAAAAACTGGCGCGCAAAGTGTCATTAGACACAGTCTCTTATTCAGAATTGTGTATGATATGTGGACATCGCAAACGATTCAGATAGCTTAACCCGTGTGTGATGAGTTTGAACGTAAAACGTTTTGGTTCGAATTTCCATGGTTACAGTGGTCATCCATGTCATTGCATAATTTGGGTACACAAAGGAGACTATAACACACCCACACTTCTTAATCGAGCAAGTTCAGCAATTAAACAGAGCTAGCTAACCTAAAAATTAGTCTAACAAATTAAAGACCGGCGCTTTTAATTAAACAAAACAAAGAGTACTACTACGGCTGGTACTCGTCGATATCCGCCGCCGCCTCCATGTCCAGCTCGCGCCCGACGGTCTCCTAGGGAAGGGGCTCCATGGCATCCATCGCACCATACTCGGCAAGCATCTCGCCATCCATGTCCACCGTCTCTTTGGAAAAGGCCGCCACGAGCTGGGCGTTGGTGATGACCCACAAGTGTAGGGGATCTACCGTAGTCCTTTCAATAAGTAAGAGTGTCGAACCCAACGAGGAGCAGAAGGAAATGATAGGCAGTTTTCAGTAAGGTATTTTCTGCAAGCACTGAAATTATAGAAAACAGATAGTTTTGTGATAAGATAATTGGTAGCAAGTGACAAACGGCAAAAGTAACTAGGTGCAGAAAGGTGGCCCAATCCTTTTTGTAGCAAAGGACAAGCCTGGAAAAAATCTTATGCAAGGTAAAGCGCTCCCGAGGACATATGGGAATTATCGTCAAGCTAGTTTTCATCACGATCATCTGATTCGCGTTCGGTACTTTGATAATTTGGTATGTGGGTCGACCGGTGCTTGGGTGCTTCCCTTAGTTGGAAAAGCCTCCCACGTATGATTAACCTCTAATGAAAGCATCCGCAACTACAAAATAAGTATTAAGGTAAACTTAACCATAGCGTGAAACATATGGATCCAAATCAACCCCTTACGAAGCAACGCATAAACTAGGGTTTAAGCTTGTGTCACTCTAGCAACCCATCATCTACTTATTACTTCCCAATGCCTTCCTCTAGGCCCAAATAATGGTGAAGTGTCATGTAGTCGACGTTCACATGACACCACTAGAGGAGAGACAACATACATCTCATCAAAATATCGAACAAAGACCAAACTCACATGACTACTAATAGCCAGACTTCGCCCATGTCCTCAGGAACAAAAGCAACTACTCACAAGACATAATATTGTTCATGATCAGAGGGATATTAATATGCATAATGGATCTGAACAAATGATCTTCCACCAAATAAACCAACTAGCATCAACTACAAGGAGTAATCAACACTACTAGCAACCCACAAGTACCAATCTGAGGTTCGGATACAAAGATTGGATACAAGAGATGAACTAGGGTTTGAGAGGAGATGGTGCTGGTGAAGATGTTGATGAAGATAGCCCTCCCCATGATGGGAGAGTTGTTGGTGATGAAGGCGGTGACGATTTCCCCCTCCCGGAGGGAAGTATCCCCGGCAGAACAGCTCTGCCGGAGCCCTAGATTGGTTTCCGCCTCGGTTCCACCTCGAGACAGCGGCGTCTGGTCCCGAAACCTTTTCTTGATTTTTTCCAGGTCAAAACGCTTCATATAGGAGAAGATGGTTACTTGGGGCCCACCGGCTGGCCCTCGAGGCAGGGGGCGCGCCCTGGGAAGGGGGGCGCACCCCCCACCCTTGAGGCCAGCCAGTGGCCCCCCTCGTGGGTTTCTTCCACCAGGTATTTTTTATATTTTCCGAAAAAATGTTCTGTGGAGTTTCTGGGCTTTTGGAGTTTTGCAGAATACGTTTCCAGAGTTTGCTCCTTTTCCAGCCCAGAATTCCAGCTGCCGGCATTCCCCCTTCTTCATGTAACCCTTGCAAAATAAGAGGGAAAAGGCATAAGTATTGTGACAAAACATGTATGAACATCCCATAATGCAATAAATATCAACTTATAAGCATGATGCAAAATGGACGTATCAACTCCCCCAAGCATAGACCTCGCTTGTCCTCAAGCGAAAGCCAATATCGAAAAACATGCCCACATATTTAGTGATAGAGGTGTCGATAAAAACAGAATATGGACATGAGGGTATCATGATCATTCTTATAACAGCAACTTATATGAATGTAGTCATATGATCATTATGCAAAAGTAACAATTCATCCACAATATCAAGTATGCATCATAAACTTCGTTGGAAATTAACAAACTTTAGTCTCGGTCATTGAAGCAATTGCAATTTATCGGAACATCGGAAAACGTCGATATAAGAGCTTTTCAGCAAGCCTACATACTCAACTATCATATAATCTTTCTTAATTTCTCACGCTCACGCAATACTTATGTTTATGGAGTTTTAATCGGACACGGAGAAAGATAGGTGCTTATGGTTTTGCCTCCCAACCTTTTACCTCAAGGGTAATGTCAACAGTATTAGATCATGAGAACTTATATCCAAGTGGGTATATATATCAGGATCTTTCCAAAACAGTGTGCTTGCCAAAGGATAAAATGAAAAAGGAAAGGTGGATCTCACCTTGACACTTATATGACAAGAATAAAAGATAGGCCCTTCGCAAAGGGAAGCAGAGGTTGTCATGTGTTTTTATGGTTGGATGCACAAAGTTTTAGCATAGAAGAACTTCGCTTTATATTGCCACTTGTGATAAGGACCTTTATTATGCAGTCCGTCAGTTTTGTTACTTCCATATCACAAGCTCATATAAAGCTAATTTCTCCCACACTAATAAATCATGCATATATTAGCGGGTTTACAACATGACAACTTACCTGGAAGGATCTTTCTCAATCCATAGGTAGGTATGGTGGACTCTCATGGCAAAACTGGGTTTAAGGATATATGGAAGCACAAGTAGTATCTCTACTTAGTGCGAGGAGTTTTGGCTAACATGAGAGGGAAAGGCAAGCTCAACATGTTGGTAGATCCATGACAATATACTTTATTTCAGATATAATAAGACATAACCCATTATGTTGTCTTCCTTGTCCAACATCAACTCTTTAGCATGTCAAACTTTAATGAGTGCTCACAATCATAAAAGATGTCCAAGATAGTATATTAGTATGTGAAGCCTCTCTTCTTTTATTACTTCCTATTAATTGCAACGATGACCAAAACTATGTTTGTCACCTCCCAACAACTTTTATTTATCATACTCTTATATGCGAAGTCACTACTTCCCATGAGATCGATATGATCTCTATGATTCTCTTTTTGTTTTCTTTATTTTATCATGACCCAAGTGAGGAAATCAAGCCCTTGACTCAACACTAATATTTATTATATAGCTCACGGACTTGATTACAAAGGATACGGCTCACAAAGCAAAAGCTCACAACTAGGTCATGCTAACTTTATTCTAATAGATCAAGATACTACCAAAAGGATCGAACTAAGTAAAACGGTAAAGATAGGAGTGATGGTGATACGATACCGGGGTCACTCCCCCAAGCTTGGCAGTTCCCAAGGGGAGTTCCCATACCCATATGTTTATGTCTCCTTCTTCGGGGTTGGCGATGCTGGAGTTGTTGCTGACGTAGGCATGTTGTTCTTCCAAGGCATGGGCTCACCATCGTAGAAGGATGATCGAGTCTCCGGGATACTCAAATCTGTAGCCAAACTCATGTTCTTGAATCTATATTCATACTCACAGTTTTGATTTTGCATGTCATAGATCTGGGCTTGGAGGTTATCGATCTTCTGTTGGAGATTGGATATTGGTTCTCCGAAGATCCTTGAGTCCATCTTGAGGTTGTTGGAAAGCTCTGAGATCATCATGTGGTTGGCGTCGAGACCTCGTTCCACCATACCTTGGCACTTGAAAACTTGTTGCTCCATTGCTTCGAGTCTTGTCTCCACGCTTCCGGTCGTCCTCGGCCCTTCAACATCACGGATGTGCAGCACCCCCTCATGCAACTCCATGGTTTTGGGGTGGTGCATCACCTCCGCAAGGTAGGGGTTGATGACCTTCTCAAAGAATGTGTCCTTGGGCGTGTTGGAGGACGCCATGATGATCTAGATCTGTCAAAAACAGCAGCTCGAAACGAAAACAGAGGAATTCTGCGTCATATAGAGGTCAAAACCTTCGGGAGTATATATAATGAATTTTTCCAGCACGAGACGAGTAACCCACAAGAAAACAGAGTCCAGGGGACACATGGGGTGCCCTCGAGGCAGGGGGGCGCGCCCCCTACCCTCGAGGCAACCTCGTGTCTCCTCATGACTGCGGTTTATTTTTGTATTTTTCTAAATATTCCAAAACGGAGAAAAAATGCCTTTAGAACTGTTTTGGAGTCGGTTTACTTACTGTATCACGTACCTCTTCCTTTTCAGAGGCTGAATCGTTCTGGAAAGTGTCCCTTATGTATTCCTCCGGGGTTATGGTTTCAATAATATTAGTTACCCACAAGAAAACGGAGTCCAGGGGACACACGGGGTGCCCTCGAGGCAGGGGGGCACGCCCCCTACCCTCGAGGCAACCTCGTGTCTCCTCATGACTGCGGTTTATTTTTGTATTTTTCTAAATATTCCAAAACGGAGAAAAAATGCCTTTAGAACTGTTTTGGAGTCGGTTTACTTACTGTATCACGTACCTCTTCCTTTTCAGAGGCTGGATCGTTCTGGAAAGTGTCCCTTATGTATTCCTCTGGGGTTATGGTTTCAATAATATTAGTTTCAACATTTATAGGATTACCTGAGATGTAATGTTTGATGCTTTGAACATTCACCACCTTCGGATTTGTGCCTTCGAAGTTGTTGATTTTTATGGCACCGGAATGATAGACTTCCTCGTTAACGTAATCACCTACGTTAAACTCACGCTTTTGTATCCTTTTGTCATGCCATCTTTTAACTTTTTATTTGAATAACTTGGCATTCTCGTAGGCCTGGGTTCTCCATTCATCGAGGGAGCTAATATCAAATAGCCTCTTTTCACCGGCAAGTTTGAAATCATAATTGAGCTCTTTGATAGCCCAATATGCCTTATGTTCTAGCTCAAGAGGTAAGTGACAAGCTTTTCCATATACCAACTTATATGGAGACATACCCATAGGATTTTTGTATGCAGTTCTATAGGCCCATAATGCATCATCTTGTTTCTTGGACCAATTCTTTCTAGACCTATTAACTATCTTTTGCAAGATTAATTTCAACTCCCTATTACTTAGTTCTACCTGACCACTAGTCTGTGGGTGATAAGGTGATGCAATTATGTGGTTGACATCATACTTAGCAAGCATCTTACGGAAAGCACCATGAATAATGTGTGAGCCACCATCACTCATGAGATATCTAGGGACTCCAAACCTTGGAACTATAACTTCTTTAAGTATCTTGGTAGAGGTGTTATGATCAGCACTACTAGTTGGAATAGCTTCTACCCACTTAGTAACGTAATCAACAGCAACTAGAATATGTGTGTACCCATTAGAGGCAGGAAAAGGTCCCATGTAATCAAAACCCCAAACATCGAATGGTTCAATAACAAGTGATTAATTCATAGGAATTTCTTGACGTCTACTAATATTACCAATTCTTTGACATTCATCACATGATAAGACAAACTTACGGGCATCCTTGAAGAGAGTAGGCCAATAAAAAAAGGATTGCAATACCATGTGTATAGTTCTATCTCCCGCATGGTGTCATCCGTAAGCTTCGGAGTGGCACTTGCGTAAGATCTGTTCCTGTTCATGCTCAGGCACACAACGTCCAATAATACCACCTACTCCTTCTTTATAAAGATGTGGGTCATCCCAAAAGTTGTGTCTCAAATCATAGAAGAACTTTTTCTTTTGCTGGTATGTGAAGCTAGGAGGTATAAACTTAGGAACAATGTAATTAGCATAATCAGCATACCAAGGAGCAGTACGAGAAGTACTTATGACAGCTAGTTGTTGATCAGGAAAGCTATCATCAATAGGTTGTGGGTCATCAAGTATATTCTCTAACCTAGACAAGTTATGTGCTACAGGGTTTTTAGCTCCCCTTCTTTCAATAATATGCAAGTCAAATTCTTGCAGCAAGAGGACCCATCTAATAAGTCTAGGTTTAGCATCTTTTTTTTTCCATAAGGTATTTGATAGCAGCATGATCAGTGTGAATAGTTACTTTAGAATCAACAATATAGGGTCTAAACTTATCACAAGCAAACACAACTGCTAGAAATTCTTTCTCGGTGGTAGCATAATTTCTTTGGGCACTATCTAGAGTTTTGCTAGCATACTGGATACCATTCAATTTCTTATCTACTCTTTGCCCTAGAACAGCTCCTATAGCATAATCACTAGCATCGCACATAATCTCAAAGGGTAAATTCCAGTCAGGGGGCTGGACAATAGGTGCAGAGATCAATGCTTTCTTAAGTATTTCAAATGCTTCTAGACAATCATCATCAAAGACAAAAGGAATATATTTTTGTAAAATATTAGTCAGAGGTCTGGAAATTTTGGAGAAGTCCTTAATGAACCTCCTATAAAACCCGGCATGACCAAGGAAACTTCGTATACCTTTGATATCCTTAGGGCATGGCATCTTTTCAATAGCATCCACTTTAGCTTTGTCAACTTCAATACCTCTTTCAGAAATTTTATGTCCCCAGACAATGCCTTCATTAACCATAAAGTGGCACTTCTCCCAATTCAAGACAAGGTTAGTTTCTTCACATCTCTGCAAAACTCGATCAAGGTTGCTTAAGCAATCATCAAAAGTAGTTCCGTAAACGGAGAAATCATCCATGAACACTTCAACAATATTTTCACAAAAGTCAGAGAATATAGCCATCATGCATCTTTGAAAGGTAGCAGGTGCGTTACATAAACCAAAAGGCATATGTCTATAATCAAAGGTACCGAAAGGACAAGTAAATGTTGTCTTTTCTTGACCCCCCTTTGACACAGGTATTTGAGAGAAACCAGAATAACCATCTAGAAAGCAGAAATGAGTATGTTTGGATAATCTTTCTAGCATTTGATCAATAAATGGCAAGGGTTAATGATCTTTCTTAGTAGCTTTATTTAACTTACGCAAATCAATTACCATCCTATAACCTGTAACTATTCTTTGCGGGATCAATTCATCTTTATCATTAGGGACAACAGTCATACCTTCTTTCTTAGGAACACAATGGACATGACTTACCCACTGGTTATCAGCAATGGGATAGATAATACTTGCCTCTAGAAGCTTTAGAATTTCCTTCCTTACCACTTCATCTTAGGATTTAACCGTCGCTGATGATCAATAACTGGTTTAGCATTTTCTTCCAATTTTATCTTGTGTCGACATATAGTTGGACTAATGCCCTTAAGATCATCCAGAGTATATCCAATAGCAGCTCGGTTCTTCTTCGGAGTTTTGAATAATCTTTCTTCTTCATGCTCTGAAAGGTTAGCAGTAATAATAACAGGATATTTCTTATTTTCATCAAGATAAACATATTTAAGATTATCAGGCAAAGGATTAAGTTCAAACACGGGATCACCCTTGGGTGGAGGAGGATCCCCTAGGATTTCAACAGGCAAGTTATTTTTCAATACGGGTCCATGTGTAAGGAATATTTCATCTATTTCCCTTCTCTCATTCATTTGCATATCATTTTCATGGTCTAGCAAGTATTGTTCTAAAGGATCATTAGGCGGCACGGCAATAGAAGCAAGACCAATAAGTTCATCCTTACTGGATGGTGGCTTTTCAAGGGGTTGTCTATGGAATTTAGAAAAGTTAAAATCATGAGACGTATCCCCTAATCCGACAGTGACAATATCTTTCACACAGTCTGTCTTGGCATTAACAGTATTCAAGAAGGGTCTACCAAATATAATGGGACAGAAGGCATCTTGTGGGGAACTAAGAACAAGAAATTCAGCGGGGTATTTAACCTTCCCACATAGAACTTCAATATCTCTAACAATCCCAACTGGTAAAATAGTGTCTCTATTAGTAAGCTTAATAGTAACATCAATCCCCTCTAACTCAACCGGTGCAATATCATGCATAATTTCGTTATACATATTGAGAGGGATAATACTCGCACTAGCACCTACGTCACATAAACCATGATAGCAATGGTATCCTATCTTGACAGAGATAACAGGCAAGCCTAGAACAGGTTTATGTCTATTTCTAGCATTGGGTTTAGCTATTCTAGCAGACTCCTCTTGGAGATAAATAACATGACCATCTAAATCTTCTACAAGAGATCTTTAACCATAGCAACACTAGGTTCAACTTTAATTTGCTCAGAGGGTGTAGGTGTTCTAGTATTGCTCTTACGGACTACAGTTGAAGCTTGAGCATGATCCTTTATCCTAACAGGGAAAGGTGGTTTCTCGATATACGCGGTAGGGATAACTCGATCAACATTATAAGTGATAGTCTTTTCTTCAACTTTAATAGGTTCAACTACTTTAGCTTCAACAGGGGGATGGTATTTAAACCACTTCTCCTTGGGGAGATTAACATGAGTAGCAAAGGATTCACAGAAAGAAGCTACTATCTCAGAGTCAAGTCCATATTTAGTGCTAAACTCACAGAAAACATAGCTATCCATAAAAGCTTTAACACAATCAAACTTGGGGGTCATACCTGACTCCTTACCTTCATCGAGGTCCCAATCTTCGGAGTTGCGTTTAATTCTTTCCAATAAACCCCATTTGAAGTCAATAGTCTTCATCATATAAGAGCCAGAACAAGAAGTATCGAGCATGGAGCGATTATCATGAGAAAGCCGAGCATAAAAATTTTGAATGATCATTTCTCTTGAGAGCTCATGATTGGGGCATGAGTATAACATTGACTGAAGCCTCCCCAAGCTTGAGCAATGCTTTCTCCTTCGTGAGGCCAGAAATTATAAATATAATTACGATCATGATGAACCTGGTGCATAGGGTAGAACTTCTGATGAAATTCCAACTTCAGACGATTATAGTTCCAAGATCACATATCATCGCATAGCCTAAACCATGTCAATGTGTCTCCTTTCAAAGATAAAGGAAAAACCTTCTTTTTGATAAAATCCTCGGGCATACCTGCAAGCTTAAACAATCCAAAAACTTCATCCACATAGATTAGATGTAAATCGGGGTGAAGTGTTTCGTCTCGTGTATAAGGATTTTCAAGCAGTTTCTCTATCATACCCGAAGGAATCTCAAAGCAAACATTTTCAGTAGGTGCAGTAGGTTGAGGAGCAACTCTTTGCTCTTCTGCTCAGGGTGAAGATACCCCAAACAAGCCCCTCAAAGGATTTTGAGCCATAGTAACAAGTGACAATAAATTTCAGCACACTATATAAATTTTTCCTTACCAAATTCCACTTACCAAAGGCGCTTCACTCCCCGGCAACGGTGCCAGAAAAGAGTCTTGATGACCCACCAGTGTAGGGGATCTATCGTAGTCCTTTCGATAAGTAAGAGTGTCGAACCCAACGAGGAGCAGAAGGAAATGATAGGCAGTTTTCAGTAAGGTATTTTCTGCAAGCACTGAAATTATAGGTAACATATAATTTTGTGATAAGATAATTGGTAGCAAGTGAGAAACGGTAAAAATAAATATGTGCAGCAAGGTGGCCCAATCCTTTTTGTAGCAAAGGACAAGCCTGGACAAACTCTTATGCAAGGTAAAGCGCTCCTGAGGACATATGGGAATTATCGTCAAGCTAGTTTTCATCATGATCATCTGATTCGCGTTCGGTACTTTGATAATTTGGTATGTGGGTGGACCGGTGCTTGGGTGCTGCCCTTACTTGGACAAGCCTCCCACTTATGATTAACCTCTAATACAAGCATCCTCAACTACAAAAGAAGTATTAAGGTAAACCTAACCATAGCCTGAAACATATAGATCCAAATCAGCCCCTTACGAAGCAACACATAAACTAGGGTTTAAGCTTCTGTCACTCTAGAAACCCATCATCTACTTATTACTTCTCAATGCCTTCCTCTGGGCCCAAATAATGGTGAAGTTTCATGTAGTCGATGTTCACATGACACAACTAGAGGAGAGACAACATACATCTCATCAAAATATCGAACGAAGACCAAACTCACATGACTACTAATAGCAAGACTTCTCCCATGTCCTTAGGAACAAAAGCAACTACTCACAAGACATAATATTGTTTCTGATCAGAGGGATATTAATATAGATAATGGATCTGAACATATGATCTTCCACCAAATAAACCAACTAGCATCAACTACAAGGAGTAATCAACACTACTAGCAACCCACAGGTACCAATCTGAGGTTTGGATACAAAGATTGGATACAAGAGATGAACTAGGGTTTGAGAGGAGATGGTGCTGGTGAAGATGTTGATGAAGATAGCCCTCCCCAAGATGGGAGAGTTGTTGGTGATGACGGCGGTGACGATTTCCCCCTCCCAGAGGGAAGTATCCCCGGCAGAACAGCTCTGCCGGAGCCCTAGATTGGTTTCCGCCTCGGTTCCGCCTCGAGACGGCGGCGCCTGGGAAGGGGGGCGCACCCCCCACCCTCGAGGCTGGCCAGTGGCCCCCCTCGTGGGTTTCTTCCACCATGTATTTATTATATTTTCCGAAAAAATGTTCTGTGTAGTTTCAGGGCTTTTGGAGTTGTGCAGAATAGGTTTCCAGAGTTTGCTCCTTTTCCAGCCCAGAATTCTAGCTGCCGGCATTCCCCCTTCTTCATGTAAACCTTGCAAATAAGAGGGAAAATGCATAAGTATTGTGACAAAACATGTATGAACAGCCCATAATGCAATAAATATCAACTTATAAGCATGATGCAAAATGGACGTATCAGTTGGCGAATGTGATCTGTGCTTGGACGGGCTCCATTGTCGCAAGGTATGCGGCGAAGGAACGGGTGGCTACCCGAACGCTCTCGGTGATTGGCAGCTATTCGGCCGTGGGTTGCCGACCATTGTCGGAGAAGCTTTGTTTGATTTGTGCCGTGTCCGCCAGGAGCTGGGCGTGGGCGGGTCGACATGGTCGTGGGTGGCCTCCATCAGGGCTAAGGCAACCGCTGCGGAATAGACAACTGTTGTGCCGCTCTCGCCAGTTGCTATCCCCGAGGGAGATGTTGCTGCCACCACCTGAGAAGCAACGACGGCCGTTTGGGCTTCCTTTGCCGCCTGGTCGCAAATTATGGCCGTGCTCATGCACCTTGTTAGCACGCGCATGGCGGCTGCGGCCGTGCTCTCGCTGGAGTGGGCCACTGAACTTGCCCTCACGACGCGAGTTCACATGCCCATCTTTCACCAGCGATGATTGAACGGTGAAATGATATTTGGGGAGCGAGCTAGTGTGCTTGAGACGCTAGCTGTGGACTGTAGCCGACGCACCTTCTCACGTAAGCCATAGGCGTACTATACACCAACGGTGCTCCAAGATATTTTGTACTACATCTCACACGGTTGCTGGTAATAAACTCTGTGCGATCTACTTGATTTTTCAACTTGCTTTGAATTACATAATGGGGTCACATCGCCAATGGACGGTGTTTGAATTGCTAGACCTTTTATCTACAGTGAACATGCAACTATATGTGTGTCGTAAAATAATTGGAATTATTCAGGGTTCGTTTGAACATTTTATACATTAAATTGGTTTTCTAGACATTTCAGGTGAACAATTCAAATTTGAACTACATGCACATGCTCCAGTGCATATAAATTGGTTGAAAAATAAAGTCTGTGTCCTTGGGTGCATGCTTAGGTCCCATGCAAGAAATGGGAATGAATTTCGAACACTGGGGTACCGTTAATTCCCGGCGAAACATTAAGATGCCTGGTTTTTAAATTCTAGTAAATCCAAAACTCGTCTGAAATTCATGAAACTTGGCATGCTATCATGGAGCGGCATGAACACGCCTTGGTTCAAATTTTGTCCCATTTGGGGCAGGTTTAGGTATATGCTTCTCACAAACCGGAGCTTCTCACAACAAGCATGATGGTTTTCGGTAGGGAACGTCCCACCTTTGGGGACGAAACGATATCCATTGCCTCTTATTGCTTTCAATTTTTTTTTCTCATGTCAACATAGAACAATAGGAGTGTTGTGTGATTTTTTTTATTTTTCTGGGTTCATTTGGACATTTTTATGCATTAACTGAGTTTTCAATGCATTTTATGTGCATAATTCAAATTTGAACTACATGCACATGCTCCATTGCATATAAATTGGTTGAAAAATCAAATATGTGTCCTTCGGTTTATGCTTAGGTCCCATGCAAGAAATTGGAATGAATTTCAAACACCGGGGCACCGTTGATTGTCGGCAAAACATTGAGATGCCTGGTTTTTAAATTCTAGCAAATCCAAAACTCATATGAAATTCATGAAACTTGGCATGCTATCATGGAGCGGCATCAACATGCCATGGTACAAATTTTGTCCCATTTGGGGCGGGGTTGGGTATATGCTTATAACAAACCGGAGCTTCTCACAACAAGCATGATGGTTTTCAGTAGCGAACGTCCCACCTTTGGGGACGAAACGACATCCATTGCCTCTTATTGCTTTCAAATTTTTGTCTCGTGTCAACATAGAACAAAGGGAGTGTTGTGTGAATTTTTATGATTTTTCGGGGTTCGTTTGGACATTTTTATGCATTAACTGAGTTTTCAATGTATTTTATGTGCATAATTCAAATCTTAACTACATGCACATGCTCCAGTGCATATAAATTAGTTGAAAAATCAAATATGTGTCCTTGGGTGCATGATTAGGTCCCATGCAAGAAATGGGAATGAATTTCAATCATCGGGGCACCGTTGATTGTGGGCAAAACATTGATATGCCTGGTTTTTAAATTCTAGTAAATCTAAAACTCGTGTGAAATTCATGAAACTTGGCATGCTATCATGGAGCGTCATCAACATGCCCTGGTTCAAATTTTGTCCCATTTGGGGCAGGTTTGGGTATATGCTTCTCATAAACCGGAGATTCTCACAACAAGCATGATGGTTTTCGGTAGGGAACGTCCCACCTTTGGGGATGAAACGCTATCCATTGCCTCTTATTGCTTTCAATTTTTTTTCTCATGTCAACATAGAACAATAGGAGTGTTGTGTGATTTTTTTTATTTTTCTGGGTTCGTTTGGACATTTTTATGCACTAACTGAGTTTTCAATGCATTTTATGTGCATAATTCAAATTTGAACTACATGCACATGCTCCATTGCATATAAATTGGTTGAAAAATCAAATATGTGTCCTTCGGTGCATGCTTAGGTCCCATGCAAGAAATGGGAATGAATTTCAAACACCGGGGCACCGTTGATTGCCGGCAAAACATTGAGATGCCTGGTTTTTAAATTCTAGCAAATCCAAAACTCGTATGAAATTCATGAAACTTGGCATGCTATCATGGAGCGGCATCAACATGCCATGGTACAAATTTTGTCCCATTTGGGGCGGGGTTGGGTATATGCTTCTCACAAACCGGAGCTTCTCACAACAAGCATGATGGTTTTTGGTAGGGAATGTCCCACCTTTGGGGAGGAAACGACATCCATTGCCTCTTATTGCTTTCAATTTTTTGTCTCGTGTCAACATAGAACAAAGGGAGTGTTGTGTGAATTTTTATGATTTTTCGAGGTTCGTTTGGACATTTTTATGCATTAACTGAGTTTTCAATATATTTTATGTGCATAATTCAAATCTGATCTACATGCACATGCTCCAGTGCATATAAATTGGTTGAAAAATCAAATATGTGTCCTTGGGTGCATGATTAGGTCCCATGCAAGAAATGGGAATGAATTTCAATCATCGGGGCACCGTTGATTGCGGGCAAAACATTGATATGCCTGGTTTTTAAATTCTAGTAAATCTAAAACTCGTCTGAAATTCATGAAACTTGGCATGTTATCATGGAGCGGCATCAACATGCTATGGTACAAAGTTTGTCCCATTTGGGGCAGGTTTGGGTATATGCTTCTCACAAACAGGAGCTTCTCACAACAAGCAGGATGGTTTTCGGTAGGGAACGTCCCACCTTTGGGGCCGAAACGATATCCATTGCCTCTAATTGCTTTCAAATTGTTTTCTCGGGTCAACATAGAACAACAGGAGTGTTGTGTGAGTTTTTGTGATTTTTTGGGGTTCATTTGGACGTTTTTATGCATTAACTGAGTTTTCAATGCATTTTAGGTGCATAATTCAAATTGGAATTACATGCACATGCTCCAATGCATATGGATTGGTTGAAAAATCAAATATGTGTCCTTGAGTGCATGCTTAGGTCCCATGCAAGAAATGGGAATGAATTTCAAACACCGGGGTACCGTTAATTCCCGGCGAAACATTGAGATGCTTGGTTTTTAAATTCTAGTAAATCCAAAACTCGTCTGAAATTCATGAAACTCGGCATGCTATCATGGAGCGGCATCAACATGCTGTGGTACAAATTTTTTCCCATTTGGCGCAGGTTTGGGTTTATGCTTCTCAAAAACCGGAGCTTCTCACAACATGCATGATGGTTTTCGGTAGGGAAGGTCCCACCTTTGGGGACGAAACGATATCCATTGCCTCTTATGGCTTTCAAACTTTTTTCTCGTGTCAACATAGAACAACAGGAGTGTTGTGTGATTTTTTTTTAAAATTTTCGGGGTTCGTTCGGACATTTTTATGCATTAACTGAGTTTGCAATGCATTATATGTGCATAATTTAAATTTGAACTACATGCACATGCTCTAGTGCATATAACTTGGTTGAAAAATCAAATATGTGTCCTTGGGTGCATGCTTAGGTCCCATGCAAGAAATGGGAATGAATTTCAAACACCGGGGCACCGTTGATTGCCGGCAAAACATTGAGATGCCTGGTTTTTAAATTCTAGTAAATCCAAAACTCGTATGAAATTCATGAAACTTGGCATGCAATGATGAAGCGGCATCAACATGTCATGGTACAAATTTTGTCCCATTTGGGGCAGGGTCGGGTATATGCTTCTCACAAATCGGAGCTTTTTACAACAAGCATGATAGTTTTCGGTAGGGAACGTCCCACCTTTGGGGACGAAATGATATCCATTGCCTCTTATTGCTTTCAAATTTTTGTCTCGTGTCAACATAGAACAAGGGGAGTGTTGTGTGAATTTTTGTGATTTTTCGAGGTTCGTTTGGACATTTTTATGCATTAACTGAGTTTTCAATGCATTTTATGTGCATAATTCAAATTTTAGCTACATGAACATGCGCCAGTGCATATAAATTGGTTGAAAAATCAAATATGTGTCCATGGGTGCATGCTTAGGTCCCATGCAAGAAATGGGAATGAATTTCAAACATCGGGGCACCATTGATTGCGGGCAAAACATTGATATGCCTAGTTTTTAAATTCTAGTAAATCTAAAACTCGTCTGAAATACATAAAACTTGGCCTGCTATTATGGAGTGGCATCAACATGCTGTGGTACAAAGTTTGTCCCATTTGGGGCAGGTTTGGGTATATGCTTCTCACAAACCGGAGCTTCTCACAACAAGCATGATGCTTTTTGGTAGGGAACGTCCCACCTTTGGGGATGAAACGATATCCATTACCTCTTATTGCTTTCAATTTTTTTTCTCGTGTCAACATAGAACAACATGAGTGTTGTGTGATTTTTCGTGATTTTGTGGGGTTCATTTGGACATTTTTATGCATTAGCTGAGTTTTCAATGCATTTTATGTGCATAATTAAAATTTGAACTACATGCACATTCTCAAGTGCATATAAATTGGTTGAAAAATCAAATATGTGTCCTTGCGTGCATGCTTAGGTCCCATGCAAGAAATGGTAATGAATTTCAAACACCGGGGCACCGTTGATTGTCGGCAAAACATTGAGATGCCTGGTTTTTAAATTCTAGTAAATCCAAAACTCGTCTGAACAAATTTTGTCCCATTTGGGGCAGGTTTGGGTAAATGCTTCTCACAAACCGAAGCTTCTCACAACAAGCATGATGCTTTTCAGTAGGGAACGTCCCACCTTTGGGAATGAAACGATATCCATTGCCTCTTATTGCTTTCAAATTGTTTTCTCGTGTCAACATAGAACAACAGAAGTGTTGTGTGATTTTTTGAGGTTTTTCGGGGCTCGTTTGGACATTTTTATGCATTAACTGAGTTTCAATGTATTTTATGTGCATAATTCAAATTTGAACTACATGCACATGCTCCAGTGCTTATAAATTGGTTGAAAAATCAAATCCTTGGGTGCATGCTTAGGTCCCATGCAAAAAATGGGAATGAATTTCAAACACCGGGGCACCGTTGATTGCCGGGAAAACATTGAGATGCCTGGTTTTTTAATTCTTGTAAATCCAAAACTCGTCTGAAATTCATGAAACTTGGCATGCTAGCATGGAGCGGCATCAGCATGTTGTGGTACAAATTTTATCCCATTTGGGCAGGTTTTGGTATATGCTTCTCACAAACCAGAGCTTTCTCATAACAAGCATGAGTGTTTTCGGTAGGGAACGTCCCACCTTTGGGGACGAAACGATATCTAGTGCCTCTTATTGCTTTCAATTTTTTTTCTCGTGTCAACATAGAACAACAGGAGTGTTGTGTGATTTTTTGGGGTTCGTTTGGACATTTGTTTTGCATTAACTTAGTTTTCAATGCATTTTATGTGCATAATTCAAATTTGAACTACATGCACATGTCCGGTGCATATAAATTGGTTGTAAAATGAAATATGTTTCCTTAGGTGCATGCTTAGGTCCCATGCAAGAAATGGGAATGAATTTCGAACACCGGGGTACCGTTGATTGGCGGAAAACATTGAGATGCCTGGTTTTTAAATCTAGTAAATCCACAACTTGTCTAAAATTCATCAAACTTGGCATGCTATCATCAAGCGGCATCAACATGCTGTGGTACAAATTTTGTCCCATTTGTGGCAGGTTAGGGTATATGCTTCTCACAAACCGGAACTTCTCACAACAAGCATGATGCTTTTCAGTAGGGAACATCCCACCTTTGGGGACAAAACGATATCCATTGCTTCTAATTACTTTCAAAAAAAATCTCGTGTCAACATAGAACAACAGGAGTGTTGTGTGATTTTCTGTGTTTTTTAGGGTTCGTATGGACATTTTATCCATTAACTGAGTTTTCAGTGCATTTTATGTGCATAATTCAAATTTGAACTAGCTTACGAATTCAGAGCGAGAGGGGAATATGTGCCAATGGTCGCCAAAGATGATCAATAAGTGATCCTAGCTTCTTATGCGTAACCCGACCGTGTTCACTTTCTGAAACCCCTTCGAATAGAGACCATCACGGTACTCACGCAGGTTGTGTATTTTTAAGGATATGGTGTCAAGTATCTACAATCGGATATTAACAAATTCCCATCTGCCAAATAACCACGAGGATGGATTTCGAAAGTTCATAACCCTGCAAGGGTGTCCCAACTTAGCCCATCACAAGCTTACGATCCGCGAAGTCGCAACTCCATATTGGGAAGACCCGAGTATCCTCGGAATCCCGTGCTCAAGATATTTCGACAAAGGTAAAACTAATCTAGCAAGACCTCCCAGCGTGCCGACACCCTGATAGTAGCCGTGCGTATCTCGTCTCAGGCCACGAACGGATAGGTCAATCTACAGGTAAATACCAGATACATCGGGTTTCCCCAAGGCGGCCCTGCAGCCTGCCCAGTTTGGACCAACACTCATGAGGAGCACTGGCCCGGGTTGTTGATTAAGAACTCGGGTTTATAACTCCGTATGCAAGTTTTTAGTTGTTAGGCAAATGTAGTACCAAAGTTGGGTCTTGCTAGAAAAGCTTTAAGCAGAGTGAATTATAAAGGGGGGCCCATAAGCCCCAACCATGTTAGGAACGCAAAATCAAAGAACATAACACCGGTTTATGGGGTCCTAAGGTGGCATGAGTGGAACAAAACACCAAGCAGAAGGCCAAGCCTTCCACCCATTACCAATATATATGTGCATTAGTTTAATTAAAATAAATATTGTGTTATCCCAATAAACAAGTCCGAACATGGAGCAATCTTCAAACTTCACCTGCAACTAACAACGCTATAAGAGGGGCTGAGCAAGAGCGTACTTAGCCTATCAACGGTTTGCAAGGAAGACGGTTAGTGTGTTTCATGGCAACATAGGAGGCTGATAAGACAAGAATAGGCATCAAGGCATACCTAAAGAGCGAGACAACTAGCAAGGCAAAATGGAGGTGATATCGGGGAACGGTCATCTTGCCTGATAAATCCACGGAGGGATCGTAACCTTGGTCCTCAAACAAAGTCTCGACAGGAACCTCGAACTCCGAATCATCACCGGGCTCTAACCTAGACAACAATACAAACACCGGAACAACAATCAATCACCATGCAATGCTCAAACACATGATGCAAGACATGATGCAAATGTGCATGGACAGGATATGATGCATCTCAAAGGAACACGATTCATGTGAGGGGACACATCATGCAAAAGAATGGAAGAACAACCATAGTCGCATATGTAGTTATTTAGTTGAACTATCCAAGCACCCAACAAGTTTTAAAAGTTGCTTAGGATGGCAAGGAGTGCAACTTGAGACCTACAACATCATGCAAGCATTTTAAATGGGCCGGAAGGAACAAACAACAATTCCGGAAACTCCCATGTGCATATAATAAAATGTAGAATAGATCTACGGTAACCATATTTTAGATTTGTTAAACATGTAAAGTAACAACACCATGTTATTCTACACAATTTTCCACCCCATTTACATACAAAGTTTATTAAAATTGGAGCTACGGTTATTTAGTTATGAATTAAACCAATTTGAACATGTTATTTACAAAATATATTCAAACAACATTTTAAATGTTTTTAGCATGGCAAAAAATCCATATTTTTAATCTACACTAAAAACCCAACAGTTTTCATATAAATATTATTTCAAACAGATGCATATTTTAAAAGATAAGATGAATTCAAAATGCAAAATAGAAAAGAAAAACGGCATCGCCGACTCAGCCTGGACTAGTCTCAGACACAGACGGGTGGGTCCAGGAGGCGATGAGGTGGCAAGGCTGGGTGTAAAAGTGGGTGTGTGCATGCAGGGAATGACATGTGGGGCCTGGCTGTCAGTGGGTGGTGCAGTGCAAAAAAAAGGGCATTCTCCACTAGCCCGAGGGGGAGTCGAACCCGTGTCTGTGCAATAAGGGAGCGAGCGGCGAGCCACTGGGATAGGCTGCATGCGACTGCTAGAGAAGCAGAGCTGCACCTGAAATATATTCAGTGCGGGAGAAGCATGCCACAACACTCCGGCGAAGTAGAGGCGACGACGAGGCACTACGGCTGCTCCGGCGACCAAAAAGGACGGAGGAGGCACGCAATGGGTCCACGGAGGGATCCCACACACACGACACGCGCTAGCTGCTCCTAACGACGACTACAGCGACACCGACGGCAACAATCAGAGGCGGTGGCGACGAGTTGCGGCGAGGCAAAAACAGAACCTAGCGGAGTGGCGAGGACACGCAACAGCACCTACGCGACATGGCGGAGATGCTGGCCATGCAAGGATGGGCTATGGAGGTCGAAACACTCACCGGAGACGAGGTCCGATGGCGGTGAGCTCAGGCGCACGACGAACATGCTGCTAGAGCGCACAAACGAGAGGGGAAAGGGCATGAGGAGGTTCGTGAGCTCACCACGAACGCGATGACACGCTTGGCTTGCCGTGAGGGGGCGGAGTCGACGACGAGGGTGGATGAACGCCCGCGGCGGCCGGAGTTGAAGACGAGGAAGGGGAGGAAGCAGGCGGGGCCTTCAGCTCCGCGTAGTCGTCGTCGAGGACGTAGACGACATCGGGGAAGCAGACGAACATGGTTGGCGAGGTAGAGGAGGACGGGGAGCATGCCGATGATGAGTCTGTGCTCTCAGATGCATTCGGGACAGCGAGCAGGTGGGAGATCTAGTGGCCTAGAGCTCACCTGGCGGCGGGGAGAGGAAGAGGGGAACCCTAGGAAGCTAGTGGACACCGAGAGGGGTTAAAAGGGTCTAGGGCGACGGGGACGCATGACGGCGTGCTCATAATCGTGGTCCCCATGGCGATGCACGAGGAGGATGAAAAGGTGGGTGTGGGTGCGGTCGCGGTCGCTGACGCACGGGCCCGTCCCGGCCACGTGGAGGCGACACAGAGGGAGGCGCGTGCGTGCACGGGTGAGAAAGGGAGAGAGGGACGAGCGACTGGCTGGGCCGCGGGCTGCTGCGTTGGCAAGCTGGGCCGGCCTGGTGGCCGAGGCCCAGGTTGGTCTGTGGGCTGCGGCTGGCTGCTGCACTGATGCTGCTCGCCTTTCCTTTTTATTTTTCTTTAGGCAGAAAAACAAAAGGAAAAGCCCTTGTTGATAGGAGAGGAATTAGCGAGAAATAAAAATATCCCTTAGCTCCTCGAAATATGCCCTATTTTATAAAAATGAGTTGTTCATTTTTAGAGGTAGAAAAATTAAACAAGTTTGATTATGATTCAAACTTAGGTAATTTTTTAACCTGACCAAAACATTTTAAAATAGGGTGAGGTTTGGCTTAGTGGCTTAGGACATGGTGCCATAAAAGTTGGGACAAGATGAACATTAAAGGAGGAGGGAAAAATGCACTTCAAAACAAAAGCAAAAAGAAAGAAAAGTGGAGGAGGGGGTGGTGAAGTTTGAAGTGCTTAAGGATTGAGCATGCCTTTGCATCCAACCACCACATCATGAGCAAGAAAAACTCACTTGAACATAATAAGGATGATAAATGCAAAATGACAAGGTGGAATGCCATATGATGTGACCATGATGCAATGATGGTAATGAATGCATGATAATGCAATAATGAAAAAACATGTGAATGCAATAAGATGACAAGGCATAAATGAAAAAGAAAAACCCCAAGGAAAGGATACGGACCAAATGGTAAAATGTATATATTGCCATATAAGGAAGTTTTACATATGGGGTGTTACAAACTCTCCTCCACTATGAAAAGATCTCGTCACGAGATCTAGGACTGAAAGAAAGCGGGATACTCGAGACGGAGATGATCTTCTCATTCTCATGTAGCTTCTCGGTCGGTATGGTGTGACCACTTCACTTTCAAGAATCTGATGGACTTGTTGCGGGTCTTGCACTCAGTTTTTCAAGGATAGCAACGGGGTGCTCACGATAAGACAAGTCTTGCTGAAGATCAATCTCTTCGAAATGAATTGTGCGTTCAGGCGGCTTGAAGCACTTGCGGAGTTGTGACACGTGAAACACATCGTGCAGATTTGCAAAGTTGGAGGGAAGCTCGAGTTGGTAGGCTAGATCGCCTCTCTTGCCAATTATCTTGAAAGGGCGCACGTATCTTGGAGCAATCTTGCCCTTGATACCGAACCTCTGAGTGCCCTTCATAGGAGAAACACGGAGATACACATGATCACCAATGTCAAAAGCCAAGTCACGATGCTTGCCGTCATAGTAGCTCTTTTGGCGCCATTGCGAGGCCTTGAGATTTTCACCTATGACTTTCCACATTTCTTCGGCCTCTAAGATCAAATCATTTCCAAGGAGTTGACGTTCACCAGTCTCGGACCAGTTGAGAGGGGTACGACACATTCTACCATAGAGAATTTCAAACGATGCTTTGCCTGCACTTGCTTGGAAGCTGTTGTTGTAGGAGAATTCGGCAAATGGAAGGCAATCTTAAAATTTCATACCAAAGGAGATTACACATGCCCTGAGCATATCTTCAAGAATTTGGTTCACTCTTTCGACTTGGCCACTAGTCTGAGGGTGAAAAGCTGTGCTGAAGCGAATCTTGGTACGCATAGCTGACTGGAAAGAATCCCACAATTTGAAAGTGAACAAGCTTCCATGATCTGAGGAGATTACTTGAGGGTTACCATGCAAAGAGACAATTCTGGAGGTATACAACTCTGCCAGTTGTTCTGCGTTGATGGTCTCCTTGACTGGAATGAAATAAGCCACTTTCGTGAGCTTATCAATCACCAGAAGGATTGCGCCGTTTCCTCGCTTGGACTTGGGAAAACTGGTGACGAAATCCATCTCAATGTGATTGAATTTCCACTCGGTAATAGGTATAGGTTGAAGGAGTCCGGTTGGACGTTGATGCTCTGCCTTCACTCTTTTGCACACATCAAACTCGTTCACGAATTGAGCAATTTCTCTTTTCATGCGAGTCCACCAATAGGATTGCTTGAGGTCATGGTACATCTTGGAGCTTCCTGGATGTATCGAGAGGAGTGAGTCATGTGCTTTGTTCATTATGAGCTTCCTGAGATTACCTTTGGGAAGCATAATTCTGTCCTCAAAGAACAAAGTGTCTGTGTAATCAATGCGATAGCACTTGTACTTGGGAGTACCCTTGGCAATATTGTCGTGGTTTTGTCATGGCAGATGTCCTAGCAAAAGGACTTAGTCGTGAGACCATCGCTACGGGTTAGCTTAAAGGGGTTAAAGCTGACAAGGACACAGGGGTTTTATACTAGTTCGGCTCCTTCGATGAAGGTAAAAGCCTACGTCTAGTTTGGTGTAGTATTGCTAGAGTTTCGATGACCAGGGAGCGAATCCGCTTTGCCTGTCTCTCGAGCTATTGTCCTCTATCCCGAACCGTCGTCGGGTCGTCCCTTTATATAAGAGGTGACGCCCGGTACGGTTTACAGAATCCCGAGGCCAGCTCATAAACGTGTCCGTCTCGGTCTCTATCCTTCCTATCTTACATCACAAGTTACATATCATATGGCGGTTCACAAATCATCTGCCCTAACGCCTCTTGGGCCTTATGCTTCTTGGACTAAAGCGCCTGGTTCCATGTTCGGCTGGGCTTCAGTAGAAACAATTTTCATAGGCAGAAACCGGCCCCTCCTGGGCGGTTCATACCTAGTAATAATATCCCTGACATTAGGCCCCAGATTGTTTTGAACCTGTTCATGTCAATCTTCAACGTCTTGTAAAGATTTTCCCTTCTGCGGCTTCAAGTGCTTCATAAACCGGCGTGACGTCATCTTCTTAGATCGCATTTGATCCGTCGTGACGTCATCTGCTCACTTTACACTTGTACCTGTTTTTTTATTTTTCATTAAAAGCTCCGAAGATTGAGGTGACAGTATCCTCCCATATATACTTTTTTGTCTCCTCGATTCCCGCGCGTACCGTTTTATCCGTTTGTCTTATAAATAGGGTAGAGGGGCATATCATTTTCCCCCTTGCCTCTTGCCTTCTCCTTCCTCGCGTCTGTTCACACCCGAGCTCCACCGCCGCCGTCAAGCTCCTTGTCTTCATCAAACTTGGCCGCTGTATCAAGCTGACTGGACCAGAGAACTCCGGCGCACCTCCGCATTCGCTTGCTCCGGTAAGTTTCCTTCTTATCCTACCAATAGATCTTATTAGGGTTTCTCCTTCATACGAGCTTCCGGATAGACATTGTTCTTCCTAGTTGCTCATCACAGCCCGATAGTTTTATTGCATATCTGAATATCCTATTTGATAGCTATAGGGGTAACTCCGTTTCTTCACCATGCCTTTATTTTTCCCAATGTTGCTAGTTTAGATTGTTCCTGCTAGAGTTTTCATCAGTCCGCCGAATATAACCTGAATATATCTAAATTTTCTAGCATGCTGTAGATCCATATTTTCATTACTGTTTGTGCGAAAACTGTTTCTTCATAAGTTCAGATATGTGCCCTATATACCCTTGTTGGCGGTTTAGCTTTTCCAGACACCATAATCCGTTAGATGCCAATGTTCTAGCTGTCCCAGACATATCTTAATCCGGTAGATATCAATGTTCTAGCTGTCCGAGACATATCTTAATCCGGTAGATACCATTAGGCCCCTGCCTAAACCGCCGTTTAGACCAGTACCTTTATAGAGCATGCCAGTTTAAACTTGCTTAGATTGTAAACCGGCCCTTCATTGTATTTTCAGACTTTTCCTTCCGAAAAAATGGCCACTCAAGCCAAGCAGTTTGACTCCTGCAACTGCGTCCAATCCCGGATTACTGAGGAGGACTTAGAGAAAATGGCCAAAATTGGTGGTTTAGGCCCAAAAAATGTCCTTCACTGGAGGGTTCCCGGATCAGAATGTCCTCCAGAGCCCAAAGAGGGAGAGGTTGTTGTCTTCTTTGATCACCTAGCCCGGGGATTTAGCCCTCCCGGGTCAAAGTTCTTCCGTGACGTGTTAGCAAATTTCCAACTTCATCCGCAAGATCTTGGTCCCAACTCTGTGTCAAACATTTACAATTTCCAAGTATTTTGTGAAGTTCATCTGCAAGAGGAGCCGTCAGTCGAATTGTTCCGGGATTTCTTTCACGTAAACCGTCGCACAGAATTTCATGAAAACCCAAACACTAAGCTCGGCGGGTTGACTATTCAGAAAAGAAAAGATGTTACTTTTCCTCACGCTAGTCTCCACAGCCATCCAAAAGAGTAGAATCAGACTTGGTACTACTACTTAGATACTTCCCCAGCAGAGGAGAATCCATTGCCGGGTTATTGCTCCAACCGCCTTTCAGAGAATCACCCCTTTCCACAGCGGCTAAGTTCCCAGGAACGAGCTCAGTACGCCCCTCAGCTTTCAAAGCTCATGGCCTTTATGGCCAATGGTTTGACAGGGGTTGATTTTGTCCGCTGCTGGATTTCTTGGAGTGTTCTTCCACTAAGTCGGCGTTCCGGTTTAATGTGTGAGTATACTGGGAATCCCAAAGATCCTTTGCGCCACACAGAAGTGGTGTTATCAGAAAACGAGGTCAATGAGTCCGTCAAGAGGCTGCTGAATTTACCTATCGAAGTTTGCAGTCAGACCGTCTAGGAACTCTTCTGTGTGACCAACAAACCACCATCGGTAAAAATCTCTTCCCTATTGTTTTGCTTTGTTTTAATCCATTTGCATCACTTGTCTTTAAGTGTCTTTATTTCTTTCAATAGGACAATGATCCTTTCTGGAAAATGAAGGCCCAGGATAAAACGGCGAAAGCACCTCGCCAGAAGACCCAGGCTGTCAAGAAAAACAACAAGAAGAATACTGCCATGTCTGGATCCAAGGCGGAAGAAGATGAACCGGCCTCCGAGGTACCACCTGATTCTTTTGACTTCTTTGTCTTTTCTTTATCTGTATTTTTATTAACAATGACTATTCCCTGGGACACGCCGAAGGCAGTAGAGCAGACGATGTTTAGGTAATTACTCTTTCTTCCGGTTCAGAACCGTTGCCACTACCAAAAATTTGTCGGACAAGCCGAAAAGTACAGTTTTCTCATCCTTTCGCTTATTTGGATCCAAACTTTCTTTTAAAGAAACAGCAATATGAAGCTCGCCGCACCACTCGTCATAGTGGTCACGTTATTGAATCCACCGGATTACCGCACACTCCAGCTCGGAGGCGTCGTTCCGAGGTTTTACTCACTCCAGATGCTCTTTTCCCCTAAGGAGGTCTTATTCGACAACCCCATAATCCGTCTGATTAGAATTATCAGGAAACTCCTCATTCAACTTCTGGTGAATCAACAGCCACTCAGATTCCTCCCCTCAAGACTGTTCCTGGGAAAGCTGCTTTTCACTTTGTCTGGTTTAACTTTTGTATTGACTCTTCTATTTTTCATTATCTTTATCTTTCACAGTAAACCCAAGCTTAGCAAAAAGGCCAAACTGAGTAAACTAGTAGTCGATAATACAATTCCTGAACCGGCAGAAAATCCTGAACTTGCTGAACCTTCTGAAGACAATGCTGATATTACGCATGATGATCCTCCTCCCATGGATCATGAAGTCTTTGTTTATCAGGGGAGCGATCTAATGGACCATGAACTTGAACCGGCCAGTCCTGCCCGAGCTAGCCCTGCTCCTGCTAGCCCTACCAAGCAAACGACCGCTTCAACTGGAGATGTTGAAATCGATAGGACTAGCTTTACTGCTCCTGGTGAGCCTGTCACTTTGTCCAAGCATACTGCCAGGGATGAAGTTCTCAGCAAGGACAAAGGCAAGTGGGGTACTGATATGTCCAGCTACGCTCAACTCAGCACCCAAGAACTCCATTTCGGCTATCTAAACCGGCTGTACACTAGCCGTGATCATGAAGCTCGATTGGTAAATTTGATGAAGGAGCGCTATGAGGTAACCTCTATGCCTTTGACTTGTTTTCTATTTCTGCTTGTAACTTATCCTTATTCCGTCTTAGCCCCCAAGTGCCGGTTTAGCCTTTTAGGGTGAACCGGGACTTTAGTAGATCCATTAGACAGTTTGTTTTGCACATGTGTATTCCCCAAGGGCCGGTTTACTCCTGTAGGATGAACCGGGACTTCAGTTTGTATTTTGTTTTGAATGATGTCACATTAGCCCCCAAGTGCCACGTATATAACTTGTTTATGTGCGTGCGACTTGTCTGAAAAGATGTATGTTCAACTGCAAATATACATTAGCTCCCAAGTGTCAAGTGCATAACTTGTTATGTGCTTGGGACTTGACTGAAATGCCTCATGAATATATAATGTGCTTTCATTTTGGCAGGCTGACTTGAACCGGAAAAACTCTGAAGTGACTGAGCTCCGGGATACTTTGAAGTTCCAAGAAACTGCTGGTCTCAAAGTCAAAGACGAGCTGACACTTGCTTTAGCAAACATAGAAAAACTGAAGAAAGACTTTGAACAAGAGCGGTCAGATTGGGATGCTGACAAGGCTACCTTGGAGAAGAGAGCCACTGATGCAGAGGCTGCTCTTAATCCGGTGACAGAGGAATTGTCCGGATTGAAGCAGCAAATAAATGCCACGACGACTGCCATCTTTGGTAGGTACTACTAACATAGCCCTGAACATTGCAATCCTGTACCATTCTGGTTTAACTCATACTTTTGAATGCAGGACGACGCATGGCTCATCTTGGCGATGACATGCAAAAGAAACTGAAGGCTGCATATACTCTGGTGGAGCAGTTATATTCCAGTGCTCAAAGGATTGTCTGTGCTGCCTCGCATAACAAACCGGCTCCCACCACAATCAAGGGTACATTGGAAAGGCTGTCCATTCTTCCTGTCCGCCTCGTGGAGGTGAAGAAATCGTTTGCAAGGGCGGGTGCTCTGATGGCTTTAACTTGAGCGAAAGCTTGGGTGCCTGATTTTGATCCGGCAGAGGCTATGAACGGCTACCCAAGTATGAAGGAAGACGGATCAGCCTTTTCCAGCAATGAATTACGTGCATTAACCAAGGATACGCGGCCTCTGGCTAGCAAACTTGCCGACGAGGCTGATCTGTCTAGATATCATCCGGGATATGATGCTGAGAACACTACTAGGAAAAGGGCTATAGATGAGATGGCCACTAATGGCGCACCAGACATGTGGTGCGCCATTAGTATATACTAATGTTGCACCATGTGTCGGTGCGCCATTAGTACGAACTTCTTTTATTTTTTATTTTTACAGACATACTAATGGCGCAGGGTGGCACAGTGCGCCATTACTAGTTTAACTAGTAATGGCGCACCTCCAACTCAGTGCGCCAGTACTATTTTTTTTTGCAAAACTACTAATGGCGCACCAGCCATCAATGCGCCATTAGTAACACTGGTTACTAATGGCGCTTTGATGACTGGTATGCCATTAGTAAAGTGGGACAAGCTAGATATTTTGGACAGCCACACCTACACACTCACTTTCCCCACTTCATTCTCTCCACCTCCTCCTCCAAGCTAGTGTCGGCTGCCTCCTCCTCCTCACATTAGTTGCACCATAGATTCATCAAAATTAAGTGGTTAAATTACCTTTTTTGATAGGTAAGTAAGGGGGGAAAGCTATCTTTATGTTGTAGCTCAATTTTCCCCCTCGAGCTCCAATAACCGTGCACATGCACTTTTTATGGCCTAGCTAGATCTATGTATGTTTGTGGTGTTGCATATGTTTGTGGGGTTGCATATATGTTTGTGTTTGCAGGTACCAGTATTTGAAATGTGATAGTTGCCAATATTTTGCCGAAATGTTGATTCATTTCCGTTTCGGCGAGAATTTTGGCACTATGCATTCTTTTTGGTCCTATTTTTAGGGAAAGTCATGCCAAATTTTTTCTTGGTTCTAAAATATCGTTTTTCTCTACCCCGCAGGCGACCATGGTCCGCACGATGACCGTAGGCATCGTGAATAGGTTTTTGAGCTCTGCGAAGGCCGAGATGCTTCAAAAGAACGAGACGGAGATAAGATGTCCGTGTCGAAGATGCAAGCTGAAGAGCCATATTGCGGACCCGGATTACGGGCAGGTGCGGGACCACCTGCTCTTTTGATTACATGGATGGCTATCGGTGGCAAGGTGATGAAGATGACTATGAAGTCGTCCATGGCCGGGCAAGAAATGAGGAAGGGCAACAAGACAACCACCGCAGCGAGGGCGGGCGAGAAGACGAAGAATCTCCAGGACATGATCACGTCAGTTATGCTGTACACAGTCATCATGTAGAAGATGCCGGACATGATGATGAGGAAGATCAAGATGAAGGGCATGATCACGATCTAGATGAAGATGCCGGAGCAGACGACGATGGAGGCTCGGTGTAGGACCCTCATATTCAAGAGCTGCTTCTCAAGGAGACGGATAACGCAAGAGCTGCCGCCCGAGAGAAAGCCAAGCTGTATCAACTGGAGATAGACGCGGTTACTCCATTGTATGAAGGATGCAGGCCCGAGGATACACCCTCCTGAAAGTAATGCTCATGGCTCTGGAGATGAGGGTAAAACACAAAATGACCGAATGCTTCGACGAGAACATGTCATTCTGGCACGAACGTCTACCCAAGGGGAACAAGTGCCCGACCAGTTTCGAGGAGGCAAAGAAAATCGTGTGTCCTCTGGATTTACCGCACGTGAAATACCATGTGTGCATGAACAATTGCATCATTTATCAGGATGAGCATGCGGAGTCTACCATATGTCCGGTGTGCGGCGTCACTCGATACTAGAAGCGGAAGAAAGCTCCTCGAAAAGTGGTGTGGTACTTTCCGATCACTCCTCGTCTGCACCGGTATTTCGCAGACCCTAAGGTAGCAAAGCTCCTACGTTGGCATGCGGATAGGGAGGAGAAGAAGCGAGAAGATGACGGAAATGATCCGGAGATAAATAAAAAAGACAAGATGTAGAGTCACCCTAAGGATGCGAGCCAGTGGCAAGAGTTGAACTTTGAAGACCTAGAATTTGGGAACGATCCAAGGAACATCGTGCTGGGCGCGAGCACCGATGGAGTCAATCCGTTTGGCAGCCAGAGAAGCACACATAGCACCTGGTCAACCTTCCCCCCTGGTTGTGCGGATGTACAACCTTCCCCCCTGGTTGTGCATGAAGAGGAAGTACATTCACATGAGTATGCTAATTGATGGGCCGAAACAACCAGGGAACGACATCAATCTGTATCTGGGGCTGCTGAAAGAGGAGCTAGACATGCTATGGAAAACGCCAGCCAATACGTGGGACGCCGCAGAGAAAGAATATTTCCCTATGAGAGTCGCGCTGCTCACGACGGTGCACGACTATCTTGGTTACAGATACGTCGCGGGGCAGGTGGTCCACGGATTTTCTGGCTGCGTCAGGTGCATGGATGACACAATGTATCGCCAGGTAGATAGAGATCCTGGGTCTTCGAAAACCGTGTTCATGGGACATCGAAGGTGGCTTCGCGAAGATGACACGTGGAGGAAACGCAAGGATTTGCTCGATGCTGAAACCAAACCCCGAAGACGCCTGCGTACAAGGAGCGGCGAGGAAATAGACGAGTTGTTGAAAAATTGGAAAGATTGCCCACTGCCGGGAAAGAAGCAACAGGCGCCAGAGCCAGGAAAGAAGCGAAAGGCGCCAGAGCCGCTGTTGAAGGTATGGAAAACGAGGTCTGTTTTCTGGGACTTGCCGTACTGGAAGATCCACTATGTGCCTCACAGCCTTGATGTCATGCATATCACGAAGAACGTGTGCGAGAGTCTGCTTGGTACCCTGCTCAACATGCCAGAGAGGACCAAAGATGGGCCGAAAGCAAGGGCAGACTTGAAATCAACGGGTATCAGGCAGGAGCTTCACGCTAATGATGATGATGATGAGGTGAAGCAGGACACGGAGAGTCGTCGCAAAGGCAAAAAGGCCAAGAAGACCGGAAATGACTACCCTTCCGCGTGCTTCACTCTAAGTCAGGAGAGATCAAGCAGTTTTCACCTGCCTCGTAGGAGTAAAACTTCCTTACGGTTACGCGGGGAAGATAAGCAGATACCTAGACCCAGCGAAGCAGAAGTTTAGTGGGATGAAGTCTCATGGCAGATACTTCCAGTTGCAATCCGTGGGATCATGGACGTGCACGTCCGTGAGATGCTATTTGGCCTATGCAACTTTTTCGACATCATTTCTCGGAAGTCGGTTGGCATGAGCCAACTCAGAAGGCTACAGGAAGAGATCGTGGTGATACTATGCTAGCTTGAGATGTACTTCCCGTCCGCATTCTTCGACATTATGGTGCATCTGCTGGTCCATATCGTGGAGGATATCATGCAACTCGGGCCGATGTTCCTGCACAGCATGATGCCGTTCAAAAGGATGAATGGTGTCATCAAAGGATACGTTCGAAACATGTCACGTCCAGAGGGAAGCATAGTGAGGGGCTTTCTGACCGAAGAGTACATCTCCTACTACACGAATTATCTAGGCATCGAGAACCCCGTTGGTCTGCCCGTCAACACGCACCTCGGCAGGCTTGCTGGATGGGGTGACCGCGAGGGTCGCCGCGAAATGCATGTCTACTTCGAGGGTCGACTCACCGACTTTGAAAGAGCAAACCTAGTCGCGCTACAACACATAGACGTGGTCGATCCTTGGGTGGCAGAGCACAAAACCTTTATTGAGAAGACGTGCAATGACCGAAGCCAACAGAGGACGGACGGAGATATAATCAAAGAGCACAACTCATGTTTCACACGTTGGTTCAAGGAGAAGCTTCTGTCGTACCCTTTACATGAGGATTCTTCCGCAGAAGAAAATCTCATATTCCCCTTGTCACAGGGCACCGAGCACAACCTGATGACCTATGAGGTGTACTATATCAACGGGTACACGTTCTACGCCGAGGACAAGGATATGAAGAGCGATGGTTATCAAAACTCCGGGGTAACGAAGGAATCCTACACCGGTAACGACAAGGACAGATTCTACGGAAGGATCGAAGAGATCTGGGAGCTGAGCTACGCTGGAGAGAAGGTCCCGATGTTCCGTGTCAGATGGGCCAAGAGCGTCCTAAAAGAAGACCGGTATTTCACCACCATCGTTATACCCGAAGCCAAATCCAAGACCGTGGGCGCAAACGTAACCGCAAAAAATGAGCCATGGGTACTGGCTTCCCAAGTGGACCAATGCTTCTTCATTACCGACCCGTCAAAGCCCAATCGTGTTGTCACGAGGAGAGGCAAAAGGAAGATCATCGGAATGGATGGAGTCGCCAATGAGCAAGACTTCGACAAGTACGGTGACTCGAAGATGGAACATGACGACGACGATGAAGTGCCATACACCACAAGAAGAAGCAGGACCACCCTACCTAAAGGACGTCCGTTCAAGAGAAGAACTCCATTTGCGAAAAAGAAGGGCAAGAAGATTGTGAACAGATAGCTAGCTAAGATTGATTATATTTAAATTGTAGTCTTTATTTTTTCGATTATATTTCGACATATTCGTAAATATTTTTTCATGGGCACTTTTTGAATTCATGAATATTTTTTCAAATTTGATGATATTTTTTCATATTCACAAATGTTTTACCAATTCACAAATGAATGCAACTAAAAGTCCAAAAAAAATACTAGTTGTGCTTGGTTATATGTTACTCCCAAAAGCATATAAAGTTTGTCAAATTTGGAGCTGTGCATATTTAGTTATGATTTAAACAAGTTTGAACATATTTAAACACAAATAAATATCAAACAACATTTAAAATGTTGTTAATATGGCAACAAACTGCATATTATTTTTCTACATGATATTCTCAACATCTAGCATATGTGACATGTTATATTTGGATGCATGGATAAAAAGATATGTGCAAAGAAAAAAATGCATTAAAAAATTGTGGAGGCTGGGAATCGAACCCAGGACCTCCTGGTGTGTGTGATGTGTGCTAACCAATCGGTCTAGTAGATGGGCTTCGATGTAGATAGAGTTTGGTGGAAGAAAACATGTGGGCTCGAACAGAAATAAAAAAAATACTAATGGCACACCACGGGGGAGGTGCGCCATTAGAATATATGTACTTATGGCGCACCAGGGGGAGGTGCGCCATTAGTATTCTGCCCCCATCCATACCACTGGCCTCTCTCCCTCGCCCTCGCTCGCCAAATCCCATTTCGTCCCTCTCCTCGCCCTGCCCCGACGCCGCCGCCCCGACCCCCGTCCCTCCCTCCACCGTGCCGCCGCCGCCGCCCCGACCCACTGCGCCGCAGCCGCCCACGCGCCCCGCCGCCTCCCTCTCCCCATCCTACCCTTCCTCCCCCTCTCGCCTC
>LR738715.1:704350373-704414880 GCA_902687465.1 Secale cereale
GCCACCGGAGCCCGCAACACTGCACCGCTTTCTCGTAGGTGAGTCCCCGTCTCGCTCATGCCCCACCCCCCGCTTCCTCCTCCCTCCCTCCTCGCTCGCTAACGTATCGGCCGTGCGCATGCAGTGAGGCAGGCAGGCACCCCTATTCCGCCCCCCCGCTCCGGCGACGTTGAAGGGGTCGACGACGCGCGCTTCACTCACCACCCGCTTCTCCTCCGCCGCCCAGCCCGCGTGGGTAAGTGCATCATCCTATCCTCCCCCTCTCGCCTCCTCCCTCGGCCGCGACGCGCGTGCGCCCACTGACTATGTGCCTGCTGAAAATGCATTTGTTGTCCATCAACCTCGTTCAATATCAAGAGCACATTTGATATGCAAATGCACCTGTTGTCCAGTCTGCTTCGACAGTACCCGCAAGCATTTGCATTCTCTGAGCTCAGTAAACCATAACTTTTATTTCAATCTACTGGTATGAACACAAGTGTTTGTGGTAGCACCAGAGTTCATCATTTGCATTAGTAATGTATGGGTGTGAGAAACAAAATTTGAATGGGAAAGGGAACTTTCAGTCCTAGTTCTAATTGTCACCGGGTATTCATGGATGTTTTGTTCCTACTCTTCTCAGATTTGGACTGCATGAACTAAATTCAGAGTTCAGTGCAAGCTAAAACAGGGGATAATCATTGTGACATGCTCCAGATTATAAACTGGGAGAAGAGAGAAACGATTCATTAGCAAATACATATAGCTGCAAGAAAAGCTGTTTTGATTGCTGACTGCACAATCTGAACCATACATCTCTGAAAATATTACTCTTGCTCTTGGAATTTTAGAGTTGTTGTGGCCATGTTCACTTGATTGTGTAGCATAGATGTGTAAGTAAGAATGCAAACTGAACCATGTTATCACGCTTAGAGATGCACATCCCTAATAATAATGATCATGATTTGAAGGCACCTACACCATCTGAAGTCTGAATGTTCCATCTTCTCTAGCCTGTCATTTTATTTATGCTATGGCAATGGGTATGCCTCTGCTACTTATGTGTTGTACAACTCTACTTATGTGCTTCAACTCTGTACCTCCGTTCCATTTTCTTTACTTAAATGCACACTGCATCTCCTTTCTCTTAATGATTTTCTATCCAATGATATCGGATTGTTTCATGATGTAACTGCGAAAGCAAATGATATTTGTTGATTTCTGAAAGTTGTGTACTGGATTTTAAGAAGAGAGTGTATGATGAGGAGCAAACTGTAGATCATTTAAGAGTACTAGAAGCTGTCGTTTGATTACGTTTGGCACAACTCTGTTTTATACTTGTATATTACTGCTTCTTAGTAATTAATGCTCTTTGAAACCCAGTATGTTTTTTAGTAATGCTCTATATGTTTCTTTATGAAGCTTCAGTACCAAACAATATATGCTTTTGCAAGCTATACACAACTATTTGAAATGATATGCTCAAGCATATGCAAACTGGGATTTGAATAGTCTAAAGTGGAGTTGAAAGCCCGATGCACTCCATCCAGATTTTTGCTGGGTTCTGTCTCCGACCATCGTGTCGTGATGATTTAGCAGGTACCCCGAGAGGCCCTTGAGATTGCTGGAATGTCGATTAACTTCCATTCCGGCAAATTCGGGTACTCCATATGTCCTATTTTCAGCAAAGGTCATGCTGAAATATTCCGTGAATTTTAGCATGATTTTGCTAAAACTAGGACATATGGGGTACTTGTGACTAAAGCATGGGCCGGGGTATCTTAGTACTTAACTAAGTAGGATCAACTGCCCCTTTATTCTTCCTGCATTAAACCATAGGCGGCAATCACTAGTGCATAACCGGGCAATAGCACCGGTTCGTAAGGCCCTTTAGTGCCGGTTCCATAACCGGCACTAAAGTGTGGTCACTAAAGGCCCCCCTTTAGTACTGGTTCAGCACGAACCGGTGCTAAAGGGCAACCACGTGGCACGAGCCAGCTCCGTGGGTCGGGAGCCCTTTAGTACCGACGCCCGACCGCTCCGCACCGTCAAGGAGGAATTTACTGAAGTGGACTCCGACGGTAATCCAACGGCGTCCAAACAAATAGTCAAGGGGTACTCGGTTCAGCTCGGGTGCATTCTCCGGAGCACCATCTCGATCAACACCGAGAACCTGAGGCATCCTGACCGAGGGAATTTGCGCAACCTCCTCTTCACAAAGATGCATGAATGATACAAGTTCCCCGCTAAATTTGAAAAGACAAGCCTCAAAGGGAATAAAGTGAACAATGCCTCCCTCACGAGGATGAGCACGACCCTTTCTACTTGGAAAAGCACGGTGAAGAGAATGATTGACAAAGGTTTTAGTTATGAGAAGATCAAGGAGAAAAATCCTTCGATCACCGAAGATGACTACAAGGAGTTCAAGATCAAGTGCGAGAGCACCGCAACCTCCGAATCAAGTTAGTGAGGAAAGAAATTCGGCAGTTGAACTTAGGGGAACACACACTCGGTCCCAGCGGTTACAGAGTGGCGGAGCCTATATTGGACAAGGAGGACGCGGAGCGTGCTGAGCAAGGCCTACCGCCGCTCTTCGATTAATACGGTGACAAGCAGACCAGAACTTTGTCAGGGCCCGGTACAAGGAGGACCCGGTAACAAAGGAGCTCACCACGGATCCGAAGACAAGGGCCCTTGAGCTTGTTCTGGTAAGCAATACACCACCGCTTAATTAGCTCCATATGGTTGCATTCTAATTAATGAAGCCAAATTTCTAAATGGTTCACATTCCTTCCGCAGGCGACTGAAAGCAGTAGCGCGGGGTCGACTCAGAGCGCCCCTTTGGACACCACTCTAAATAGGGCGTTGAATGTATTGAAAAAAAGGATAAGCTCAGTAAGCCTTCGTCAGCTGGTCGTGTGGCCGGCAAAGCACTACTAGGAAAAGGGCTATAGATGGGATGGATACTAATGGCGCACCTCACATGTGGTGCGCCACTAATATAAAGCAGTGGCGCACCATGTGCAGGTGCGCCATTAGTGTGGAATACACTAATGGCGCACCAGGCACATGGTGCGCCACTAGTAACAATTTTTTTCCAAACATACTAATGGCGCATCCAGGCACAGTGCGCCATTACTAGTTGTAACTAGTAATGGCGCACCAGCCACAGAGTGCGCCACTACTATTCTTTTATTATTATTTTTTTATTCTTTTTTTGGCAAAACTACTAATGGCGCACCGTGCCATAGTGCGCCATTACTAGTTTAAACTAGTAATGGCGCACTATCCCACAGTGCGCCATTAGTATTTTTTTTTGCACAACTACTAATGGCGCACCACCAGCAGGTGCGCCATTAGTAACCTGGGTTACTAATGGCGCTTTTGGAGATGGTGCGCCATTAGTAACCTGGGACCAACAAGATATTTTGAACAGCCACTCCTACCCACTCACTTTCTCCCCACTTCATTCTCTCCACCTCCTACTCTAAAGCTTGTCTCGGCTGCCTCCTCTTTGTCACCTCATTTCCACCATAGATTCATCCAAATTAAGTGGTTAAATTACCTTTTTTGATAGGTAAGTAAGGGGGGAAGCTATCTTTATGTTGTTCTCCCTCCAACAATGTGCACATGCACTTTTTATGGCCTAGCTAGATCTATGTATGTTCGTGGTGTTGCATATGTTTGTGGTGTTGCATATATGTTTGTGTTTGCAGGTACCGTTATTTGAAATGCGATAGTTGCCAATATTTTGCCAGAATGTTGATTCATTTCCGTTTCGGCGAGAATTTTGGCATTATGCATTCTTTTTGGTCCTATTTTTAGGGAAAGTCATGCCAAATTTTTTCTTGGTTCTAAAATATCGTTTTGCTACCCCGCAGGCGACCATGGTCTACACGATGACCGAAGGCATCGTGAATATATTTTTGAGCTTCGCGAAGGCCGAGATGCTTCAAAAGAACGAGACGGAGATAAGATGTCCGTGTCGAAGATGCAAGCTGAAGAGCCTATTGCGGACCCGGATTCCGGGCAGGCGTGGGACCACCTGCTCTTGCGTGGTTTCATGGATGGCTATCGGTGGCAAGGTGACGAAGATGACTACGAAGTCGTCCATGGGGGCCGGGCAAGAAATGAGGAAGGGCAGCAAGACAACCACCGCGGCTCGGGCGGGCGAGAAGACGAAGAATCTCCAGGACATGATCACAACGATGATGCTGTACACAGTCATCATGTAGAAGATGCAGGACATGATGATGAGGAAGATGCCGGAGCAGACGACGGGCATGATCATGAAGATGATCATGCCGGCGGAGCAGACGCTGGACCATCTATGGGCTGGGTGCAGGACCCTCATATTCAAGAGCTGCTTCGCAAGCAGACGGATAACGCAAGAGCTGCCGCCCGAGAGAGAGCCAAGATGGATCAACTGGAGATAGATGCGGTTACTCCATTGTATGAAGGATGCAGGCCCGAGGATACCCACGTGAAAGTAACGCTCATGGCTCTGGAGATGAAGGTAAAACACAAAATGACCGACGCATGCTTCGACGAGAACATGTCATTCTGGCACGAACGTCTTCCCAAGGGGAACAAGTGCCCGACCAGTTTCGAGGAGGCGAAGAAAATCGTGTGTCCTCTGGATTTACCGCACGTGAAATACCATGTGTGCATGAACAATTGCATCATTTATCGGGACAAGCACGCAGAGTCTACCATATGTCCGGTGTGCGGCGTCACTCGATACAAGAAGAGGAAGAAAGCTCCTCGAAAAGTGGTGTGGTACTTTCCGATCACTCCTTGTCTGCAGCGGTATTTCATGGACCCTAAGGTAGCAAAGCTCCTGCGTTGGCATGCGGATAGGGAGGAGAAGAAGCGAGAAGATGACGGAAATAATCCGGAGATAAAAAAAAAAAGATGTAGAGTCAACCTAAGGATGCGAGCCAGTGGCAAGAGTTGAACTTTGAAGACCTAGAATTTGGGAACGATCCAAGGAACATCGTGCTGGGCGCGAGCACCGATGGAGTCAATCCGTTTGGCAGCCAGAGAAGCACACATAGCACCTGGTCAACCTCCCCCCCTGGTTGTGTGGATGTACAACCTTCCCCCCTGGTAGTGCATGAAGAGGAAGTACATTCACATGAGTATGCTAATTGAAGGACTGAAACAACCAGGGAACGACATCAATCTGTACCTGGGGCTGCTGAAAGAGGAGCTAGACACGCTATGGAAAACGCCAGCCAATACGTGGGACGCCGCAGAGAAAGAATATTTCCCTATGAGAGTCGCACTACTCACGATGGTGCACGACTATCTCGGTTATGGATATGTCGCGGGCAAGTGGTCCACGGACTTTCTGGATGCGTCAGGTGCATGGATGACACAACGTATCGCCAGCTAGATAGATATTCCGGGTCTTCGAAAACCGTGTTCATGGGACATCGAAGGTGGCTTCGCGACGATGACTTGTGGAGAAAACGCAAGGATCTGTTCGATGGTGAAACCGAACCCCGAAGACGCCCGCGTACGAGGAGCGGCGAGGAAATAGACGAGTCATTGAAAAATTGGAAAGATTGCCCACTGCCGGGAAAGAAGCAAAAGGCGCCAGAGCCGGGAAAGAAGTGAAAGGCGCCAGAGCCGCTGCTGAAGGTATGGAAAACGAGGTCTGTTTTCTGGGACTTTCCGTACTAGAAGATCCATCGTGTGCCTCACAGCCTTGATGTCATGCATATCACGAAGAACTTGTGCGAGAGTCTTCTTGGAACCCTGCTAACATGCCAGAGAGGACCAAAGATGGGCCGAAAGCAAGGGCAGACTTGAAATCAATGGGCATCAGGGAGGAGCTTCACGCTAGTGATGATGATGATGAGGCGAAGCAGGACACAGAAAGTCGTCGCAAAGGCAAAGAGGCCAAGAAGACCGGAAATGACTACCCTCCCGCGTGCTTCATTCTAAGTCATGAGGAGATCGAGCAGTTTTTAACCTGCCTCGTAGGAGTAAAACTTCCTTACAGTTACGCGGGGAAGATAAGCGGATACCTAGACCCAGCGAAGCAGAAGTTCAGCTGGATGAAGTCTCACGACTGTCACGTGCTGATGATGCAGATACTTCCAGTTGCAATCCGTGGGATCATGGATGTGCACGTCCGTGAAACACTATTTGGCCTATGCAACTTTTTCGATGTCATCTCTCGGAAGTCAGTTGGCGTGAGGCAACTCAGAAGGCTACAGGGAGAGATCATGGTGATACTATGCGAGCTTGAGATGTACTTCCCGCCCGCATTCTTCGATGTTATGGTCCATCTGCTGGTCCATATCGTGGAGGATATCATCCAACTCGGGCCGACGTTCCTGCACAGCATGATGTTGTTTGAAAGGATGACTGGTGTCATCAAAGGATACGTTCGCAACATGTCACGTCCAGAGGGAAGCATAGCCAGGGGCTTTCTGACCGAAGAGTACATCTCCTACTGCACGAATTATCTAGGCATCGAGAACCCCGTTGGTCTGCCCGTCAACAGGCACCTCGGCAGGCTCGCTGGATGGGGTCACCATGAGGGTCGCCGCGAAATGCATGTCGACTTCGATGCTCGACTCGCCGACTTTGAAAGAGCAAACCTAGTCGCGCTACAACACATAGACGTGGTCGATCCTTGGGTGGTAGAGCACAAAACCTTTGTCGAGAAGACATACAATGACCGAGGCCAACAAAGGACGTACGGAGATATAATCAAAGAGCACAACTCATGTTTCACGCGATGGTTCAAGCAGAAGCTTCTGTCGTACCGTTTACATGAGGATTCTTCTGTGGAAGAACAACTCATATTTGCCTTGTCACAAGGCGCAGAGCACAACCTGATGACCTATGAGGCATACGATATCAACGGCTACACATTCTACACCGAGGCCACGGACATGAGGAGCGATGGTTATCATAACTCCGGGGTAACGATGGAATCCTACACCGGTAACGACAAGGACAAATACTACGGAAGGATCGAGGAGATCTGGGAGCTGAGCTACGCTGGAGAGAAGGTCCCAATGTTCCGTGTCAGATGGGCCAAGAGCGTCCTAAAAGAAGACCGGTATTTCACCACCATGGTTATACCCGAAGCCAAATCCAAAACCGCGGGCGCAAACGTCACCGCGAAAAATGAGCCATGGGTACTAGCTTCCCAAGTTGACCAATGCTTCTTCATTACCGACCCGTCAAAGCCCAGTCGTGTTGTCATGAGGAGAGGCAAAAGGAAGATCATCGGAATGGATGGAGTAGCCAATGAGCAAGACTTCGACAAGTACGGCGACCCGAAGATCGAACATGACGACGATGATGAAGTAGCAGCATACACCACAAGAAGAAGCAGGACCACCCTACCTAAAGGACGTCTGTTCCACAGAAGAACTCCATTTGCGAAAAAGAAGGGCAAGAAGATTGTGAACAGATAGCTAGCTAAGATCGATTGTATTTAAGTCGTAGCCTTCATTTCTCGATTGTATTTCATGGGCACTTTTTGAACTCTTGAATGTTTTTAAACTTCATGGACACTCAATCTCGATCCCCCTCCATCTCGATCGCTATCCCACCTCGCCAGATCCGGTCCCCCTCGCCGCCGAGCACCCCCAGCTACACCGGCCGCCGCCGCCGACCTCCCGCACCCTCCCCACTCCACCGCCGTCGACGACGCACCGCACCCTCCCCCGCTCCACCGGCCACCGCCGCCGACCCATGAACTCATGATATTTTCAAATAATAAATTTGATGATATTTTTTCATATTCATAAATATTTTCAAATATAAAATTTGATGATATTTAAAAAAAATATTACTGTTTATAAAAAAATAAACCACCCCGAGCAAGGCCTACCGCCCCTCTTCGAGACAAGGAGTTGAACTTAGGGGAACACACACTCGGTCCCGGCGGTTACAGAGTGGCGGAGCCTATATGGGACAAGGAGGAGGCGGAGCGTGCCGAGCAAGGCCTACCGCCCTCTTCGATAAATACGGTGACAAGCAGACCAGGAACTTTGTCATGGCCTGGTACAAGAAGGACCCGAAAACAAAGGAGCTGACCACAGATCTGAAGACCAGGGCGCTTGAGCTTGTTCTGGTAAGGAATACACCCCCCGCGTAATTAGCTCCATATGGTTGCATTCTAATTAATGAAGCCAAATTTTTAAATGGTTCACATTCCTTCCGCAGGCGACTATTAGCAGTAGCGCGGGGTCAAATCAGAGCACCCCTTGGGACACCACTCTAAATAGGGCGTTGAATGTAATGAAAAAAGGGATAAGCTCAGTAAGCCGTCGTCAGCTGGCCGTGTGGCCGGCAAAGGCTTGTCCACAAAATGGTCGTCATACTATAACGCAGGTGGGTGAAAGGAGAAAAAAACCAGCTCGGAAAGCCAGTCGCGCGAGGTTCAAGAGCTCAAGGCACAAGTGGTGCGGATTTCGGAGATTGTCCAAGAGCAAGTGCAACAACAACTGGGATCGACGCTCACCGGCATTATGCCTACCTTGATTCAGGGGCTGACAACGTGGATTGCGGGCGGCCAACAGGGGCTGCCCCCGATTCCCAGCTTCACGGCCAGCAACTCGCAGAACGCGCAGGCGGGGCCATTGGTGTCTCCGGCGGAGGCGGCATTGGTGTCTCTGACGCCGGCACGAGCATTGGAGCTTAATGCACACGGGTGTACGCCGGCCGGCACCTCTGCAGCAAGCGGCCCCTCCGTCAATTGCACGCCCGCCGTTGGCGGTGCCTCGACATTAGCCGAGCTCGACGGCATCATCATGGTAACTAATTAAGCCTCTCGGCCGAGGACTTCATCTCCTTGCCTTTGACTGGGTATCCCGGACGCCCTAGATGTTTTTGCAGGGCGCCACCGACGTTCCGTGCACTCTCCTGCACTTCATGAATAATGAGTTGGTCGATGTCGCCAAGGGCAAAATCATTCAACCAGGCAACCTCGTGTTCCACGGTACTCCGATGCCACCCACCTTTTATAGGGTTCAACTAGTTCGGGTGCTGCCAGGCTGCGACGAGTTGTTACCTCCGATTCGACCCGTCGGGGCCGACGAAGATGATGTGATGCCCCTCAGCGCCTGCCTAAGCTGGCCCCTGCTTTGGCTGAAGAGCCAGATTCGTTTGGGGGTGGGGGACACCACCCCAAAGACAACACCGCCAGTCATGCCGGCGCCAAGCCATGGCAAGACCGCCGCAACAGTGCCGGACATCCCTATGGCACTGGATCCGAACATGCATATGGCACTGGATCTGAACGACGACGACGACAACGACGACGATACATTTGCCAACATCGATTAGTACTTTGCCGATCATGGGTACGACGGCGAATTCATGGGGCCTCCTTCTCAAGAACCCAACCCTACAAAAGACGTGCGCGATATAGCTCGTACCGCGGAGAAACCAAGTTGCAACAGGCATCGTCTGCTGTTTAGTTCTCAGGAGACGCGTCCAGCTGCCGACTTCACCGAGCCTCAGAGAGCCGAGGTGCGAAATATGATCAGCAACAACACACTCAAGAAGGCGGTCTGTGAGTAGAACTCGGTCCCATTACAGGAGAAGAAGAAGGCATGGAAAAGAAAGACTAACAAGGGTGCGAGCCAGCCGGCACCGAGTACGATCCGTGCTTAGGACGGGCCACCTTCACCTGAGGATATAATGAGGAGGGTGCATGTGGCGAGTAGGCCGATGCTACCGACTAATATGCTCAATGCTGCAACCGATGCTATGCGGAGTCTGCATGACAATGTTCTTTCTTTGGAGAAGCGGCGTCTCAGAGAGAAGGATGTGGCATACCCAGTTTTCGCGGCCAAGGTGCCAGAGGGCAAGGGCTTTGTGGATAACTCCATCGGGGGTACGATCGTCCTGTGGTTTCAAGACATCTTCGCTATGTCTAACCTTGATCCGCTGCACTACACCTTCGTTCGGCTATTTCCGCTGAGTATGGAGATGCGGATCATTAGAGACAAGACCCCGGACATCATGATAGTCGACCCCTTCTACATGCGTGCCAAGATCTTGGGCAGTGCTGGGGACCGGCAAGTCGAGTGTTCTTACCTCGAAGGCGTCATTCTGGCAAACCAAGATAAGGATAACTTCCTCGTGCCTTACTTTCCTGAGTAAGTCGTCCACTCAACCGCCCCGTAACATATGAATTCTTAGATGTCGATCGTTTTTCTTTTAACATTCCGTGTTTTGTGCAGTGACACACATTGCACACTCATCCTCCTAAGCCCGAAATATTCCGTGGCCACGTATTTCGACTCGGGCCGTCAGTCGAAGGTAGACTACACAAATGTCAAGAGAGTTCTTGATGATGTTCTCGCCGGCTATGCCAAATCTGGAGGCACCTTCACCAGGACAGTTCGTAAGTACGGCAAGCACGTGTTCGCCCACAATACGACGTTCTGCTGCGTCAAGCAGCCGCCTGGCGGTCAAAAGGGTGCCTACTACGCCATCCATCACATGTGGGCGATCGTACGGGACCATCATCACCTTCTGCTACCAGATAAACTCAAAGAATGGGCCGCGAGCGTGTCGGCAATCCAGGACGCGGACATCAGACAAGAACTCTTTCGCATCCAGTCGGAGTTTGCGGAAATGATCCATCAAGATGTCCTTCGTACCTCGGGGCAGTTCTACCTCAGAAATCAACCGTCCAGAAGTGACATAGACACAATGCTACAAATGCAGGCTGACAACGCCCGCGATTTCATGACTCCCATGATAGACGGCGGCTTCATCCACGCTCCGGTCCCTTAAGTCGAGTCGAAAGTAGTGATGCTGTGTCTAGTTCTGAAACATCGATTGGCTCATGTTGTAATTAAACTTTAATGAACTTGTAGTATGTCTCTTTGGTTTCGACAGTCGTTCAACTTATATGTAATCGATGCTATTAATGTCTTGCTTTTCTCTTCCGATCATTTTGTTGCATACTTATATATTGCTTATGTATTGTCTGTGAATTGTTACTAACGTTTCGTTTGGCTAGTGCATAGCGATGCCATCGTATGTTGTGTACAAGGGTAAGGTTCCCGGAGTCTACGACGACTGGGAGTAGTGTCGGAGACAGGTTCATCGTTTCAGCGGTAATAGTTACAAAGGGTACACCACTAGGACGGAGGCGGAATCTAGATACGCGTGCTATCTAGAGGAAGAGGGGAGGGAGCATCGGAGGAACCGGATGAAGACGAGTTTCATCGCGATGATGCTCATCCTGATGACCGCAGCTCTCTTCTATGTGATGGTAGTTTAGATGATCGATATCGACTTGTAATGTGAAGACAAACTCGCTACTCGCGGTCTCGAGACTTGTAATATAATGTTCTATATTTGTTCAGTCTTTTGAATTCGGAGGCTAATATGATGAATTGTATTCGGAGACTAATATGATGAATTGTATTCAGAGATTAATCTTCTATTGTATTCGATGAATCTGCTATTGCTGTGTGCGGCTGTCTATATTATGTCCAATAATACATTTTGTAACTTGTGCAAAAATCAGAATAAAAACCTAATATTCATACTAATGGCGCATCACATCACAGTGCGCCATTAGTATGCCAAAGGATACTAATGGCGCATCATCCCACAGTGCACCATTAGTATGCCAAAGTTACTAATGGCGCATCACACAAGAGTGCGCCATTAGTATGCCAAAGCACCTGTGTATATATGGCCTCCTGGGAGGCATACTAATGGCGCACCGTGGCCTATACTAATGGCGCACAAGTTGTGCACCATTAGTAAAAAATACTAGTGGCGTGGTACTAATGGTGCACCAGTAGTTCGCCAATAGTAGGCAAAACTGGTGCGCCATTAGTAGGCCTTTTCCTAGTAGTGAAGGCTTGTGCACAAAATGGTCGTCATACTATAACGCTGGTGGGCAAAAGGAGAAAAAGACCAGCTCGGAAAGCCAGGCGCGCGAGGTTCAAGAACTCAAGGCGCAAGTGGCATGGATTCCGGAGATTGTCCAAGAGCAAGTGCAACAACAACTGGGATCAACGCTCACTGGCATTATGCCTACCTTGATTCAGGGGCTGACGACGTGGATTGCGGGCGGCCAACAGGGGCCACTCCCGATTCCCAGCTTCACGGGAAGCTACTCGCAGAATGCGTAGGCAGGGCCATTGGTGTCTCCGGCGGAGGCGGCATTGGTGTCTCCGACGCCGGCACGAGCATTGGACCTTAATGCACCCGGGTGTACGCCGGCCGGCACCTCTGCAGCAAGTGGCCCCTCCGTCAATTGCACGCTCGCTGTTGGCGGTGCCTCGACATTAGCCGAGCTCGACGCCATCATCACGGTAACTAATTAAGCCTCTCGGCCGAGGACTTCATCTCTTTGCCTTTGACTGGGCATCCCTGACGCCCTACATGTTTTCGTAGTGCGCCGTCGACGTTCCGTGCACTCTCCTGCACTTCGTGAATAATGAGTTGGTCGATGTCGCCAAGGGCAAAATCGTTCATCAGGGCAATCCCATGTTCCACGGTAATCCGCTGCCACCCACCGTGTATACGGTTCAACTGGTTCGGGTGCTGCCAGGCTGCGACGAGTTGTTACCTCCGATTCCACCCCGGCGGGGCAGACGAAGATGATGTGATGACCCTCAGCGCCTGCGTAAGCTGGCCCCTGCTTTGGACGAAGAGCCAGAATCGTTTGGGGGCGGGGGATACCACCCCAAAGACAACACCGCCAGTCTTGCTGGCGCCAAGCCATGGCAAGACCGCCGCAATTCTGCCGGACATCCCTATGGCACAGGATCCGAACATGTATATGGCACAGGATCCAGACGACAACGACGACAACGACGACGGTACATTTGCCAACGTCGATAAGTACTTTGCTAATCATGGGTACGATGGCGAATTCATGGGGCCTCCTTCTCAAGAACCCAAACCTACAAAAGACGATCGCGATCTAGCTGGTACCGCGGAGAAACCAAGTTGCAACAAGAGTCGTCTGGCGTTCAGTTCTCAGGAGACGCCTCCAGTTGCCGACTTCACCGAGCCTCAGATAGCTGAGGTGCAAAATATTATCAGCCCCAACACACTCAAGAAGGCGGTCTGTGAGCAGAACTCGGTCTCATTACAGGAGAATAAGAATGCACGGAAAAGAAAGAGTAACAAGGGTGCGAGCCAGCCGGCACCGAGTACGATCCGTGCTTAGGACAGGCCACCTTCACCTAAGGATATAATGAGGAGGGTGCATGTGGCGGGTAGGCAGATGCTACCAACTAATATGCTCAATGTTGTAACCGGTGCTATGCGGAGTCTGCATGACAGTGTTCTTTCTTTGGAGAAGCAGCGTCCCAGAGAGAAGGATGTGGCATACCCGGTTTTCGCGGCCAAGGTGCCAGAGGGCAAGGGCTTTGTGGATAACTCCATCGAGGGTACGATCGTCATGCAGTTTGATGACATCTTCGCTATGTTTAACCTTCATCCGCTGCACTACACCTTCGTTCGGCAATTTTCTCTGAGTATGGAGATGCGGATCATTAGAGACAAGACCCCGGACATCGTGATAGTCGACCCCTTCTACATGCATGCCAAGATCTTGGGCAGCGCTGGGGACCGGCAAGTCGCGAGTTCTTAGGTCGAAGGCGTCATTCTGGCAAACCAAGATAAGGATAACTTCCTCGTGCCTTACTTTCCCGAGTAAGTCGTCCCCTCAATCGCCCCGTAACATATGATTTCTTAGATTTCGATCGTTTTTCTTTTAACGTTCCGTGTTTTGTGAAGTGACACACATTGCACACTCATCCTCCTAAGCCCGAAGTATTCCATGGCCACGTATTTCGACTCGGACCATCAGTCGAAGATAGACTACACAAATGTCAAGAAAGTTCTTGATGATGTTCTCCCCGGCTACGCCAAATCTGGAGGCACCTTCACTAGGACAGTTCGTAAGTACGGCAAGCACGTGTTCGCCCACAATACGATGTTCTGTTGCGTCAAGCAGCTTAAGGAAATATGCCCTAGAGGCAATAATAAAGTTATTATTTATTTCCTTATATCATGATAAATGTTTATTATTCATGCTAGAATTGTATTAACCGGAAACTTAATACATGTGTGAATACATAGACAAAACAGAGTGTCCCTAGTATGCCTCTACTAGACTAGCTCATTGTTAAAAGATGGTTATGTTTCCTATCCATAGACATGAGTTGTCATTTGATCAACGTGATCACATCATTAGGAGAATGATGTGATGGACAAGACACATCCGTTAGCTTAGCACTATGATCGTTTAAGTTTTACTGCTATTGCTTTCTTCATGACTTATAAATGTTCCTATGACTATGAGATTATGCAACTCCCGAATACCGGAGGAACACTTTGTGTGCTACCAAATGTCACAACGTAACTGGGTGATTATAAAGGTACTCTATAGGTGTCTCCGAAGGTACTTGTTGGGTTGGCGTATTTCGAGATTAGGATTTGTCACTCCGATTGTCGGAGAGGTATCTCTGGGCCCACTCGGTAATGCACATCACTATAAGCCTTGCAAGCATTGCAGCTAATGCGTTAGTTGTGGGATGTTGTATTACGGAACGACTAAAGAGACTTGCCGGTAACGAGATTGAACTAGGTATTGACATACCGACGATCGAATCTCGGGCAAGTAACATACCGATGACAAAGGGAACAACGTATGTTGTTATGCGGTTTGACCGATAAAGATCTTCGTAGAATATCTGGGAGCCAATATGAGCATCCAGGTTCCGCTATTGGTTATTGACCGGAGACGTGTCTCGGTCATGTCTACATAGTTCTCGAACCCGTAGGGTCCGCACGCTTAAGGTTTCGATGACAGTTTTATTATGAGTTTATGAGTTTTGATGTACCGAAGTAGTTCGTAGTCCCGGATGAGATCGGGGACATGAGGAGGAGTCTCGAAATGGTCGAGATGTGAAAATCGATATATTGGACAACTATATTCGGACATCGGAAAGGTTCCGAGTGATTCGGGTATTTTCGGAGTACCGAGGAGTTACGGGAATAGAGGAGAGAGGCCAAAAGGAAGGAGGCGCGCGCCCCCCTTCTGGTCCGAATTGGACAAGGGGTGCAGCCCCCTTTTCCTTCTCCCTCTCCCCCTCTTTCCTTCTCTCCTACTCCGGAAAGGAAAGGGGAATCCTACTAGGACTTGGGAGTCCTAGTAGGACTCCCCACACTTGGCGCGCCCCCTCTAGGGCCGGCCTCTCCCTCCCTCCTTTATATACGGGGGCGGGGGGGCACCTCTAGAGACAACAATTGATCTCTTGATCTCTTAGCCGTGTGCGGTGCCCCCCTCCACCATAGTTCTCCTCGATAATATTGTAGCGGTGCTTAGGCGAAGCCCTGCGACGGTAGAACATCAAGATCGTCACCACGCCGTCGTGCTGACGGAACTCTCTCTCGACACTCGGCTGGATCGGAGTTCGAGGGAAGTCATCGAGCTGAACGTGTGCTAGAACTCGGAGGTTCCGTAGTTTCGGTGCTTGATCGGTCGGGCCGTGAAGACGTACGACTACATCAACTGCGTTGTTCTAACGCTTCCGCTTTCGGTCTACAAGGGTATGTAGACTCACTCTCCCCTCTCGTTGCTATGCATCTGGTAGATATATCTTGCATGATCATAGGAAAATTTAAAAATACTACGCTCCCCAACAGTGGCATCATGAGCCAAGTCTATGCGTAGATGATATGCACGAGTAGAACACAATGAGTTGTGGGCGATACTAGACATACTGCTTACCAGCATGTCATACTTTGCTTCGTCGGTATTATGAGATGAAGCGGCCCGGACCGACATTACGCGTACGCTTACGCGAGACAGGTTTCACCGTTATGAGCACTCATTGCTGAAAGGTGACTGGCGGGTGTCTGTCTCTCTCACTTTAGCTGAATCGAGTGTGGCTACGCCCGGTCCTTGTGAAGGTTAAAACAACACATACTTGACGAAACATCATTGTGGTTTTGTATGCGTAGGTAAGAACGGTTCTTGCTAAGACCGTAGCAGCCACGTAAAACTTGCAACAACAAAGTAGAGGACGTCTAACTTGTTTTTGCAGGGCATATTGTGATGTGATATTGTCAAGACATGATGAGTTATACGGTTTTGTATGAGATGATCATGTTTTGTAATGTTATCGGCAACTGGCAGGTGCCATATGGTTGTCGCTTTATTGTATGAAATGCAATCGCCATGTAATTGCTTTACTTTATCACTAAGCGGTAGCGATAGTCGTAGAAGCAATAGTTGGCGAGACGACAACGATGCTATGATGGAGATCAAGGTGTCGCGCCGGTGACGAAGGTGATCATGACGGTGCTTTGGAGATGGAGATCAAAAGCACAAGATGATGATGGCCATAACATGTCACATATTTTGATTCATTGTGATGTTTATCTTATTATGCTTCTTATTTTGCTTAGAACAACGGTAGCATTATAAGATGATCCCTTACTAAATTTCAAGGTATAAGTGTTCTCCCTGAGTATGCACCGTTGCGAAAGTTCTTCGTGCTGAGACACCACGTGATGATCGGGTGTGATAAGCTCTATGTTCAAATACAACGGGTGTAAGACAGTTTTACACACGCAGAATACTCGGGTTAAACTTGACGAGCCTAGCATATGCAGATATGGCCTCGGAACACTAGAGACCGAAAGGTCGAGCGTGAATCATATAGTAGATATGATCAACATAAGATGTTCACCATTGAAACTACTCCATCTCACGTTATGATCGGACATTGTTTAGTTGATTTGGATCACGTGATCATTTAGATGACTAGAGGGATGTCTATCTAAGTGGGAGTTCTTAAGTAATATGATTAAATTGAACTTTAATTTATCATGAACTTAGTCCTGGAAGTATTAGCATATCTATGTTGTAGATCAATAGCTCGCGATGTTGCTCCACGTTTATTTTTTATATGTTCCTAGAGAAAACAAAGTTGAAAGACGTTAGAAGCAATGATGCGGAATTGTTCCGTGATCTGAGGGTTATCCTCATTGCTGCACAGAAGAATTATGTCCTTGATGCACCGCTAGGTGATAGACCTATTGCAGGAGCAGATATAGACGTTATGAACGTTTTGACAAAAGCTCAGTATGATGACTACTTGATAGTTTAAGTGCACCATGCTTTACGGCTTAGAACCGGGACTTCAAAAACCGTTTTGAACACCATGGAGCATATAAGATGTTCCAAGAGTTGAAATTAGTATTTCATACTCATGCCCGTGTCGAGAGGTATAAGACCTTTGACAGTACTTTGCCTACAAGATGGAGGAGAATAGCTCAACCAGTGAGCATGTGCTCAGATTGTCTGGGTACTACAATTACTTGAATCAAGTGGGAGTTAATCTTCCAGATAAGATAGTAATTGACAAAGTTCTCTAGTCACTATCACCAAGTTAGTAGAACTTCGTGATGAACTATAATATGCAAGGGATGACGAGAGTAATTCCCGAGCTATTCGCGATGCTGAAATCGGCGAAGGTAGAAATCAAGAAAGAGCATCAAGTGTTGATGGTTAACAAGACCACTTGTTTCAAGTAAAGGGCAAAGGGATAGAAGGGGAACTTCAAAGAAGAATAACAAGAAAGTTGTCACTCCCGTGAAGAAACCCAAATCTAAACTCAAGCCTGAAACTAAGTGCTTCTACTGCAAAGGAATTGGTCACTGGAAGTGGAACTGCCCTAGATACTTGGCGGAAAGAAGGATGGCAAAGTGAACAAAGGTATATGTGATATACAGATTATTGATGTGTATTTTACTAGTGTTCATAGCAACCCCTCGGTATTTGATACTGGTTCAGTTGCTAAAGAGTAGTAACTCGAAATGGGAGTTGCATAATGAACAGAAACTAGTTAAAGGTTAAAGAGTGTTGGAAGTGGCTCCAAGATTGATATGATCATCATCGCACACTCCCTATACTTTTGGGATTAGTGTTGAACCTAAATAAGTGTTATTTGGTGTTTGTGTTGAGCATGAATATGATTTGATCATGTTTATTGCAATACGGTTATTCATGTAAGTTAGAGAATAATTGTTGTTCTGTTTACATGAATAAAACCTTCTATGGTCATACACCCAATGAAAATGGTTTGTTGGATCTTGATCATGTGATACACATATTCATAATATTGAAGCCAAAAGATTCAAGGTTAATAATGATAGTGCAACTTATTTGTGGCACTGCCATTTACGTCATATTGGTGTAAAGCGCATGAAGAAACTCCATAGTGATGGACTTTTGGAATCACTTGATTATGAATCACTTGGTGCTTGCGCACCATGCCTCATGGGCAAGATGACTAAAACTCCGTTCTCTGGAACTGTGGAGCGAGCAACAGAGTTGTTTGAAATCATACATACTGATGTATGCGGACCAATGAGTGTTGAAGCTCGCGGCAGGTATAGTTATTTTCTGACCTTCACCGATGATTTGAGCAGATATGGGTATATCTACTTAATGAAGCACAAGTCTGAAACTTTTGAAAAGTTCAAAGAATTTCAGAGTGAAGTGGAGAATCATCGTAACAAGAAAATAAGAGTTTCTACGATATGATCGTAGAGGTAAAATATTTGAGTTAGCGAGTTTGGCCTTCAGTAAAATAATATGAAATAGTTTCACTACTCACGCCACCTGGAACACCACAGTGTAATGGTGTGTCCGAATGTCATAACCGTACTTTATTAGATATACTGCGATCAATGATGTCTCTTACCGATCTACCACTATCGCTTTTGGGGTTATGCATTAGAGACAGCTACATTCACGTTAAATAGGGCACCATCTAAATCCGTGGAGATGACACCGTATGAACTGTGGTTTGACGAGAAACCTAAGCTGTCATTTCTTTAAGTCTGTGACTACGATGCTTATGTGAAAAAGTTTCAACATGATAAGCTCGAACCCAAATCGGAGAAGTAAATCTTCATAGAATACCCAAAAGAAACTATTTGGTACACCTTCTATCACAGATCCGAAGGCAAGGTCTTTGTTGCTAAGAGTGGATCCTTTCTAGAGAAGGAGCTTCTCTCGAAAGAAGTGAGTGGGAGGAAAGTGGAACTTGATGAGGTAATTGTACCTTCTCCCGAATTGGATAGTAGTACATCACAGAAACTGGTTCCAGTGATTCCTACACCAATTAGTGAGGAAGCTAATGATGATGATCATGAAACTTCGGATCAAGTTACTGCTGAACTTCGTAGATCAACCAGAGTACGTTCCGCACCAGAGTGGTACGGCAACCCGGTTCTGGAAGTCATGTTACTGGACCATGATGAACCTACGAACTATGAGGAAGCGATGATGAGCCCAGATTCCGCAAAATGGCTTGAGACCATGAAATCTGAGATGGGATCCATGTATGAGATCAAAGTGTGGACTTTGGTTGACTTGCCCGATGGTCGGCAAGCCATCGAAAATAAATGGATCTTCAAGAGGAAGACTGACGCTGACAGTAATGTTACTGTTTACAAAGCTCGACTTGTTGCGAAAGGTTTTCGACAAGTTCAAGGAGTTGACTACGATGAGACTTTCTCACCCGTAGCGATGCTTAAGTCTGTCCGAATCATGTTAGCAATTGCCGCATTTTATGAAATCTGGCAAATGGACAATAAAAGTGCATTCTTTAATGGATTTATTAAAGAAGAATTGTATATGATGCAACCAGAAGGTTTTGTCAATCCTAAAGGTGCTAACAAAATGTGCAAGCTCCAGCGATCCATCTATGGACTGGTGCAAGGATCTCGGAGTTGGAATATACGCTTTGATAAGTTGATCAAAGCATATAGATTTATACAGACTTGCGGTGAAGCCTGTATTTACAAGAAAGTGAATGGGAGCACTACAACATTTCTGATAAGTATATGTGAATGACATATTGTTGATCAGAAATAATGTAGAATATTCTGGAAAGCATAAAGGAGTGTTTGAAAGGAGTTTTTCAAAGAAAGACCTCGGTGAAGCTGCTTACATATTGGGCATCAAGATCTACAGAGATAGATCAAGACGCTTGATAAGACTTTCGATGAGTACATACCTTGATAAGATTTTGAAGTAGTTCAAAATGGATCAGTCAAAGAAGGAGTTCTTGCCTGACTTGTAAGCTGTGAACTTGAGTAAGACTCAAAGCCAGACCACGGCAGAAAAATATAGAGAGAATGAAAGTCATTCCCTATTCCTCAGCCATAGGTTCTATAAAGTATGCCATGCTGTGTACCAAACATGTTGTGTACCTTGCCATGAGTTTGACAAGGAGGTACAATAGTGATCCAGGAGTAGATCACTGTACAGCGGTCAAAATTATCCTTAGTAACAGGATGACTAAGGAAATGTTTCTCGATTATGGAGGTGATAAAGAGTTCGTCGTAAAGGGTTACGCCGATGCAAGCTTTGACACTAAATCCAGCTGACTCTAAGTATCAATCTGGATGCGTATTGAAAGTGGGAGCAATTAGCTAGAGTAGCTCCATGCAGAGCATTGTAGACACATAGACATTTGCGAAATACATACGGATCTGAATGTGACAGACCCGTTGACTAAACTTCTCTCACGAAGCAAAACATGATCACACCTTAGTACTCTTTGGGTGTTAATCACATAACGACGTGAACTAGATTATTGACTCTAGTAAACCCTTTGGGTGTTAATCACATGACGATGTGAACTATCGGTGTTAAATCACATGGCGATGTGAACTAGATTATTGACTCTAGTGCAAGTGGGAGACTGAAGGAAATATGCCCTAGAGGCAATAATAAAGTTATTATTTATTTCCTTATATCATGATAAATGTTTATTATTCATGCTTGAATTGTATTAACCGGAAACTTAATGCATGTGTTAATACATAGACAAAACAGAGTGTCCCTAGTATGCCTCTACTAGACTAGCTCATTGATCAAAGATGGTTATGTTTCCTAGCCATAGACACGAGTTGTCATTTGATCAACGTGATCACATCATTAGGAGAATGATGTGATGGACAAGACCCATCCGTTAGCTTAGCACTATGATCGTTTAAGTTTTACTGCTATTGCTTTCTTCATGACTTATAAATGTTCCTATGACAATGAGATTATGCAACTCCCGAATACCGGAGGAACACTTTGTGTGCTACCAAACGTCACAACGTAACTGGGTGATTATAAAGGTACTCTACAGGTGGCTCCGAAGGTACTTGTTGGGTTGGCGTATTTCGAGATTAGGATTTGTCTCTCCGATTGTCGGAGAGGTATCCCTGGGCCCATTCGGTAATGCACATCACTATAAGCCTTGCAAGAATTTCAGCTAATGAGTTAGTTGCGGGATGATGTATTACAGAACGAGTAAATAGACTTGCCGGTAACGAGATTGAACTAGGTATTGAGATACCGACGATCGAATCTCGGGCAAGTAACATACCGATGACAAAGGGAACAACGTATGTTGTTATGCGGTTTGACCGATAAAGATCTTCGTAGAATATCTGGGAGCCAATATGAGCATCCAGGTTCCGCTATTGGTTATTGACCGGAGACGTGTCTCGGTCATGTCTACATAGTACTCGAACCCGTAGGGTCCGCACGCTTAAGGTTTCGATGATAGTTTTATTATGAGTTTATGAGTTTTGATGTACCGAAGGAGTTCGGATTCCCGGATGAGATCGGGGACATGACGAGGAGTCTCGAAATGGTAGAGACGTAAAAATCGATATATTGGACGACTATATTCGGACATCGGAAAGGTTCCGAGTGATTCGGGTATTTTCGGAGTACCGGGGAGTTACGGGAATAGAGGAGAGAGGCCAAAAGGAAGGAGGCGCGCGCCCCCTTTCTGGTCCGAATTGGACAAGGGGTGCAGCCCCTTTTTCCTTCTCCCTCTCCCCCTCTTTCCTTCTCTCCTACTCCAGAAAGGAAAGGGGAATCCTACTAGGACTTGGGAGTCCTAGTAGGACTCCCCACACTTGGCGCGCCCCCTCTAGGGTGTGGGGACCCCGACTTAGAAGTCGAGATCACCGAATACACCTGTAAAGTGATCCCAGAGATCAATGCTCACGGAACACACAGAAGCTTAATAACAAGAGTCTTACATCCATACATAACGTCTTACACAAATTAAGGCCATTATGGCCAAGTCTTACATAGATATAGCCTCAAGGGTTGAATAGCAAATAACTCGAATAGCGGAAGTCTTCGATGATAAGTAGAACCCATGCCATCTGCCTTAACCATATAGGCATTCTGACTGCGATAGCGTCCTAGTTCGCATGTTCATCTCCATAGAACTCTTCTTCATATTCCTGTTCCTCCATGGCTGGCCAATTAAATGACCAGTGGCAAGCCAATGAGTACTTTGAATGTACTCGCAAGCAACCCATGATTTGGTTCAAAGTAACAATGCAATTGTACAACAATGAGCAATCTAGCTACGAGCTAGAATAAATATTCTATCATCAAGTATATGCATCAATAAATTCACGTAACCTCGAAGACAGGTTACCGATATCAACATGAATAGGATTCAACTCAACGAGTCAAGTCACCACCTTGACTCAACACACACATATACTTTCACTGATACAACAAAATTCTGGACATAGTTTAAGTAGCACCACCCAACTGTCCATGACCGTGGACACGGCTATTTGAATAGTTTTACACTCTACAGAGGTTGCGCACTTTACCCGCAAGATCTGGGAAGCTTTCGTGTCACCCATGATCCCGCAGTACCTCAAGTACTCGGGGGAAGCACCCGGTCATTATCTTTCCTTAGACGACACTAACATAGGGTCCACTCGTTGGTGCACAGCCCTCGAGTACAAACAATACATCATGGGACTTGCCCTATTTTCAATGTCATGCGTACCCGAAGGGACCAACGGTATGTCAGGTGCCCTGTAAGAACAGTCATGGTCGTCTATTCAAGCACGACCCCGTCCCGGGAAAGACCTCAAGTCTTGCCGTCACTAGTAATGCGGTCACCATGCTAGTATCGGCCTAAGTAATCAATAACGCCCCGTCCCATAAGGGGTAGAGTGGTTGCACATATTTGGTTGGGATGGTAGTCACACATAAATCTAATCCATCATTTCACCCATGCACAAGATCTTTACCGGCACATCACTTCTTCCTCAAGTGATGACCCAACTCAATATCACCCTCGGGCATTAGGGGCACCCGATGGGGTTTTGAAAATAATGCAACCACGAAGGTTTCATGGCACATCATGCATTACTAAGCATCACTACTAACCATTAGCACTTCATCTAGCACATAGCAAGATCATGAGTGAAACATGCATCATGAGGTGGTTCTCAGCTAGGTCACCACCGTAACTCTTATCATCATGCATTTGGAATCAAACGGGTTCCGACGAATACAAGTGTATCATGGTCAAAGGGCTGCTTGCCTGGATTGGCTTGGTCTTCAATGTCTTCAAATCCTTCCCCTCCTTCTTCTTCAGCAACCTCGTCAAATACGGTATCTAATCGTCGCAAAATAACAACGGGAAAATAAGACCACAATAAAACAGAAAAATCAAAGTGCTCAGAAAAATGTCAACCTATTTTTGTTAAATACTAGAGGGAAAACTAAGATGGAAAAAATTCTTAGTTTGAGTTTTGGAGTGGCAGAATGGAGTCTAAGAATATTTGATCAGAAGTTTTATTGTTCAAATATGAATTTAAATTTGAACATAACAGAAAAGGTTCATGGTTATGTGTGAAAGTGACACCATTAAATAGGTTGTATTTTTACAAGTTTTTAGGAACTGGAATTAATTCATTTGGACAAATATTTATTTCTGTGAAATTATTTGAAATAATCACAGAAAAGAAAAAGAGAAAAATGCCGTGTGTCACTGGGCCAGAACGGCCACAGTGCACGGCCCAGGGCGAATAGCCCTCCGCACGGGCGCCAGCGCGCGCGCGCCAGGTTTTTTAAACCTGACGGCGGGGCCCGGCGGTCAGCGACAGCGAGGGGAGCGAGAGGGAGGTGAGGATGACAGGCGGGACCCGCCTGTCATCTTCAACCTTGCGGCCAGAGAGACGGCGAGCTCACCGGCGGCGATTCCGGGCACGGCGGGGCAAACTAAGGGCACGGTCATGCTCAGGGAGGAGTCGCGGTTCCAGTGGTGGTGGAGCGGCTCGCCGGAGGGGCCTGGTTCGTCGGCGGCGAGGACTCGCGGTGGAGGAACATCGGGAGTATGCTGCTCCGGTCGATTTCGGCAGCTGCAGAGAGGGGAAAGAGGGGTAATCGCATCAGTGGTGTGCTGCGGTGCTAGGTCGAGCGAAAGGGAGGGCTAGGGCGGCCTATACCGGGCTGGCGACGGGAAGCCGCCGCGGCGGAGCTCGAGCTCGATCTCGAGCTCGGGAGGGTCTGGAGAGAGGCGAGTGGCTCAGGGAGGTGATTGAGAGAGGGAGAAAGCTGCTGGTGAAGAGAGGAGGGGCTCGGGGGCCCTATTTATAGGAGAATGGCGAGGTCCCGTGGACCTGTGCGCCGGCGAGCCTCTGCTCGTCGCCACAGTGCACGGGAGGCGTTGGGGATATGTCTTGGGTGTTGCTGGACGAGTTCCTGGGCGGAGGGAAGGGAGAGGGGGAGCGGGGGATGCTCCAGAGGGCTCGCGCGTGTGAGGCCAGAGGTTGGAGCTCGCGGGTGGCCAGCACGCGTGCGAGAGCGGCCAGTGGGGGGGGAGAGGGATCGAGGAGGGGGAGAGCGCCGGGGGGAGTTGCGGACGCCGAGGCGCATCGGTTGGCACGAGGGGGGAGCACGAGGTGGTCGGAGGCGAGGGATTGGGCGAAGCTACAGTGCAGGTGCACACTGTAGCACGCTCTGGAGCGTGCTAATTGCATGCCATGGCATGCCGTTGGCTCACTGGTCGCGTCCGCCGTGTCTGGGGGGTCCAGCACGAAGTAAATAAACCAGCTGTGGCCTTGGATGCTCTGGGTGATCAGTGAGGGAGGAGTGAAGCTGGTAGATGGGTAGAATTTGGCTGTCTAGCAAGGTAACTTAGGGTTTTCACCCCTCAATCATGGAGCTCTGGTCCAGGGGAAGTTACTGGAGGTAGAATGTAACTAGGTGAAGCTGTGGTAGAAAATTGAAGCAAAAGTAAATAGTAAAAGAGGTCAAGATGATGGTTTTGGTAAAATGGCAGAAGGTGTTTGATCATGTTTTGGGCAGGCAAATGATCTCCACTAGCCATGGCACTTAACAGGATTGAATGTTATATGGGAATAGGGTGTTTCACCAAATTTGAGCTCATTTGAAGAAACTAGCCAATGTAACTTTGGTGTACCCTAGAATTCAACAGAAATGGCTTCACCATATTTGAGTCAAGCTAATCATCTCCCCTTGATGCACCACTAGGTGTAGTTTCATCATTTGGGGTTATGATGATGCCCACAAAGTTTGAAGCTCCAGGTAAAAAGTTGGTAATGTAAAGTTGTTCAAATTTGAATTTGAACAGAAATGGTTTTGGGGCATTCTGATCAAGTTTCCCTACTCCAAATCTTGTGCCATTTGGTCTAGATGCCTTATTAGGCCATTCTAGCATGTGCACCAAGTTTGAGAGCATTTGGGTAAGTTTGGCAATATAAACTTGCTCAAACTTCATATATGGACATAATGGTTTTGAAGGGTTTTGATGTTCTTTTCTTGCTTCCCAAGGCATGGGGCTTGGCAAGATCATCAAATATGTCATATATGACATGATAGAATTTCCCTGGAATTTTTAGAGAATATTTCCTTTGTAAATATTTCAAAAGCTTGAAATATCCAGAAAGGGTTTTAGAGGGATTAGCCCATTATTTTGAACATGAACAAGTGTTGAAACCCTTATATATGGACAATATATGTCCTATGAGTCTCCCTGAATTTTGGCAAATATTTTTGAAATACTTAAATAATTTTTCCCTATTAAAGACCATTTCTGGCCTTAAGAAAAAGCTTCTAAATAAAATAGGAAAATAACTTTTAAAATTATAATTTTGTGGTTTCTGGGAGTCCTATGACTACTAGGTCTCAAATATACTTTTTGAAATAATTTTCTCACCCTAAATCAAGCACTTGCAGTGCAAACCTCAATTCAGGGGTTTTTGGAATACTAAATTTGGAAAATACATTTTGGCCAAATTAATTTTATAAGAAAATACTATACTGCTATAAACACTTGGTATGATCATTGGGCAGAAGTTTTGGGTATGGAGATGAATTCTACAAGAGGTAGTAGTTGACTTTAATGAGCACATGAAAAGCACATGAAGAATAACTCAATTCCAAATAAAAGCCAAATGATGCCAAAAAAAATTGCGGGTCCAAATTTTCATGCTTCATTGATGCAAATGACATGTTACAAAATGCAGGGTGTGACAGACCTACCCCCCCTTACAAGAATCTAGTCCCCGAGATTCCTAAACTAGGTCTTAAAAGAGATCGGGATACTCGGATCTAAGATAGTCTTCACGTTCCCAGGTTGCTTCTGCTTCCGGGTGGTTGCTCCACTGGACCTTCAAGTACTTGATGGTGCGGCTTCGCGTTCGTCGTTCTGCTTCATCCTGAATGCGAATGGGCTTCTCGCGGTAGGTCAAATCAGGCTGGAGATCAATGGCTTGGTGATCAACATCCTTGTTGAGATCAGGCTTGTTCTGAACTTGGAGGCATTTCCGGAGTTGTGACACGTGGAATATGTTGTGCACATCGGATAGCTCAGGTGGTAGTTCCAACTGGTAAGCCACTTCTCCTCGTCATGCAGTGATCTCAAAGGGTCCAATGAACCTTGGTGCGAGCTTCCCCTTGACGTGGAAACACTTGGTTCCCTTTAGAGGAGTTACTCGTAGGTACACATGGTCCCTGACATGGAAACTCATGTCCCGACGGTGAGTGTCAGTATAGCTCTTCTGCCTTTACTTGGCTGCCCTCAATCACTCTCTGACTAGTTGGACTTGCTCTTCTGCTTCGCGGAGAATATCCGGTCCAAAGACTAGCCCTTCTCCAGTCTCTGACCAGTTGAGGGGTGTGCGACACCCGCGTCCGTACAATGCCTCAAATGGTGCCATCTGAAGGCTCGACTGGTAACTATTGTTATAGGAGAACTCGGCAAAAGGGAGGCAATCTTCCCACTTGGCTCCATATGCTAAGACACAGGCTCGGAGCATGTCTTCGAGAATTTGATTTACTCGTTCTGTCTGACCTCCGGTCTGTGGGTGGAAAGTCGTGCTGAAAGACAACTTGGTTCCCAAGGCTTCTTGGAACTTCTTCCAGAACCTTGAGGTGAACTGGGTTCCACGGTCTGACACAATCTCCTTGGGAACGTCGTGAATGCTTACGATTCTGTCGATGTAGAGAGCTGCTAGCCGGTTGCCATCATAAGTGGTCTTGACAGGAATGAAATGGGCCACCTTGGTCAAATGATCGACTATGACCCAGATAGAGTCATGTCCTCTATTTGACCTTGGTAATCCAGTGATGAAGTCCATTCCGACCTTGTCCCACTTCCACTCGGGAACCTTGAGCGGTTGGAGCAATCCAGCGGGTCGCTGATATTCAGCCTTGACCCTTTTGCACACATCACACTTTGCAACATAGGTTGCAATCTCTCTTTTCATCCCGTGCCACCAGAATCTTTCCTTCAAGTCTTGATACATCTTGGTTCCTCCAGGGTGGATGGAATAGGGAGTGTCGTGGGATTCTTGCAGGATCAGGTTCTTCAACTCCATCTTGTTTGGTACGCAGATGCGGCCTTTGTACCAAACAATCCCGTGCTCGTCCTCGGATAATCCTGGGGCCTTGCCTAGCTTCATTTTCTTCTTGATGCCTTCAATGCTTGCATGCCCGCCTTGCGCCTTCTTATTTCGTCCAACTGGGTCGGTTTGACTTCCAAATGATCCAGAAATCCAGGGGTGACCAATTCCAAACCGAATTGTTCGAACTCCTTAAACATGGCTGGCTGCCTCTTTTGAATTATGGTATTCAAGGAGCAAGCCTTCCTGCTTAAGGCATCGGCCACCACGTTAGCCTTCCCGGGGTGATATTGAACACTGAGGTCATAGTCCTTGATGAGTTCCAACCATCTTCGCTGCCTCATGTTCAATTCCTTCTAGGTGAAAATGTACTTCAGACTTTTGTGGTCTGTGTATATCTCACACCGTTTCACTAGGAGGTAATGCCGCCATGTCTTCAAGGCATGAACCACTGCCGCTAACTCAAGATCGTGAGTAGCGTAGTTCTCCTCATGAGGTCGTAGCTGCCTGGAGAGGTAAGCTATGACTCGGCCTTCTTGCATCAGAACGCTTCCCAATCTGGTTCGAGAGGCATCAGAATATATCACGAACTCCTTGTGAATATCAGGTGTTGCCAGAACTGGGGTGGTGGTCAATCTCTTCTTGAGCTCTTGGAAGCTCTCTTCGCATTTTGGCGTCCACTCGAACTTCTTGTCCTTCTTGAGGAGCTGAGTCATCGGCCGGGCAATGCTAGAGATTCCTTCCATGAATTTGCGGTAATAGCCCGCAAGTCCGAGGAAGCTTCTGACTTCCTTGACGGTCGTTGGAGATTGCCATTGGGTCACAGCTTCGATCTTCACGGGATCAACTGACAATCCTTCTTCGATCAAGACATGACCTAAGAATCCAACTTTATGCAGCCAGAACTCACACTTGCTGAATTTGGCGTATAGTTGGTGCTCCCGAAGCTTGTCTAGGACCATCCTCAAATGTTGCTCGTGTTCTTCCTCCGTCTTCGAGAAGACAAGAATGTCATCGATGAAGACAACAACAAACTTGTCCAAATATTCCATGAAGAATTTATTCATGAGATACATGAAATAAGCTAGGGCATTGGTTAACCCGAAGAACATGACCGTCCACTCGTACAGGCCATATCTGGTCACAAATGCCGTCTTCGGAATATCTTGGGGTCCGATCTTCAGCTGGTAGTACCCAGATCTGAGGTCGATCTTGGAGAACACCTTGGCTCCGCTGAGCGGATCAAACAGATCTTCAATTTTGGGAAGTGGATATTTGTTCTTGATTGTAACTTCATTGAGGGAGCGATAGTCAATGCATAAGCGGATGGTACTGTCCCTCTTTGCCACAAACAGAATGGGTGATCCCCAAGGGGAGGCACTTCGGCGGATAAATCCCTTCCTCAGCTGCTCTTCCAGTTGCTTCTTCAACTCGGCTAATTCTTCCGTACCCATTCTATAAGGCTTCTTATAGATGGGTCCTGCCCCAGGCACGAGCTCAATGATGAACTCAATGTCACGGTCAAGGGGCATTCCCGTTAGCTCATCCGGAAAGACATCGGGATACTCACATACCACCGGTACTTGCTCTAGCCCAACTTCAGTTAGACAGTTGACTTGAACAGCTTGAGCTGAAGAGGAGTTGGGACCAAACTTGACTTCGACTCCTTGGTCATTGGTCACAGTGACAGTCCGATTGGCACAGTCTAACAAGCCTTGGTGCTTGCTAAGCCAATTCATGCCTAGGATCACATCCAAGCCTTGTGATCTCAGGACGATGAGGTCTGCTAGGAAATCTATACCGTTAATGGTAATACTGACTCCCTTACAGCCTATCTTGGCTCTCATCTCTGCTCCGGGGGTTTGTACCACCATGGGGTTATTCAGGGGTGTAGGGGTCATGCCACTTTTTAATGCAAATCTTTGAGTGACAAATGAATGCGTGGCTCCAGAATCAAACAAGAAAGTTGTAGGTGCTGAGTTGACAAGGAACGTACCCAGCACGATGTCCGGGTCTTCCTGGGCTTCTTCAGTAGTGACGTGATTCACACGCCCCTTCCCATGGTAAGGCGGGTTGCGAGGAGCTGGGTTCCTTGATGGCATCCCGCGGCCTTGTCCTGGGTTCTGCGCATTGGGGCGCGGGGCATCAGGCTTCTTGTTGGGGTACAGCCTTGAGATGTGTCCTGACTGACCACATCCAAAGCAAGTGACTTGGTTTGGATTGTTGATCTTGTTGCCACCACTGTTATTGGGGTTGAAAGCTGGTCTTGGGTTGGCATACTGCTGAGGCTGATAGTTGGTGCGAGGTGCAGGAGCTCTTGGTTGCTGGTAGGTTGGCTTGACCGGGACTGACTGCCACGGGCGAGGCTTCTGGTTGCTGGAACTTCCCTTGCTGACCATCTTGCGCTTGCGAGTGTCTTCCAGAGCACGCCGCTTGTCTTCAAGCATGAGTGCTTTGTTCACCAGTTCAGGGAAGGTTGGGCAGTCGCACACGACAAGCGAGTATTGCAGAGTCTAATTGAGGCCTTCCATGAAGCGCTCCATTTTTGCAGCATCAGTGCCGACATCTTTAGGGGCATACCTTGACAGAACACTGAACTTCTGCATGTACTCCTTGACGGTGCCACTTCCTTGCTTCAGAGCTCGGAATTCACGCTTCTTGATAGCCATGATTCCGGAAGGAATGTGGGCTTTGCGGAATTCTGCCTTGAAGTTGTCCCAAGTGATGTCTTGTCCAGCATGCATGACCTTGAATCCATCTCACCAAGCTCTAGCAGTCCCCCCCCCCGAGGCAGTGGGCTGCATAAGCCATCTTCTCGAGGTCTTCGGTGCATCCGACTAGTTCCAGCAAGTCCTCAATGGTGCGGACCCAGTTGTCTGCATCCAGGGGTTCATCAGTCTCGATGAAAGTTGGCGGTGCATGCTTCTTGAACTCTGCCAACGTGGAACGTCCATTGCCATTCCCCGCCGGCTGGCGCTTGTTGGTGACAGCTTGAGCAATCAACTGAAGGGCTGCGGTGTTGGCTTGGCGTTCCTCTCGGAAATCTTGGAGAAGCTGAGCCATGTCCATGTTCGGAGGAGGTGGTGGTGGTGGAGCTTGGTCGTTGGTTTGGTCGTGGCCTGCCTCTGATTGAGCGGATGCTCCGGCTTCAGGCTGCTGGGTAGAGGTACCAGTACGAGTTACAATAGGCATCCTGTTGGAGCGGTAAAAGGTCTCATGACTTGGAAGAGGGAAAGAAATATAGATGGGTGCCTAGTAAGGGGGTGGGTGTGACACTAATCAAATCATGCAAGGGCGGAAAGGGCCAAACACATTCATTAAAATCCAAATGGGTGATGCTGTCGTTTACATATTCCCGAAGGGAGAATACGACATGCATCCACAACAAAAGAAAACACTAGATGGTTTCATATGAACCATACAAGGACTCGACTGCGCATAGGGGTTGCACGACCTATCCTACCATAGAGGTCACGAACTGGCATATCCGAGTTGCGAATAATGCCTAAGCGGCGGAATGCTCGGTCGCGTATTCTGGCTCTTCTGGGTCTTCCTCCTTGTCTTCATCTGTCTGGGCCCCCTTGTCACTTGAGGGTGTGGGGGAGTGGAGGAGTTGGATACGACGGTGCTTCGTCGGTGGTGCCGAGAAAAGCTTGCGATATTCCCTTGTCGTCATACGGCTTCGCCGAGGTGGTTCTTCATCCTTGGAAGATACATCTCCTGAGGGCCTTCCACCTCGGTACGCGATAGCGGACTGTCCTGGAGGCGCACCTTCCTTCTTGATCCTATCTGTCTTCTCTTGTGCTCGGCGAAGAAGTGCCTTGGTCTTGTGGAGTTCTTCTCGGGGCTTCATCGATTCCGAGGCCAAATCTTGTGCCAAGCTGTCGGCACATAGACTGAAGTAGGTCTGGAATCGAAGTGGGAGTCCTTCCTTCAGTGGAGGGTCTAGTGCGCTGCTTTCATCTTCACCTTCCTTCCGGTAAGGCAAGAAGCGGGTTGTCATCTTGGTTGCCATCTCTGGAAGAAGCTCGCGGAGACGGGTTAGTGCCTTGAGTGCAACAGCCTCGACAGCGAGAGGTAATGTTGCCATCTGGGGTCCCTCAAAGAACCAACTTGTGGGAGGATCGTTCTCCTTCACGATCACTTCCACATGGTACTCCACCTCAGTGTCGCTAACCCAATGCTCAAGGTAGGTGAGGATGGGTTCTCGGTGGAACTGGCACTCCCGGAGGCTATCCTCGAGAAGCAAGGGAAACCCAGTGGTCAGGTGCTCTTCAGGTACAGCGGCCATCTACAAAGGTGGAATGGGAGAGGTTAATAAGCTGATGATATCTCAGGTTGGTAAGGTTTAGAAAAGAAGAGAGGTTCCGAAGGTTTTTGAAAAAGGGGTCTCATCTAACTAACGCCCATGCTAACTAAGGCTTCCTACAGTCAGGATGGCTCTGATACCAGCTCTGTGGGGACCCTGACTTAGAAGTCGAGATCACCGAATGCACGTGTATAGTGATCCCAGAGATCAATGCTCACTGAACACACAGAAGCTGAATAACAAGAGTCATACATCCATACATACCGTCTTACACAAATTAAGGCCATTATGGCCAAGTCTTACATAGATAAAGCCTCAAGGGCTGAATAGCAAATAACTCGAATAGCGGAAGTCTTCGATGATAAGTCGAACCCATTCCATCTGTCTTAACCCTACAGGCATTCTGACTGGGATAGCGTCCTAGTTCGCATGTTCGTCTCCGTAGAACTCTTCTTCATATTCCTGTTCCTCCATGCCTGGCCAATTAAATAACCAGTGGCAAGCGAATGAGTACTTTGACTGTACTCGCAAGCAACCCATGATTTGGTTCAAAGTAACAATGCAATTGTACAACAATGAGCAATCTAGCTACGAGCTAGAATAAATATTCTATCATCAAGTATATGCATCAATAAATTCACGTAACCTCGAAGACAGGTTACCGATATCAACATGAATAGGATTCAACTCAACGAGTCAAGTCACCACCTTGACTCAACACACACATATACTTTCACTGATACAGCAAAATTCTGGACATAGTTTAAGTAGCACCACCCAACTGTCCATGACCGTGGACATGGCTATTCGAATAGTTTTACACTCTGCAGAGGTTGCGCACTTTACCCACAAGATCCGGGAAGCTTTCGTGTCACCCACGATCCCGCAGTACCTCAAGTACTCGGCGGAAGCACCCGGTCATTATCTTTCCTTAGACGACACTAACATAGGGTCCACTCATTGGTGCACAGCCCTCGAGTACAAACAATAGATCATGGGACTTACCCTATTTTCAATGTCACGCGTACCCGAAGGGACCAACGGTGTGTCCAGTGCCCTGTAAGAACAGTCATGGTCGTCTATCCAAGCATGACCCCGTCCCGGGAAAGACCTCAAGTCTTCCCGTCACTAGTAATGCGGGCACCATGCTAGTATCGGCCTAAGTAATCAATAATGCCCCGTCCCATAAGGGGTAGAGTGGTTGCACATATTTGGTTGGGACGGTAGTCACACATAAATCTAATCCATCATTTCACCCATGCACAAGATCTTTACCGGCGCATCACTTCTTCCTCAAGTGATGACCCAACTCAATATCACCCTCGGGCATTAGGGGTACCCGATGGGGTTTTGAAAAGAATGCAACCACGAAGGTTTCATGGCACATCATGCATTACTAAGCATCACTACTAACCATTAGCACTTCATCTAGCACATAGCAAGATCATGAGTGAAACATGCATCATGAGGTGGTTCTCAGCTAGGTCACCACCGTAACTCTTATGATCATGCATTCGGAATCAAATGGGTTCCGACGAATAGAAGTGTATCATGGTCAAAGGGCTGCTTGCCTGGATTGGCTTGGTCTTCAAATTCTTCAAATCCTTCCCCTCCTTCTTCTTCAGCAAACTTGTCAAATACGGTATCTAATCGTCGCAAAATAACAACGGGAAAATAAGACCACAATAAAACAGAAAAATCAAAGTGCTCAGAAAAGTGTCAACCTATTTTTGTTAAATACTAGAGGGAAAACTAAGATGGCAAAAATTCTTAGTTTGAGTTTTGGAGTGGCAGAATGGAGGCTAAGAATATTTGAATAGAAGTTTTATTGTTCCAATATGAATTTAAATTTGAATAGAACAGAAAAGGTTCATGGTTATGTGTGAAAGTGACACCATTAAATAGGTTGTATTTTTACAAGTTTTTAGGAACTGGAATTAATTCATTTGGACAAATATTTATTTCTGTGAAATTATTTGAAATAACCACAGAAAAAGAAAAAGAGAAAAAGGCCCTGTGTCACTGGGCCAGAACGGCCACAGTGCACGGCCCAGGGCGAATAGCCCTCCGCACGGGCGCCAGCGCGCGCGCCAGGTTTTTTAAACCTGACGGTGGGGCCCGGCGGTCAGCGACAGCGAGGGAGCGAGAGGGAGGTGAGGATGACAGGCGGGGCCCGCCTGCCATCTTCAACCTTGCGGCCAGAGAGACGGCGAGCTCACCGGCGGCGATTCTGGGCACGGCGGGGCAAACTGAGGGCACGGTCGTGCTCAGGGAGGAGTCGTGGTTCCAGTGGTGGTGGAGCGGCTCGTCGGAGGGGCCTGGTTCGCCGGCGGCGAGGACTCGCGGCGGAGGAACGTCGGGAGGATGCTGCTCCGGTCGATTTCGGCAGCTGCAGAGAGGGGAAAGAGGGGGAATCGCATCAGTGGTGTGCGGCGGTGCTAGATCGAGCGAAAGGGAGGGCTAGGGCGGCCTGTATCGGGCTGGCGACGGGAAGCCGCCGCAGCGGAGTTCGAGCTCGATCTCGAGCTCGGGCGGGTCTGGAGAGAGGCGAGTGGCTTAGGGAGGTGATTGAGAGAGGGATAAAGCTGCTGGTGCAGAGAAGAGGGGCTCGGGGGCCCTATTTATAGGAGAATGGCGAGGTCCCGTGGACCTGTGCGCCGGCGAGCCTCTGCTCGTCGCCACAGTGCACGGGAGGCGTTGGGGATACGTTTGGGGTGTTGCTGGACGAGTTCCAGGGCGGAGGGAAGGAAGAGGGGGAGCGGGGGATGCTCCAGAGGGCTCGCGCATGTGAGGCCAGAGGTTGGAGCTCGCGGGCGGCCAGCGCGCGTGCGAGAGCAGCCACTAGAGGGAGAGGGAGGAGGGGGACAGCGCCGGGGGGAGTTGCGGACGCCGAGGCGCATCGGTTGGCGCGAGGGGGGAGCACGAGGTGGTCAGAGGCGAGGGATTGGGCGAAGCTACAGTGCGGGTGCGCACTGTAGCGCCCTCTAGAGCGTGCTAATTACATGTCATGGCATGTCGTTGGCTCACTGGTCGCGTCCGCCGTGTCTGGGGGGTCCAGCATGAAGTAAATAAACCAGCTGTGGCCTTGGATGCTCTGGGTGATCAGTGAGGGAGGAGTGAAGCTGGTAGATGGGTAGAATTTGGCTGTCCAGCAAGGTAACTTAGGGTTTTCACCCCTCAGTCATGGAGCTCTGGTCCAGGGGAAGTTACTGGAGGTAGAATGTAACTAGGTGAAGCTGTGGTAGAAAATTGAAGCAAAAGTAAATAGTAAAAGAGGTCAAGATGATGGTTTTGGTGAAATGGCAGAAGGTGTTTGATCATGTTTTGGGCAGGCAAATGATCTCCACTAGCCATGGCACTTAACAGGATTGAATGTCATATGGGAATAGGGTGTTTCACCAAATTTGGGCTCATTTGAAGAAACTAGCCAATGTAACTTTGGTGAACCCTAGAATTCAACAGAAATGGCTTCACCATGTTTGAGCCAAGCTAATCATCTCCCCTTGATGCACCACTTGGTGTAGTTTCATCATTTGGGGTTATGATCATGCCCACAAAGTTTGAAGCTCCAGGCAAAAAGTTGGTAATGTAAAGTTGTTCAAATTTGAATTTGAACAGAAATGGTTTTGGGGCATTCTGATCAAGTTGCCCTACTCCAAATCTTGTGCCATTTGGTCTAGATGCCTTATTAGGCCATTCTAGCATGTGCACCAAGTTTGAGAGCATTTGGGTAAGTTTGGCAATATAAAGTTGCTCAAACTTCAGATATGGACAGAATGGTTTTGAAGGGTTTTGAGGTTGTTTTCTTGCTTCCCAAGGCATGGGGCTTGGCAAGATCATCAAATATGTCATATATGACATGATATAATTTCCCTGGAATTTTTAGAGAATATTTCCTTTGTAAATATTTCAAAAGCTTGAAATATCCAGAAAGGGTTTTAGAGGGATTAGCCCATTATTTTGAACATGACCAAGTGTTGAAACTCTTATATATGGACAATATATGTCCGATGAGTCTCCCTGAATTTTGGCAAATATTTTTGAATAATTTAAATAATTTTTCCCTATTAAAGAGCATTTCTGGCCTTAAGAAAAAGCTTTTAAATAAAATAGGAAAATAATTTTTAAAATTATACTTTTGTGGTTTCTGGGAGTCCTATGACTACTAGGTCTCAAATATACTTTTTGAAATAATTTTCTCACCCTAAATCAAGCACTTGCAGTGCAAACCTCAATTCATGGGTTTTTGGAATACTAAATTTTGAAAATACATTTTGGCCAAATTAATTTTATAAGAAAATACTATACTGCTATAAACACTTGGTATGATCATTGGGCAGAAGTTTTGGGTATGGAGATGAATTCTACATGAGGTAGTAGTTGACTTTAATGAGCACATGAAAAGCACATAAAGAAAAACTCAATTCCAAATAAAATCCAAATGATGCCAAAAAAAATTACCGGTCCAAATTTTCATGCTTCATTGATGCAAATGACATGTTACAAAATGCAGGGTGTGACATAGGGCCGGCCTCTCCCTCCCTCCTTTATATGCGGGGGCAGGGGGCACCTCTAGAGACAACAATTGATCTCTTGATCTCTTAGCCGTGTGCGGTGCCCCCCTCCACCATAGTTCTCCTCGATAATATTGTAGTGGTGCTTAGAAGAAGCCCTGCGACAGTAGAACATCAACATCGTCACCACGCCGTCGTGCTGACGGAACTCTCCCTCGACACTCGGCTGGATCAGAGTTCGAGGGACGTCATCGAGCTGAACGTGTGCTAGAACTCGGAGGTGCCGTAGTTTCGGTGCTTGATCGGTCGGGCCGTGAAGACGTACGACTACATCAACCGTGTTGTTCTAACGCTTCCACTTTCAGTCTACGAGGGTACGTAGACTCAATATCCCCTCTCGTTGCTATGCATCTGGTAGATAGATCTTGCGTGATCGTAGGAAAATTTTAAAATACTACGTTCCCCAACAGCAGCCACCTGGCGGTCAGAAGGGTGCCTACTACTCCATCCATCACATGCGAGCGATCGTACGGAACCATCATCACCTTCTGCTACCAGATAAACTCAAAGATTGGGCCGCGAGCTTGTCGGTAATCCAGGACGCGGACATCAGACAAGAATTCTTTCGCATCCAGTCGGAGTTTGCGGAAACCATCCATCAAGATGTCCTTCGTACCTCGGGGCAGTTCTACCTCAGAAATCAACCGTCCAACAATGACATAGACACAATGCTACAAATGCAGGCTGACAACGCCCGCGATTTCATGACTCCCACGATAGACGGCAGCTTCATCCACGCTCCGGTCCCTTGAGTCGAGTCGAAAGTAGTGATGCTATGTCTAGTTCTGAAACATCGATTGGCTCATGATGTAATTAAACTTTAATGAACTTGTTTGTCTCTTTGGTTTGGATAGTCGTTCAACTAAGATGTAATCGATGATATTAATGTCTTGCTTTTCTCTTCCGATCCTTTTGGTGCATACTTATATATGTATTGTCTGTGAATTGGTACTAACGTTTCGTTTGGCTAGTGCATAGCGATGCCGTCGTATGTCGTGTACAAGGGTAAGGTTCCCGGAGTCTACGACGAATGGGAGGAGTGTCAGAGACAGGTTCTCCATTTCAGCGGTAACAGTTACAAAGGGTACACCACTAGGGCGTAGGCGGAATCTAGATACGCGCGCTATCTAGCGGGAGAGAGGAGGGAGCGTTGGAGGAACCGGATGAAGACGATTTTCATCGCGATGATGCTCATCCTGATGACCGCAGCTCTCTTCTATGTGATGGTAGTTTAGATGATCGATATCGACTTGTAATGTGAAGACAAACTCGCTACTCGCAGTCTCGAGACTTGTAATATAATGTTCTATCTTTGTTCGGTCTTTTGAATTCGGAGACTAATATGATGAATTGTATTCGGAGACTAACCTTCTGTTGTATTCGATGAATCTGGTGTTGTCTAAATTCTGTCCAATAATATATTTTGTATCTTGCGAAAATATCAGAAAAGAAAAAAAAATTCCCTAATATTCATACTAGTGGCGCACCACTCAAGATACTAGTGGCGCACTGTCCAGATGATACTAATGGCGCATCACCCATCAGTGCACCATTAGTATGCCAAAGCACATGGGTACATATGGCCCCCTGGGAGGCATACTAATGGCGCACAGATGGACATACTAATGGCGCACAGCCTAGTGCGCCATTGCTGCACCAGATACTAATGGCGCACCAGTGGTGCGCCATTAGTAAAAAATCTAATGGCGTGGTGCTAGTGGCGCACCACTAGTGCGCCATTAGTAGGCAAAAGTGGTGCGCCACTAGCATGCCTTTTCCTAGTAGTGGAACTTGCGGGTAGAGCGTTCGTCTTATGAGATTGAAAATCTTATTCCGCCCGTCCGTAAGCACACTTTTGCTCCTGACATTGATCCGTCAGACCTCGTGAATGATGAAGTTTATTTCCGAGCGCTGACCAAGATTGACTGGACCACTACTGACTTCCAGCAGCTGGAAGAGACCGTCGAAGAACCGGCGCAAGATGATCCTCAACCTTCACGTCAAGCTAACGCGGAGTCTTAAGCTAGTGCTGGTTTAAATTTTATGTCCCAGTACTTGAGAAAAAACTGATATTCTTTTGGGCTCTCCAGTGCCTTGTAATAGGATAGCTGAGATACTTTATGTTGTCACATACTACCTTTGTGTGAGATTACTTCTGTTGGCAACTTCTTAATTATCCCTTGCTTATAATGCATTTGACGGTTTATTTTACCTGCTTCTGCATAAAACAATGTTTAAAGTGTCCTGGCGGTTTATCGCCGGACGGATCATAATGCCCAAACACATGGTCTAAGTTTATAACTTGATCTGTGTATAAAATATAAAGTATGTATCATACCTATGATTAAGTGTGTCACGACAAACCTTAATCCGGTAGCTAAAGATAATGATCCAAGGTGCAAGTGTTGATGACTCCCTTGATTATTTGCCAGTTCATTATGAAACCGAACCGAATTATGATGAACTCCGGTTTAAATGTAGGTAGTACTGGTGTGTGTAACCCAGACTAAAGCTCTGAAGACGCGGGTGTAGTGGCAACTTATAGTCATCCACTCCCTAAATCAATGGACTTGGATGGACACCAATGACCTTGAAGATAAAAAGTTTTATAAAAAATAAAAAAATATTTTTGGGCAAATAAGACCATGTAGTCGAGGCTTTTTACGAGCTACCAGGCTCCAAATTCAAGGCTTTTTATGAGCTGCCAGGCTACTGTCATTAAACATTTTACAAAGCCTGTTAAGATGGTCCTCAATCCTTAACCAAATCAGCAATGTTAATTTTACCAAGTGCAGGGTCTGTAAAGAATGACTTGTGTAAATACTTGATGATCGTCAATTTAACGTTACCAAGTTCAGGGTCTGTAAAGATTGACTTGTGTATACGTTCGACGGGTCGTACCAGGTTTACCTGGGTGGAATGACTTACTGAATGCAGGCAGGCTAATCCGGGTTTTAGGTGTATACACCAGGTTTCCAAGTCGTGGCTTGATAGCCTACTACAAGGGTTGTCAACTCATTGATGCTTTGCATCAAGCGCCCCCAGGTAACATTTGATTTATTCTCGTCGGGGACTATGTTTGAGTTGTGCTAGGCATCAAAACTCTCTTTTGCCCCTCATCATCATGTGGGAATTGCCGAAGCAACCAGAGCTATGCTCTTATGATGGCCTTGACGTGGTCGCCGGTTTAAGAGGCCATAGGAACTCCCTTGCAAACAGAAGCCCCCATGTGACAAACTCTTATGAAAAAGGCGGCTGATACCCCGCTTTATCGGGGGTGTTGGTTTATTATATTGATCATAATATATACATTGTAAAGATATGTACATAGAGTGGAGCCTATGGCTCATGTGTAGTAAGGTTGAAGAAGAGCGATGTTCCACGGCCGTCTGGTCTCCTCCTCCGCCGTATGTGAGTCCTTATGTTCTCGAACATCGACGAGGTAGTATGATCCGTTGTGCAGGTTCTTGCTGACCACGAAGGGTCCTTCCCAAGGTGGGGATAACTTGTGCATGTCTCTCTGGTCTTGGATGAGCCGGAGCACCAGATCTCCTTCTTGAAACGTTATGGTTTTAACCCGACGACTGTGGTACCGGCGCAGATCTTGTTGATAAATCGCCGATCGAGCTGTTGCCGTGTCCCGTTCTTCATCCAGTCGGTCTAACGCATCCTGTCGTGCCATTTCATTATCAGCTTCAACGTAAGCCACCACTCGCGGTGAATCATGACGGATATCGCTAGGGAGGACCGCTTCAGCTCCATATACCATGAAGAAAGGCGTGTACCCTGTAGATCTGTTAGGTGTAGTGTTGATGCTCCATAGCACAGAGGGTAATTCCTCCACCCAATAACCCGGTGTCCTATGCAAAGGAACCATAAGCCAGGGTTTAATCCCTCTCAAGATCTCTTGATTGGCTCTTTCAGCTTGGCCATTAGACTGAGGATGAGCTACTGATGATACATCAATGCGGATGTGCTCTCGTTGACAGAACTCCTCCATAGCCCCCTTGGATAGATTGGTACCATTGTCAGTAATAATGTTGTGTGGAAAGCCAAACCGGAAAATCACCTTCTTAATGAACTGAACCGTCGTTGCTGCATCATACTTACAGACTGGTTCCGCTTCAACCCATTTGGTAAACTTATCCACCGCCACCAAAAGGTGGGTCTTCTTATCTTGGGATCTCTTGAAGGGTCCAACCATATCAAGCCCCCAAGTCGCAAACGTCCAAGTAATTGGAATCATCCTCAACTCCTATGCCGGTATATGAGCACACCGTGAGAACTTCTGGCAAGCATCACATTTTCTAACAAAGTCCTCTGCATCGGCATGAGCTGTCAACCAGTAGAACCCATGACGAAACGCTTTAGCCACCAAAGATTTTGAACCGGCATGATGACCGCAATCTCCCTTGTGGATCTCTCTAAGAATATCACAGCCTTCATCTGGCGACACACACCGCTGAAACGCCCCAGAGATGCTGTGATGATGATGTTCTCCATTAGCAATAGTCATTGACTTGGATTGCCGAACTATCTGTCCAGCCAAGACTTCATCCTCTGGTAATTCACCTCGGTTCATGTATGCCAGGTAGGGAAGCGTCCAATATGGAATAAGATGAAGCGCCACCACCAATTGAGCCTCCAGATCAGGAACGGCCAAGTCCTCTTTTGAAGGTAACTTTACCGACGGATTGTGTAATACGTCTAGGAAGGTATTGGGTGGCACCGGTTTACGTTGAGAACCCAGCCGGCTTAACGCATCAGTCGCTTCATTCTTTCGCCAGTCTATATGATCCACCTAATAGCCCTTAAAGTATCCAGCAACAGCATCTACCTCTCGTCGATATGCTGCCATGAGTGGATTTTTAGAATCCCACTTTCCAGACACCTGTTGAGCCACCAGGTGTGAATCGCCAAAGCATTTAACTTGGCTTAGATTCGTCTCCTTAGCCATCCGCAGACCATGGAGGAGAGCTTCATACTCAGCTGCATTGTTAGTGCAAGGGAACATTAAACGGAGGACATAACATAACTTATCACCTCATGGGGAAGTTAATACGACTCCAGCCCCCGAGCCCTCAAATTGCTTGGATCCATCAAAGTGAATAGTCCAATATGTATGATCCGGCTTTTCCTCTGGTGCTTGCAACTCTGTCCAATCGTTGATGAAATCCACCAGTGCTTTGGTTTTTATCGCAGTACGGGGCACATACCTCAATCCGTGCGGGCTAAGCTCAATGGCCCACTTTGCAACCCGACTGGTAGCCTCTCTGTTCTGGATTATATCCCCAATGGAGTTGAACTAACCATAGTGATTGGATGGCCTTGAAAATAGTGCTTTAGCTTCCGGTTTGCCATGAAGACTCCATACACCAATTTTTGCCAATGCGGGTATCTCTGCTTTGATTCAATGAGAACCTCACTGATGTAGTAAACCGGCCGTTGAACCGGATATTCCTTGCATGTCTCCTTGCCCTCCACTACAATGGCGACGCTCACTGCACGGGCGTTAGCAGCCACATATAACAACAGCGGCTCATTATCAACTGGTGCAGCAAGGACTGGCGGTTATGCTAATTGCTTATTAAACTCTTCGAACACAGCATCAGCAGCATCACTCCAAACAAAGCGATATGTCTTTTTCATCATTTGATAAAGCGGGATAGCCTTTTCCCCCAAACGGCTGATAAACCGGCTGAGCGCCGCAATACGGCCCGCCACGCGTTGGACATCGTTGATGCACGCCGGCTTAGCCAAAGATGTAATCGCCTTGATCTTCTCCGGATTAGCTTCAATTCCCCTGTTAGATACCAAGAACCCCAGGAGCTTGCCTGTCGGAACACCAAAAACACACTTATCCGGATTAAGCATCATTTTGTAAATCCGGAGATTATGGAAGGTTTCTTTCAAGTATGTTATTAACGTCTCCTCTTTCCTGGATTTCACCACAATGTCATCCACATACGCATGAACATTCCGCCCAATCTGTCCATGAAGGTAGTTCTGCACACAACACTGATAGGTCACCTGGGCACTCTTAAGCCCAAATGGCCTAGATACATAGCAGAAGGCTCCAAAGGGAGTTATAAAGACCGTCTTCTCCTAGTCCTTAACTGCCATTTTGATCTGATGATAACCTGAATATGCGTCCAAAAACTTAGTCGCTCACAACCTGCCGTAGCATCAATTATCTGATCATTACGGGGGAGGGCAAAGGGATCAGCTGGGCAAGCTTTGTTCAGATCTGTGTAATCAACACACATTCGCCAAGTGCCATTCTTCTTAAGCACCAGCACTGGATTAGCCAACCACTCTGGATGAAACACCTGAATTATAAAGCCTGCCGCCAAGAGCCTAGCCACTTCTTCACCAATAGCCTTGCGCCTTTCTTCATTGAAGCGGCGCAGAAATTGCTTAACCGGTTTAAACTTAGGATCAATGTTGAGAGTGTGCTCAGCGAGTTCCCTCGATACACCTGGCATGTTAGAAGGATTCCATGCAAAAATGTCCCGATTCTCACGGATGAACTCGATGAGCGCGCTTTCCTATTTTGGATCTAGATTAGCACTGATGGGGAACTGCTTGGATGTATCGCCAGGAATAAAATCAACCTGTTTGGTCTCTTCAGCTGATTTGAACTTCAAGGCCAGATCATGCTTTGTGGTTGGATTTTTCAACAGCGACATATCTGCCGGATCAACATTATCTTTATAATACTTCAGCTCCTCAGTTGCACAAACCGCCTCGACATAAGCTGCATCACCTTCCTCGCACTCTAACGCAATATTGCGACTCCCATGGATTGTAATGGTTCCCTTATGGCCCGACATCTTGAGCTATAGATAAACATAACACGGCCTTGCCATGAACTTAGCGTAAACCGGCCGCCCGAACAGGGCGTGATACGGGCTCTTGATCTTTACCACTTCAAAGGTCAAAGTCTCAGACCTAGAATCATGCTCATCTCCAAAAGTGACTTCCAAGTCTATCTTACCAACCGGATACGCTGATTTACCAGGCACCACGCCATGAAAAACTGTGTCGGATTGCCGAAGCTTCTTATCTGTCAGCCCCATGCGCCGGAAAGTCTCATAGTATAGAATGTTGATGCTCCTGCCTCCGTCCATAAGCACCTTGGTAAACTTGTAGGCACCCACCTGTGGTGCCACAACTAGAGCCAACTGACCCGGATTGTCAACCCAGGGCGGATGATCCTCTCGGCTCCACACAATGGGTTGTTCTGACCAACGCAGGTAGTGCGGCACCGCCGGTTCAACAGAATGTACCGCCCTCTTGTAAACTTTCTGGTCACGTTTACATAAGCTCGTGGTGAAGACATGATACTGCCCACTGCTCAGCTCCTTCAGATTACTCCGAAATCCGGATTGCTGCTGCTGTTGGCGCTGTTGATTTCCCTAATTGTTATAACCGCCCTGGCCATGCTATTGGTTATGCTGATTGTGCCTGTTGTGGTTGCTGTTGTTGCCTTGGTACCCTGAACCGGATCCACCACCTTGATAACCCGGCCCTTGAAAACCGGGGCCTGATCCGCCAGATGGTCCATGATCATACCGAGACCGGTTCATGATTTCCTGCATAATAAAACAGTCCTTCCAGAGGTGTGTAGCTGGCTTTTCTGCTGTACCGTGCCTCGGGCAAGGTATGTTCATCTGGCGTTCTAGATTAATAGGCGGCCTCCCATTTCGTGGGGGCGGTCTACCCTTGCGGCGCTGGCCGTTCTCCTGAGCATTGGTGTTGGCCACAAAATCTGAGTTACTATCCGCTTTACTCTTACTATTGTATGCTTGATTTGCCGAGTTGGGCTGTGGCGCTTTACCATTCTTCTTCGCCTTCCCTGGCTTATCCTCATTAGACTCTGGGTATTTGGCACTAAATGAATCCGCATACTTCACCAAGGTGCCCATGAGCGTCCCCATGTCATCACAATTACATTTAAGCCGTCCCGACTTCAACTTCAAAGGTTTAAACCGGCAATTGCCCTCCAAGGTTACAACTGATGTGCTTGGGTTGATGCTGTTGGAAGAATGGAGGATCTCCGACACTCGACGCACCCAATTACTTGTTGACTCGCTCTCACCTTGCACGCAGGCAGCTAAATCGACGATAGACATTGGCTGTTTGCACGTGTCTTTGAAGTTATTAATAAACCGGCGGCGCAATTCGGCCCATGATCCCACGGAATTGGGTGGCAAGCCTTTCAGCCAAGTGCGAGCTGTGCCCTCCAACATTATCTTGAAATACTTAGCGCATGTTGTATCATCCACATCCAGCATCTCCATTGCCATCTCATAGCTCTCGACCCATGTCTTGGGGGATAGATCCGCAGTGTAGTTGGGCACCTTGCGTGGTCCTTTAAAATCCTTGGGCAGCTTTACGTTGCGCAAAGCGGGAGTAAGACAAGGCACTCCCAAGGGCTGGACATCACCCCTGGTTCAACTGAGGTAGACGGACGAACCGGCGTTGCTTGACGGGAGTCATGTTGTGCTGCTAACTCGGCCTCCCGGCGCTGCCTGCCATGATCCACCACGTCCTGAGCATTCACATCTCCTCTTGCCGGATCATCCCTCCGCGGCGGGTTACGTCTTCGCGCGCTGCTTGACATGGCCGGTTCATCTAGGTGCCTAGTATAACTCCGGCTTGGGCGAGGGGTTGAATGAATCCTCTCACAGCTGTGAGAATAAGCTTGCTGTTGAATTAGCGCCGTTTCCAAAAACTCACTGGCCCGTCGTGCCTCGACCGCTACGGGGGACGTTCCTTTAATGGGAAGGGCGGCCAGTCGTGAAGCGGCGACGACTATGTTATCCAATGGATTAGAGTAATGATCAGGAGGGGTGGGCACATGCTGTGATGGGACCACCTGTCGGGTTGGCTCCGCCGCCTGTGGCTGGACTGACTCTCCTGTGCCTGGTGCTCCTCCCCAGTTTACCTCTGGCTGATTACTGGTCCCCGCTCCTGGCGTGCTAAAAAGGTTCCTTGCCTCATAGACCGGTGGCAGGCGACATCGTTACCTTCTCTTCATTACCTCGTGTGAAGCGGTCTGATCCAACATGAGTCGATAAGCACGAGCATCCAGCTCAGCCTGCTTCACAGCCATCCTGGTTTTCTCAGCAGCTAGGTCTAGCTTGGCTTGATCTATCCGGCTTTTTACCTGAGAGACTTTCGCATCGTGTTTCTCCTTATTGGCCTGGGCTACCTCTGCTGTTAACAGCACTGTCAAAGTATCGACCAAGATGGACAAAGTGTCAGCCGGCGACGGATCAGGACCTCCAACCCTAGCTCCCACCATGTCTGATGTTAACGTCGCTATAGTTGATGACTGCTGCATAGGTTGTGCTCCGGCCATAAAGACGGCAACCCGGGTTGGCGGATCAAGGGTGTCCGGAATACTGTCACCATCGGAACAGCCCTCAGATCGGCCATCTTGCAACAGATATAAAGATTTTATCTCTCCAGAGGATTATTCGTCGCTGGAATAGACAACAGTCTCACTGCCAGAGTCCGATCTATCCTCGGCTTGCACTTCATGAACTGCTCCAACGAAGACATGCTTCATTGCGGGCTGAATCCAGGCGGGTCTCGCACGGTGAGCCGGCTCGACGATGTTGGGGAAGATGTCCGGCTCAGGGCCAGGTTCGCCGATCTTGCCGATGAAGACGTGGATGCTGCCGAAGGGGACCCGGTACCCGTATTCAATTGAATCGGCGTCGTGGCCCCAGCCTGCATCGTCGATGTAGATCTTGCCGCGACGACTCTTAGTCATCCGGCCCACTGCGTAGCCCTTGAGTCCTTCAAAGCTGCCCTTCAAGAACTCAAAACCATCATGCGATGGCCCCACGGTGGGCGCCAAATGTCGTGGTTTTGTCACGGCAGATGTCCTAGCAAAAGGACTTAGTCGTGAGGCCATCGCTACGGGTTAGCTTAAAGGGCTTAAAGCGGAAAAGGACACAGGGGTTTTATACTAGTTCGGCCCCTTCGATGAAGGTAAAAGCCTACGTCTAGTTTGGTGTAGTATTGCTAGGGTTTTGATGACCAGGGAGCGAATCCGCTTTGCTTGTGTCTCGAGCTGTTGTGCTCTGTCCCGAACCGTTGCCGGGTCGTGCCTTTATATATGAGGTGACGCCCGGTCCGGTTTACTGAATCCCGAGGCCGGCTCATAAACGTGTCCAGCTCGGTCTCTATCCTTCCTATCTTACATCACAAGTTACATATCATATGGCGGTTTACAAATCATGGGCCCTAACGCCTCTTGGGCCTTAAGCTTGTTGGACTAAAGCGCCTGGTTCCATGTTCGGCTAGGCTTCAGTAGAAACAATCTTCATAGGCATAAACTGGCCCCTCCTGGGCGGTTCATACCTAGTAATAATATCCCTGACAAATACCATGTTTCACCTTCTGGACCATAGCATCACTGAGTTGGGCCTCACGGATTTGATCTTCCAAGGTAGGAGCAACTTGAAGATTGGCAAGAAATCCTTGCGGAACGACTTGGAGGTTGAGCATCCTGAATGACTCACAAAGTTCAGGTTGGAACAGTTTAGGATGAGACTGTTGCAATAAGCCTTTCTGCTCAAGGCATCTGCAATGACATTGGCCTTGCCAGGAGTATAATCAATGCTTGGATCGTACTCTTGAATCATTTCAACCCAAATGAGTCTGGCAGAGGTTAAGGTTTGGCTGAGTGAAGATGTACTTCAGGCTCTTGTAATCGGTGAAGATGTCCACTTTTCTGCCCAATAGAAGGTGTCTCCACATGATCCAGGCATGAACAACTGCTGCTAGCTCAAGATCATGTGTGGGGTAATTCTTCTCATTTGGTTTAAGCTGACGCGATGTGTATGCAACGATCTTCTTGTCTTGCATGAGAACACCGTCGAGATCTTGCAATGAAGCATCACAGAACACTTCATATGGTTTGGACTCATCCGGAGGAGTAAGTACCGGAGCAGAAGTGAGCTTCTCTTTGAGTGTATTGAATGCCACATCAGAATCAGGAGTCCACGAGTACTTGACAATCTTTTGCAACAGGTTGGACAGAGGCTTGGCAATCTTGGAGAAGTTCTCAACGAACCTTCTGCAATAGCTTGCCAGACCAAGGAAATTTCGGAGTTGTTTGACATTCCGAGGAGGTTCCCACTTCACAATAGCTTCAACCTTCTCGGGGTTAACAGAAATGCCCTCGGCAAAGATAATAAGGCCAAGATAGAGGACTTTATAAGGCCAGAATTCACATTTGGAGAACTTCGCATAAAAATGGTGCTCACGAAGCCTGTCGAGAACCAAACGGAGGTGCTTGGCATGGTCTTCTTCATTCTTGGAGAATACAAAGATGTCATCGAGGTAGACGAGAACGAATTCATTGGTGTAGGGGTTGAATATGAAGTGCATCATCCGAGAGAAAGTGGGTGGAGCATTTGCAAGCCTGAAAGACATGACCGTGTACTCATATGAGCCGTAGCTTGTCCTGAATGTGTTCTTGGGAATATACTCTTCACGGATACGAATTTGATGGTAGCCCATCCGGAGATCAAGCTTCGAGAAAACCTTGGCTTCTTTCAGCTGCTCAAATAGTTCATTGATATTGGGGAGCGGGTACTTATTCTTAATTGTCCTCTTGTTCAATGGTCGGTAATCAACGGACAATCGTTTCGTACCATCCTTTTTCTTGACAAAAAGTACACCGCAGCCCCAAGGATAAGTACTTGGTCTGATCAGACCTATTCGCTCTTTCTCATCGAGTTGTTTATTCAACTCCTTCAACTCTTTAGGAGAAAGCTTGTATGGACGCCGATAGGCTGGCTCGGTACCAGGTTCATGTTCAATGAAGAATTCAACTGGACGGTTGGGAGGCATGCCTGGAAGCTCTTCAGGAAATACGTCCTCATATTCACAAACCACCGGAATCTGGGATATGGCATTAATCTCACCCTTGTCATTCAGACAGAATACCCTGATTGTGTTATCTCGAGCTGCGAAGATAATAACGTCTTCGGAAGGGTGAGTTAGACTGACCTCCTTGTTTGCACAATCAATAAGAGCATCATGCTTAGAGAGCCAATCCATCCCAAGAATAAGATCAATGTCCGAGTTACCGAGAACAACCAGGGAAACCAGAAAACTGTAATCTCCCACGTGAATAGATATATCCGGAGCAATCATATTAGAAGTCATGTGTTTGCCCGGAGAAATAATAGATAACTTCTTATCCAAAAATTCCAATGTGAAATTATGTTTGGTAAAGAATGGAGTTGACATGAAACTGAGTGATGCACCAGAGTCAAACAAAACTTTTGCAAGAATAGAGTTAACCGAGAAGTTACCCATTATCACATCAGAAGAACTCTTTGCTTGGGATGCATTAATCAGGTTCACTCTTGCATGCTTGGGATTGTGCTTGACAATAGCATTGCTGAAAGGTGGAGGAGGCGGAAGGCGCCTTTGAGTACACTTGTTTGCATAGTGATCCTTCTAACCACACTTGTTGCACGTAACCTCTGAAAGTGGCCGATGATAAGGACCGCTTGGTCTTGGAGCATAGAACTGAGACTTGTACTTATTGCTTGGGTTGGGTTGGGAAAATCCACGACCACCTGAGTGTTTGTTTTGACTCAGAGGACGGAGCACTGGAGGAGGCGTGAGCCAGAACTTCTACTACTTGTCGACCACTTGAGAGGAAGAGGAGGAGTGAACAACATCTCTTATCCTCTTTTTGGAAGCTTCACATTTGAGCTGAGCTGCCTCTTGCTTGAGAGCCATGTTGTGGAATTGATCAAATTCATATGGCTCGAATAGAGTGAGTCAAGTTGGAGTTCATCTTTCAGACCACCTCGGAACTGGTAGATTATGCTCTTTGCATCGGGGATGTCTTGCTTCGCATAATGGGCAAGATTCTGGAACTTGAAATTGTATTGGTAGACAGATATGCTGCCTTGCTTCAGATTGCGGAATTGCTCATGCATGCCTTCAATGACACTTGTAGGGATGTGATGAGAACAGAAATCGCGACAGAAGTCAGTCCACGAGATTTCACGACCCGCTCTGGAGTCTTTGTACTGTTGCCACCAATCTGCAGCTTGATCTTTGAGTTGGTAAGCAGCAAACTTGACATAATCCTCAGGTCTGACGTTACTGCACTCGAAATGCTTCTTGATGTCTGTGATCCAATCTTCAGCATCCAGCGGATCAACACAGTAACTGAAAGACTTGGGTTGGTTTGCCCGGAATTGGTTCAGAGTAGCAAAGTGAGGTTGATTGAACATATTTCCTTGGCCTTGGTTCCCTTGATTACCTTAATTTGCTTGGAAAATCTGCATCATTTGCATGAGCATCTGAGTGTTTTGATTGGTTGCCTGCATAATCCCTCTCCATGCCTCAGACGGTGGAGGAGGGGAAGGTGGACGCTCTTCTTCACCCTCTGGGTTCTGGCTGGGAACTTTCTTAGGTGCCATCCTGAAGATGATGACAACCGTTAGCCATTGAAGCAAATAATAGATAAGCTGAATCAACAGCTAGATATTTGCAATATATAGTCTTCACAATGAACATCCGAACAAAATTGAACGAATGAATTCCATAGCTTAATGATACATCAACTTGTCGAGAAGCCACTTGGGAGAACAAAATGATCAAATAAAACAACAAGGTAACAGATGGAACAAATACATAATAGAGATTTCGTCCCACATGTTCGTGCTGAATGCCCCATGGCATGTGTTACAAAGGGCCTTGCAATCCCCGGATCATCATAGCCACCGATCCTTTAAGATGCAATCCCCTAGTGGAGCAACATCCATGATAGCCTCTCCACTAGATGTTGAACCCCAACCTCATATCATGCACCCGTTGGAAGATTACCAAAGAGCTACTTGAATCCCACCAATTAATTCCAGAAGCTTTCTGGTTATGCAATCTAGTGTTGGGGAAACAGGGGAAGCACCGCATATCACACAACTAATAATCCTACATCCAGCTGTATCCATCTGTCAACACATAACCATGCACCATCCAAAACTGTTCAACTCGGACCTTTGAAACGCATCCGCTATACTAGCTGTGGCAATACTCCCGAACTATCCCCCCAGTACTGGGTGGTGTCGGGGTTATCTCACCACCAGACATGGATAGAAGAGTTTTTGATGTCGGCCGTCTCTGGTATTCTAGAACTGCAACGATACATGTGTGATGACAACACCTCAGAGCTCAACTTCTCGGGACACTACCACAACCCATAAATGACAGGAGGCACCAAGAACAATGTTCTCATCACAAAGATATCGGCACAATCCAAACAATACCCGCGTGATCCTAAAAAAAATTGGGTGAAATTTTGAGAATAGTGAAGTTAAAACAACGTCAGGAGTCCTCACCAGAGCGAAGAAGGGGATGAGGAGTAAAAAGAAATCCTACTCTCCGATATATATAGGACTCAAAACATTTTGTGTGTGTGCCTAGACTCAACCGTCAGTGGTTCGATCAATCAGGGGGCTCCTAGGTCGGAGAAGGATCTGAATACCAACGGTTAATGCCAATGATGCGACTATATCTCCTACGTGTCGAGGCACGAGTTAGAGACATAAGCGCATTCTGGAATGATCGCAAGCATGGTATCTTTGCACAACTCATGTATAATACAGGGATGAAAGAGTAAAATAGTTGACTTACACTCGCCACGTCACACAATGAATACAATAGAGTACATTCATCCAAATAACACAGGGTCCAACTACGGACGAAATCCAAATGAGAAAAAATACCACAAACACAATTCTTGATCATCCCTAGTAGGAACCGCTACTGATCGTCGGGATACGTGACATACAAACGACCACGCTCCTCATCGAACTCCCAGTGAAGTTCTGATCCATCTCCTGCATCGTTCTCGGTTGTAGCTGCAACTGGTGTGTGTTGTAATCTATCAGTCACAAGGACTCAGCAATCCCATTCCCGGGTATCAAAACTAACAAAGCCTTTAGGTGTGGAGGGGTAATAAAGTGTTTGCAGCAAGCATTAAGCAACTACCTTACGAATTCAGAGCGAGAGGAGAATGTATGCCAACGGTCGCCAAAGATCATCAATAAGTGATCCTAGCTACTCACGTTCATGCATAACCCCATAGTGTTCACTTTCCTAAACCCCTTCGAAAATAGACCATCACGGTACTCACGCAGGAAGTGTCTTCTTAAGGATATGGTGTCAAGTTATCTACAACCGGATATTAACAAATTCCCTTCTGCCACATAACTGTGAGCACGTCATTCGAAAGTTCATAACCCTGGAAGGGTGTCCCAACTTAGCCCATCACAAGCTCATAATCCGCGAAGTCGCAACTCCATATTGGGAAGTCCCGAGTATCCTCGGAATCCTGTGCTCAAGATATTTCGACATAGGTAAAACTAATCCAGCAAGACCTCCTGGCGTGCCGACACCCTGATAGTAGCCGCCCGTATCTCGTCTCACGCCACGACCGAATTGGTCAGCTGATACGTCTCCAACGTATCTATAATTTTTTATTGTTCCATGCTATTATTTATGAAGTCTTGGATGTTTAATGGGCTTTATCATTCACTTTTATATAATTTTTGGGACTAACCTACTAACCCAAAGGCCCAGTCCAGATTGTTGTTTTTTGCCTGTTTCAGGGTTTTGCAGAAAAAGAATATCAAACGGAGTCCAAACGGAATGAAAACTTTGCGAGAGATATTTTTGGAGAAAATAACGCACGCGGAACTTGAGAACCATGTCAGGGGACAGAGGGCTGGCCCACGAGGGTGGGGGGCATGTCCCCCTACCTGGTGGCCCCCTCAAGCGTCCACCGGTGCCCTCCTTCTTCCTATATAAGTCTACGTACACCAGAAACTCCGTGAACAGAGAGAAAACCCTAATTCCACCGCCGTACCTTCTGTTCCTGTGGAGATCCCATCTTGGAGCCTGTTCCGGAGCTACGCCGGAGGGGGATCCATCACGGAGGCCTTCATCATCATCATCATTGCCCTCACCATGAGTTGTGAGTAGTTTACCATAGACCTTTGGGTCCATAGCTAGTATCTAGATGGCTTCTTCTCGCTCTCTGGATCTCAATACAAAGTTCTCCTCGGTCTTCGAGGAGATCTATTCGATGTAATCTCTTTTTGCGGTGTGTTTGTCGAAATCCGATGAATTTTGAGTTTATGATCAAGGTTCTCTATGAAAGACATTTGGTTCTTCTCTGGACTTTTTATGTGTGCTCATAATATCCTTGCAAGTCTCTTCGAATTATTGGTTTGGTTTGGCCTACTAGATCTATAGTTCTTGCAATGGGAGAAGTGCTTGGCTTTGGGTTCAATCTTGTGGTGTCCTTTCCCAGTGACAGTAGGGGCAGCAAGGCACGTATTGTATTGTTGCCATCGAGGATAAAAAGATGGGGTTTATATCATATTGCTTGAGTTTATCCCTCTACATCATGTCATCTTGCTTAAGGCGTTACTATGTTCTTATGAATTCAATACACTAGATGCATGCTGGATAGCGGTCGATGTGTGGATTAATAGTAGTAGATGCAGAATCGTTTCGGTCTACTTGTCTCGGACATGATGCCTATATACAATGATCATACCTAGATAGTATCATAATTATTCGCTTTTCTATCAATTGCTCGACAGTAATTTGTTTACCCGCCTTAGAATATTGCTATCATGAGAGAAGCCACTAGAGAAAACTATGGCCCCCGGGTTTATTCTCAAGATATCAATCTACATCCACTTTACTTTTACCACTTTTATTTGCCGTTCTTATAAACCAAAAATACCAAAAATTTAAACTATAATCTCTATCAGATCTCACTTCGTAAGTGACCGTAAAGGGATTAACAACCCCTTATCGCGTTGGCTGCGAAGTTCTTATTTGTCTGTGCAGGTGCGAGGAACTCATGCGTGGTCTCCTACTGGATTGATACCTTGGTTCTCAAAAACTGAGGGAAATACTTACTCTACTGTGCTGCATTTCCCTTTCCTCTTCGACGGAATAAAACGCAAGCTCAAGAGGTAGCAAGAAGAATTTCTGGCACCGTTGCCGGGGAGCCTTACGCAAAAGTCATATACCAAGTACCTATCACAAACCTTTATCCTTCACATTACATTTTTTCCTCTCGTTTTCCTCTCCCCCACTTATCCCTTGCCGTTTATTTGCCCTTCTTCTGCCGTGTGTTTACCATTCACTTGCCTCTCGTTTGCTTGTGTGCTATGTGCCTTCTATGTGCTTGCATATTTGCTTGCTAAAAATCTATTGTTATGGATCATGTTAAAGTGTTCTACTTGGATCATCTTCGATCCCTATGCTCTCGTGCTGAAACCCCAACTAGCCTAGTTGATGGGAAATCTTTAGATGAGCATGCTCATTCTGTGCGTCACCGTTTGTCTGAAAAAGGGAGACTCTTATGGGATCAAATAAACAGATTGATGTGTTATGCTTGGAATCTTTCTGAAATTTGTCATTTTACTTGTTGCTCTAAGAACCCTAAAAAACAATTACCCTACCTATGTGAGTTTAATGATAATGAAATCTTATCCTCTTATGCAAAGGGTGTTTATAGTTACTACGATATCGAACAAATTAAAGAATTTGTTGCTTTTAAGGGTGCTTATGAAGTTGCTTCTTTGATTGAAAAGTATGATATTACTCTCTACGAATCTGAAAATTTGACATACTTAAATATTGCTTTGAAAACTATGCTCATAATGCCTATGCCAAAGAATTTATTGAAAGAATGACCGCTGCTTTGAAAGAAAACAATGATATGCATGAATCTATAGATAATTTTGATTTCGATGATTTGATTGAAATATCCCTTGATGAACATGATGCTTGCTATCCTTGTTGCCATGATGCTAATATTTGTGAAGATGAATTTGCTATAGTTCCTTATGTTAAACATGAGATCGTTGCAATTGCACCCATACTTGATAGTTCCTTCAATGAAAAGCATGATTGCAATGATGTTATTATAAATTCTATTAATGTCAATTGTGCTAATGATATGCAAAACCCTAAGCTTGGGGATGCTAGTTTTGCTATGACTACTATTTGTTGCAATGATCATGATTGGGGTGATTCTTCTTATGAGGTTGAAAATTTATTTAAGCCCCATGATGAATATGAGATTCATAATAATGTTTGCAATAATATTGAAAGTGGGTTTGGAAGATTGTCAACTTTAGATCCCACATATTTGGAGAATGTTCAATCTTATGATTTTTTTATAAAAGTGGGTTTGGAGAGGTCATGACTTTAGTTAATGTTGATCCCACTATTTTGGAAGAGTGTCAACTTCGTATGCATGACGATCATGTTGAGAATATGTTATGTGATAGCTATATTGTTGAATTTGCTTATGATCCTACATGCAACTATTATGAGAGAGGAAAATATGGTTGTAGAAATTTGCATGTTACTAAATTACCTCTTGTTATGTTGAGATTGCTATTGTTTCTTTCTTCTTCCTTGCATATGCTCGATCTTGCTTGCCTTGATAATTTTTTTGCTTAGAAAATTCCTATGCATAGAAAGTATGTTAGACTTAGATGTGATGTTCACATGCTATATGATGCTTTTTTTGTGCTTCAAGTCTTGTATTTTATGAGAGCATCACTAAAATCGTGCCTAGCTAGGGGCGTAAATTGATAGCGCTTGTTGGGAGGCAACCCAATTATATATTTTTTGTTTTTGTTGCTGTTAGGGAATAAATATTTCTTCTAGCCTCTGATTAGATGTGGTTTCATGTTTTGTTTAGTGTTTGTGCCAAGTAGAACCTTTGGGAAGACTTGTGGGAAGTTTATATGATCTTGTTGTGAAAAACAGAATCATTAGCGCTTGCTAAAGTAGTCTTCAGATTTTACTGGAGTGTGATTTTTAGTTTATTCCTTTTCCAAATGATTGGTAGACAAATTGCGCAAATTTACCAATTTAGTTTGAATTTGTTGGAGTTCTAGAAGTAGGCGAAACCTGCAGATTACTACAGACTGTTCTGTTTTTGACAGATTCTATTTTGCATGTGTTGTTTGCTTATTCCGATGCATCTATGAGTAGTATTGGAGGATATGAACCATAGAGAAGTTGTAATACAGTAGGTTTAACAACAATATAAACAAAGAATGAGTTCATTCCTGCACCTTTGAGTAGTGGTTTGCTTTCTTATACTAACGGAGCTCACGAGAATGTTTGTCTAAGTTTTGTGTTGTGAAGTTTTCAAGTTTTGAGTATTGCTTTGATGGACTATGGAACAAGGAGTAGCAAAGGCCTAAGCTTGGGGATGACCATGGCACCCCAATGAATTCAAGATAATCAAAAGCATAAGATTGGGGATGCCCCGGAAAGGCATCCCCTCTTTCGTCTTCATCCATCGGTAGCTATACTTGGAGCTATATTTTTATTCGCAACATGATATGTGTTTTGCTTCGAGCATCTTGTATAATTTGATTCTTTGCTTGTTAGTTTGCCACAATCATCCTTGCTAGACAAACCTATTTGAGAGAGTTAAATATGGCCTAGAAATTGGTAGAACACTTTATGTGCTTCACTTATATCTTTTGAATTGAATAGCTTTTGCTCTAGTGCTTCACTTATATCTTTTAGAACATGGTGGTGGTAATATTTTGTAGAAATTGTTGAACTCTCATGTTTCACTTATACCCTTTTGAGAGTCTATTAAAACACCATGGTAATGTGTTTAGGCTAAAGAAACTAGTCTTCACATGATAAACATCCAATGCCAATGTAGTAAAAAAAATCACACCAAGTAAATTGAATAGAATGAGATGTTGGATGCTTGACAATTGTTTTGAGATATGAGGATGGTGATATTAGAGTCATGCTAGTGGAGTTATTATGAAATTGAGAAATACTTGTGTTAAGGTTAGTGATTCCCGTAGCATGCACGTATGGTGAACCGCTATGTGACGAAGTTAGAGGATGAGGTATTTGTAAAGTGCCAACCTTTGCGTGGAGGTCGGGGGCGCGCGATGGTTAACTCCTACCAACCTCCCCCCTAGGAGCATGCGTTGATTGCTTTGTTTTGATGACCCGTAGATTTTTGCAATAAGTATATGAGTTCTTATGACTAATGTTGAGTCCATGGATTATACGCACTCTCACCCTTCGACCATTGCTAGCCTCTCTTGTACCTCGCAACTTTCGCCGGTGCCATAAACCCACTATATATCCTTCCTCACAATAGCCACCATATTGTTCCTCAAAACAGCCACCATACCTACCTATCATGGCATTTCCATAGCCATTCCGAGATATATTGCCATGCAACTTTCCACCGTTCCGTTCATATGACATGCATCATATCGTATTTGTGGCAAGGCCACCATTCATAATTTTTATACATGTCACTCTTGTTTCATTGCACATACCGGTACACCGCCGGAGGCATTCATATAGAGTCATACTTTGTTGTTGTAGTATCGAGTTGTAATATCGTGTTGTAATGAAAGTGTGACGATCATCATTATTAGAGCATTGTACCATGGGAGGAAAGGCTAAATAAATAAAGCCCCTCCGCAAAAAAAAGGAAAAAAAGAGAAAGGCCAAAGAAAAAAAGAAAGGCCCAAAAAACAAAAAGAAAAGAAAAAGGGGACAATTGCTACTATCTTTTTTCCACACTTGTGCTTCAAAGTAGCACCATGTTCTTCATTGTCGAGAGTCTCATGTTTAGTCACTTTCATATACTAGTGGGAATTTTCATTATAGAACTTGGCTTGTATATTCCAACGATGGGCTTCCTCAAATGCCCTAGGTCTTCGTGAGCAAGCAAGTTGGATGCACGCCCACTAGTTTCTTTTGTTGAGCTTTCATTCATATTTAGCTCTACTGCATCCGTTGCATAGAAATCCCTACTCACTCACATTGATATCTATTGATGGGCATCTCCATAGCCCGTTGATACGCCTAGTCGATGTGACACTATCTCCCTCCTTTTGTCTTCTCCACAACCACCTCTATTCCACCCATAGTGCTATGTCCATGGCTCATGCTCATGTATTGCATGAAAGTTGAAAGGTTTGAAAAGATAGAGTATGAAAACAAATGCTTGGCTGAAATCGGGGTTGTGCATGATATGAATATTTTGTGTGATGAAGAGGGAGCATAGCCAGACTATATGATTTTGTAGGGATAACTTTCTTTAGCCATAGTATTTTGAGAAGACATGATTGCTTTGTTAGTATGCTTGAAGTATTGTTATTTCTTATGTCAATATAGACTTTTATCTTGAATCTTTCAAATCTGAACATTCATGCCACAATTAAGAGAATTACATTGAAAAATTATATTGGTTAGCATTCCACATAAAAAATTCTTTCTTTATCATTTACCTACTCGAGGGCGAGAAGGAATTAAGCTTGGCGAGGCTTGATACTTCCCCAACGTATCTATAATTTTTTATTGTTCCATGCTATTATTTATGAAGTCTTGGATGTTTAATGGGCTTTATCATTCACTTTTATATCATTTTTGGGACTAACCTACTAACCCAAAGGCCCAGTCCAGATTACTGTTTTTTGCCTGTTTCAGGGTTTTGCAGAAAAATAATATCAAATGGAGTCCAAACGGAAAGAAACCTTCGCGAGAGATATTTTTGGAGAAAATCACGCACGCGGAACTTGAGAACCACGTCAGGGGACAGAGGGCTGGCCCACGAGGGTGGGGGCGCTCCCCCTTCCCAGGGCGCGCCCCCTACCTCGTGACCCCCTCGAGCGTCCCCCGGTGCCCTCCTTCTTCCTATATAAGTCTACGTACCCCAGAAACTCCGTGAACAGAGAGAAAACCTAATTCCACCGCCGTACCTTCTGTTCCCGTGGAGATCCCATCTTGGAGCCTGTTCCGGAGCTCCGCCGAAGGGGGATCCATCACGGAGGTCTTCATCATCATCATCATCGCCCTCACCATGAGTTGTGAGTAGTTTACCACAGACCTTCGGGTCCATTACTAGTATCTAGATGGCTTCTTCTCTCTCTCTCTGGATCTCAGTACAAAGTTCTCCTCGGTCTTCGAGGAGATCTATTCGATGTAATCTCTTTTTGCGGTGTGTTTATCGACATCCGATGAATTGTGAGTTTATGATCAAGGTTATCTATGAAAGATATTGGGTTCTTCTCTGAACTTTTTATGTGTGCTCATAATATCCTTGCAAGTCTCTTTGAATTATTGGTTTGGTTTGTCCTACTAGATCTATAGTTCTTGCAATGGGAGAAGTGCTTGGCTATGGGTTCAATCTTGCGGTGTCCTTTCCCAGTGATAGTAGGGGCTGCAAGGCACGTATTGTATTGTTGCCATCGAGGATAAAAAGATGGGGTTTATATCATATTGCTTGAGTTTATCCCTCTACATCATGTCATCTTGCTTAAGGCGTTACTCTATTCTTATGAACTCAATACACTAGATGCATGCTGGATAGCGGTCGATATGTGGAGTAATAGTAGTAGATGCAGAATCGTTTCGGTCTACTAGTCTCGGACGTGATGCCTATATACAATGATCATGCCTAGATAGTCTCATAATTATTCGCTTTTCTATCAATTGCTCGACAGTAATTTGTTTACCTGTCGTAGAATATCTCTATCATGAGAGATGCCACTAGAGAAAACTATGGCCCCCGGTCTATTCTGAACATATCAATCTACATCCAATTTACTTTTATCTCTTTTATTTGCTGTTCTTATAAACCAAAAATACCAAAAATATAAACTATCATCTCTATCAGATCTCACTTTCGTAAGTGACCGTAAAGGGATTGACAACAACTTATCGCGTTGGCTGCGAAGTTCTTATTTGTTTGTGCAGGTGCGAGGGACTCGCGCGTGGTCTCCTACTGGATTGATACCTTGGTTCTCAAAAACTGAGGGAAATACTTACGCTACTATGCTGCATCTCCCTTTCCTCTTCGAGGGAATACAATGCAAGCTCAAGAGGTAGCATCAGCCTACAAGTAAATACCAGATACCTCGGGTTTCCCCAAGGCGGCCCTGCAGTCTGCCCAGTTTGGACCAACACTCATGAGGAGCACTGGCCTGGGTTGTTGATTAAGAACTCGGGTTTATAACTCCCTATGCAAGTTTTTAGTTGTTAGGCAAATGTAGTACCAAAGTTGGGTCTTGCTGGAAAAGCTTTAAGCAGAGCGAATTATCTAGGGGGGGGCATAAACCCCAACAATGTTAGGAATGCAAAATCAAGGAACATAACAACGGTTTATCGGGTTCTAAGGTGGCATGAGTGGAACAAAACACGAAGCAGAAGGCCAAGCCTTCCACCCATTACCAATATATATGTGCATTAGTTTAATTAAGATAAATATTGTGATATACCAATAAAGAAGGCCGAACATGGAGCAATCTTCAAACTTCACCTGCAACTAACAACGCTATAAGAGGGGCTGAGCAAGAGCGTACTTAGCCAATCAACGGTTTGCTAGAAAGGCGGTTAGAGTGTTTCATGGCAACATAGGAGGCTGACAAGACAAGAATAGGCATCAAGGCATAGCTAAAGGGCGAGACAACTTGTAAGGCAAAGATAGAGGTGATATCGGGGAACAGCCATCTTGCCTGATAAGTCCACGGAGGGATAGTAACCTTGCTCCTCAAACTCAGTCTCGACAGGAACCTCAAACTCCGAATCATCACCGGGCTCTAACCAACACAACAATACAAACACCAAAACAACAATCACTCACCATGCAATTCTCAAACACATGATGCAAGACATGATGCATATGTGCATGGACAGGATATGATGCATTTCAAAGGAACACGATGAATGCACATGTGGCAAGGCATTATGCAAGAACACAATTTATGTAAGGGGACACATTATGCAATAGAATGCAAGATCAACCATAGTCACATATGTAGTTATTTAGTTGAACTATCCAAGCACCCAACAAGTTTTAAAAGTTGCTTAGCATGGCAAGGAATGTAACTTGAGACCAACAACATCATGCAAGCATTTTAAATGGGCCGGAAGGAACAAACAACAATTCCGGAAACTCCCATGTGCATATAATAAAATGTAGAACAGATCTGTGGTAACCATATTTTAGAGTTGTTAAACATGTAAAGTAACAGCACCGTGTTATTCTAAACATTTGTCCACCCCATTTACATGTAAAGTTTGTCAAAATATATTATTTACACCGTGTTAGGCTACAATCATTCAGTTATGAATTAAACCAATTTGAACATGTTATTTACAAAATATATTCAAACAGCATTTTAAATGTTTTTAGCATGGCAACAAAATGCATATATTCTAGCCTAAATCCTCCATGGAAAGCCTTCTGCATTGGGATTTTACCCCGGGATTGGCCCTTGCTGATCAGGTGAGACGAAGGTTTGGATCCACGGTGCATTTCTCTCCCTCTAGAGACACCAAGGAGTTCTTCTTAGTGGTCTCTTTCTCCTCTGCATCTTTCCCTCTCTCTGTGGAGTCAGTTGGTCTTGCCCTTCAGTGTTGCATTGGTGGTATTTGCAATGGGTTCAAAGTGGTTCAAATCACTGAGCGTTCTTTTTGGTTATCGGTGGCTAATAATAAAGTGGGGCATTTTATCTATGGCCTCAAGGATAGAGTCTGGCCCGATTTTGTTTGTCACTTTCATCTTTACAAGGGTCGTTTTACCAGCTCTCCTCTATATGAGTCTCATTGACACGCAGACAAGGAGATATTGGGTTTATCTGGTCATAATTCTATGGCAGTTCGTTCATCCTTGGATTTCTTGAAAAACAATGACTGTATGCCATCTGCTCCGTCCAACAAGACCAGCCTAGTGCCATTAAACGGTTTCCCTTTCTCTAACTGTAATGCGGCCGAATCTTCTTCATCGATGAACTCTTCAATCAACAAGAATGTTTCGAATTGCTCGCTTTCTTCGGATTTCTCGTTCTTGGACCATGATCTTCCTATGGAGTCATTCACGGAAGGAATTTCAAATGAGCATTCATTGCACATTAAACTCATGGATAAATACTTATTGCGAGCGCATCATGAGGCTATGTCTGGGCCGGAATTTTTATTGTTGGGGGAATTTAAATGTATGCTTAATGCTCATTACCCTACCCCACCACAATGTTTCCTAACCTCGGCATACAGGTATGCTCCTCCTCACTCATTGTGGCCACCTCAATTAGGGGCCAAGCATGCGACCGACTTAGCTCAAGCTCAATATTCAGAGGCCGAAATTTACTCTCTGGAAATCAATTGGCCATATTTATGCTCTAAATGCCTACAATGGGGACACAAATCTCTCGCTTGCCCAGCGCGTCTCATTTGCCTTAAGTGCTCGACTCCTGGTCATAAAGCAAGGGATTGCCCGTTAAATGATAAGTCTGGAAATGATGGAAACTCCCCGCATCCAACCGGTAATTTTACTATTAACAACGCTCATTATCCAATCTACACGAAAAAACCGGTGATTCGATGCACCTCATGTGGCAACTATGGACACAAAGAAAGCAACTGCCTCCATTTACGTAGGAAAAAAAGATGGCGCTGGGTCCCCAAATCCCCAAATCCCCAATTACCAATTCTACCCCTCAGGTTCCACCTTCTGCATCGATAACCCAAACGCCTAACTCACCGCCAGACACACCAATCCTGCTCCTGCCACCTTCCTCCTCCTCTCCCATGGCGAACTACCCTCTCAACCCCGTCCCGTTCCTCCCTCCTGGCTTCGCCGTCGAGCCCGGGCCGGCCGACCGTGTTGTCCGCAGTGGCATGGTGGTGCACCCGGTCCCTCCCCTCAACCACGACTTCTTGGCGATTGCAGAGGCAAGCCACTGTGTTCCACTCCATCGACGGGCCACCATCCGCAACATGATCCAAGGTCTGCTCCATGAATCCCAACTCTTCACAACGGAGTATAGTGATCATCCCTTTGGTGTGGGTCTGTTTGGCTTTGTTGAACTAGAGGATGAGGATTTACTGATTACTTTTGTGCCTCACAATGCCGCTCTCAATCGGCGCACTACCACCTATGGCCCAGAAATATGGTTAATGTACTTTGGATTTCCCTATGACTATCAGAATGAACACTACATTAACAAGTCATTGGGTGGGTTTGGAGCTCTGATTTCCAGGCACAATCCTCGGCAAGATAGAAGATTCACACTGATCCGTGCTAGGGTAATCCATTTGAGGCTAATCCCTAAAAGCTTTATGGTATATCAGTTAGGGGGAGCTAGGGACTGCTGGACATTTCAAGTAACCATTCTCAGAAGCAATGACTGGAATGCTCTGCTCCCTGAAGTTCCTCCAGCTGGTGAAGAACCTCCTCCGCGTGATGGAAACCCTCATCCCCAATTTGGACCAGATTTAACAGCCGAGCAGCTCTACCAACAACAGGTTCATAATTGGTTTGCACAAAATGCTACTCCCCCCAATGCTGCTGCAACACCTCAACCCATGGACGAGGATGATGTTCAGATTGTTGATGGATGGGGAACCTGGCCTACGCCGGCCCCACCTCCGCTTCCTCCTCATCTGATGAACTTCCAAGCATGGCTAGCAGCCCAAGGGCTCATAGTAATGCATGGGGTTACGCCGGAGAACAACTTAGTTTACAATGCTGCTGATGCCTGGAATGATTCAATCACAGTCTCTGACGATAACAGCTCTGAAGATTCTACTATACCCATCTTGGGGACCGGCGCTCTGGTTCCGGTGGCAGCACCCCTTATGCCTGTGACTGAAGAGCATACTACTGACGCGCTGCTCCTCTCGGTTGAATTACAAGCTCAAGGTCTGCGTTTTGGTCTGACAGCCCAAGGAGAGGAGATGATGCAGTTGCTACTCAACGACCCCGTTCCTCGCCGGCAGCTTTCTAGCCGTATAACTGATGCCCTGCACCCTATGTTGGCAACTATCGGGCCCTGGAATGGTGGTTATGGGCTGAGAAGGGACCACCTACAAGTTCAGTTTTTAATCACACAAAACACCTCTGGCATTTAGTTTGATCAGGTTTTTGGACAACTGCCAACTGTCAACTCTTCAGTTCTAATTGAAGAACTCTCTGACACAGCCTCGGACCCCCCTGCTCAGCTAGACATGGTGATTATGGAAGAACACTCAAACACCTTGATTGCTGGTTCTGATGTGCCATATGACACCACTGAAGCCCCTATGCTCTTAGATCCCGAGGAACAGATGCTGGCCCCTGGTTCTGAGGTTCACTTGCTGGCGTCGGATGCCATCAGTTCCCACAGTGCAAGATCTTCTTCTCCCCAGGCAGTGGTCTCTTCTAGAGGTAAGAGCAAACGCAAGGGTAAAGCTCCCATGGATGTCTCTCACCTTCGTCGCAGCGCTCGTTCCAACAAGTATGATGGTTTCAAAATCTCACAGCCCTCAGACAGTAAAATTGCAAAAACCAAGGTCAAAACTCGACTCGTCCAATCAGCTCTGAAAGCACTAGTGGCAGCCAGCAAGATCGAAGCAGTTTCCTCCTCCACCTCTACTGATGATGATCGTGAGAACGCCCCTCCACCACCTCTCTCCATCAATGCAATGCAGGCCATAGGAGTCCAACTATGTGCGGTTCCGGAGGAAGAAATCACGGCGGACATCCTCAACCAGAACGAGGGGGGGGACGTCGAATGTTTCCTCTTAAATTACCTCGTTTCTGCTTTTCTTATTATTAATGCGTCTGAACTCTTGGAATATCTTATGTTGGAATGTTCGTGGGCTTAATGCCACAGACAAACACTTAGCGCTATCAAATGCAATTGCGACTAGCGATTGCTCTATAATATGTCTGCAAGAAACTAAGATGCAATCTTTTGATGCTGCTATGCTCCGGTCAATCTATCCGCGACGATTTGATAAATTTTCTTATGTGCCCGCGCAAGGGGCCTCGGGGGGGGGGGGGGGC